>JASPKP010000100.1:70000-87500 GCA_030674155.1 Stramonita haemastoma | reverse complement strand
AACACCATTGACTAGAAAAGACATACGATCACCATTATTTACGCATTGTACGCACGCGTTCGCACACGCACGTATACATGCATGCACGCACACACACACACACGCTCCCCCACACCATCCACACCCACCCGCCCCCCCCCCCACACACACGCCCCCCCCCTACACATACACGCCATCCACACCTACCCGCCTCCCCCCCCTCACACACACACGACCACACACTAGCACACACACACCAAGCACACACAAGCTCAGGTGAATGTTTGTGTGTGCATGCGTGCGCAAGCGTAGGTGCGTGCACGCGCGAGTGTGTGTGTGCGCGTGTGCGCGCGTGCGTGCGTGCGAGAGAGAGAGAGAGAGAAAACTTTGAAAACTTTTGAAAACTTTCTTTATTCAAAGAGGGTAATAGAATAAGCAAAGATTGCTTTTTTACATCCAGCCCTCGGAAAAGACTCCCCCCACCTCCCCCCAACACACCCAAAACAAAAGATAAACAAGCAAACAAAACCCCAACAATATACATGAAAAGTTGCAAATGCACACAATATGAAAATAGATAATGAAAATACTTTCGAACGAACAAGCAAATACTAAATGCAAAGGGTACAGAAAAATCAATTTCAAGGTTCATGAGAGAGAGAGAGAGAGAGAGAGAGAGAGAGAGAGAGAGAGAGAGAGAGAGAGAGAGGAGAGAGAGAGATGAGAGAGAGAGAGAGAGAGAGAGAGAGAGAGAGAGAAATGAACGAATGAATGAATGAGTATTTAAAGAGGATAATGGCATAAGAAAACGTGCCTTTTTATAACCACCCTTCTGGGTGAAAAAGGAAGAAAATAAAAGAAAGGCATAGCAATAACAAACAAACTGCACATATACATTGTATGAGTGAAGAAAAAAGAAAAAAAATCCATAACATCATCCAAATACAAGAAACATTTTCTATGCTTATGCTTTATCTTTTACAAAATGAGAGAACAAAATCACAAAATCAGATTAGAAAATAAGAAATATGATTGACTAGAGAGTAGAGTAGAGTAGAGTAGAGTAGAGTAGAGTAGAGTAGAGTAGAGTAGAGTACTGTAGAGTAGAGCAGAGCAGAGTAGAGTAGAGACTGACAGAGAAGGGATAGACAGGCAGATGAGAGATAGAATACAGACAGACGGACAGACTAAAAGAACGACAGACTGACAGTTTCACAGGCAGGTAGACAGACAGACATACAGACAGACAGACAGACAGAGAATGACAGACAGTGATAAAAAGACATATGTAAACATGATTAAATGAAGTCATGGCAAACCATGACTGACATTTTGTCCGATAACAAGAAAACAATATGCTTTTTTTTTTTTTTTTTTTTTTTTTTATAAGACAAGATCAACAGCCAGTCTCTGTCAGCCTTTCATTCATAAGAAAATGTTTCAATGATTTTTTAAAGTTTAGCATAGAAGATACACTTTTTAGGGATGCTGGCAGGTTATTCCAGTAAGTGCCACCGCTATATACAAGACTACTTTTAAACAGATCTATTCTTGGTTTTGGCACAGTAAGTTTATGTGAATGACGATATGTATTTATTTGAAAATGTTTTGCCAGAGTGGGCGGTGCATTTCCATACACTATTCTGTGCATCATTAAAGCTTTGTTGTATTCCAACTGCAATTTAAATGGCAAAATACCAACTGATTTATAGTCCACGGAAGTTAATGAGCTTGATTTCAATAGAATAAGTTTAATGGCACGCTTGTATAATCTAATCAGAGGTTTTAATGTATTTGCACTTGCAGAATCCCACAAGGTTGATGCGTATTCTATAACAGAACTTATGTGTGCATGGAAAAACTGTTTTCTAGTGCTAAGATTAAGGAAATGTTTTATTTTGGATAACTGAAACACCTTTTGAGATACAACTTTACTTAGATTGGCGATGTGGTCTTGCCATGAAAGATTATGATCAATAATGATTCCTAGCACCTTGTGGAAATTTACTTCTTCAATTTTTTCACCTGAAACATTTATAGGGAACATAGAAGAGATCTGATTCTGTCGCTTTTGTCTGGTTGTTATACACATACATTTAGTCTTTATTGGATTAAGGGACATGTGATTTAGTTCTGCCCATCTGGTAAGCTGATATATATTGTCTTGGAGATTAGATGACAAAATTTGTAAGGAATGATTTTCAGCATAAATTGAATTGTCATCTGCAAATAATTCACAACAAGCATTCATGTACAATGGTAAATCATTAATATATAGAGAGAAAAGTATAGGACCCAGAACTGAACCTTGGGGAACACCATTTGTCACTGTGAGAAAATCAGACTGAGACTTTCCAACAAAGACTGACTGTTGTCTATTTGATAAAAATAATTCAAAAAATTGAAAGGTATTCTTTGATATTCTATATAGGTGTAGTTTCTTTAACAGAAGTGTGTGGTTTATCACATCGAAAGCCTTTGCAAAATCGGCGAAGACAACTCCGGTAAACATATTGTTATTAATATTCAGAAGCCATTTGTCTACCATATTTATCAGAGCCGTGTGACATGAATGTTTTTTTCTGAAACCTGATTGACTTGGATTGATTAGGTCATATTTTTCTAAATGTAAAAGTAAAGATTTTTTAACATGCTTTTCTAAAGGCTTTGATAAGATAGACAAAATTGATATCGGCCTGTAATTTGATGGGTCATCTGATGCGCCAGATTTAAAGAGAGGAATTACTTTAGCCTTTTTAAAATGAGAAGGAAAATAAGCTTTGTCAATACAAAGATTATAAATATAGGTAAGGGTGTCTGCTATTACAGGCGCAGCAATTTTAATTATTTTACCATCTAGTCCATCAACATCTTTTGTGGTTGACTGCTTTAATTGTAAGAGGGATGTCAGCACTTCAGGTAAGGAAATAAATGGAATGTCTAATTTAGAGTGTATATTTTTAGACTCACAATATGCTCTTAAATGTTTCAAATCATTACTTTTCCAGTCTTCACACTTTATTAGGTTGTTGGCTATCCCAACAAAATGTTTATTCAGGCTCAAGGATGAAATGTCTTTAACTGTAGTTTGTGCCTTTTTGTTAGTTTTATTTGTTAGTAGATTAATGGCTTTCCAAATGTGTCTGCAGTTTTTTCTGTCCGATACAAGATCTTGAAAGTACTTTTGTTTTGCTACACGCTTCATGTTTGTCACCTTGTTTCTTTGGTTTTTAAACTCTTTATCATGTTTAGACTTTAAACAGTCTCTTACTTTTATTTCATTCTCTATTTCTGCTGATATCCATGGAGGTTTTGGCTTGAATTTCACTCGTTTTGTTTTTATTGGAGCATGTTTATTATATATTTTAGAAAAGGTGCGTATCCAGAAGTCTATGGCTTCACCTGGATCAGTATACTGATAAACATGTGACAAAGTGGAGTTTGCCACATCATTAAGAAAAACATCTTCTTTGAACTGTTTAAAGCATCTGTATTTTATTGTTTTGTGTCCTGTCCTGGGAATTTTTATCCCTTTTCTCGACCAAGTTACACAAATAGGGAAATGGTCACTGCACGAAGAAACAGGTGAACAAACTTCAGCTATGTTCTGTTCGGAAGAAACGTAAACGTGGTCAATGAGAGTGCTAGTGGTGTCTGTAATACGAGTTGGACAGTCAATAAGCTGATTTAAATTAAAAGTTTTGAAAAGCTGAACCCATTGTGTCTGAGGTTTTAGTAAATCAATATTAAAGTCACCTAATAATATTATTTCATTGTTATAAAGTGTGGCAGCATCCATCATTGTATTAAAATTAGTATACCAGTTTATTCTTTCGGAAGGATTTCTGTAAATAAAGCCGATGAGTAATGGTTTTGTATGTTTTAACTTGACTTCTACCCATAAAGATTCAACATGGTACTGCTCCAATTCTAAGACTCTATTTAAAGTGACTGACTGATTATAGTATAATAATAAACCCGTTTCTTTAGGAGTTTTTGGATCACGACGAATGATATTGTAACCAGGGAATAACAGGTCAGAATCTGGTATTTGAAAACGTAGTCGTGATTCAGAAAGACAAAACAAATGAAAGTTTTTACCAAAGTTGTCCAAAATCGTTGCAATTTCATCTAGTTTATTATACGCATGATTTATGTTTAAATACCCAACTCGCAATCCTTCTTTTGAAGGCCACTTTTTAAGGGTTAAAGACATCATACAAAAGATACATAAATAGTGTATTCAAAACGGAAATCAAATAGTTTCAAACAACAACAACAACAACCCACCAAACAAACAATGAGTGGTTATTATTTGTTACAACAAACAAATTTGCAATCACGAATGCCAAAATTTGCGAAAAAAGCAAAATAAACCCACAGATGTACGCAACTGGCAGAATGAAAAACACTCAACCAGCTTACCAGCACAAGGTGATATCAGGACAAAAAGTTTTTATATATCGGCCTTGCTGTAGTTGCCACACACACACACACACACACACACACACACACACACACACACACACTGGGTTATGTGGCACAAATGATATATACAGCAAAAGCCCTGCAAGCAATATCACTTACTCTCACAAATTTACAACCTATATTATCAAACAGTAAGAAATTACTGTGTGCAAAAAACTGCAATGAAAATGAAGAGGAAAGAATTTTTAACTATATTTACAAAATTAATTATCTCTCACCAACGTGTCCAATATCTTTCAGTAAAGGCTGGAAGATAATAGTAGAATAAATAATAATCAAGAGTACAATCCACTCACCCAGGGAGATATAGATTGTAAGTCTTCAGTGAATACCCAAAGACTAAGCAATTCAGACCAGCAATGTCGGAAGTTAGTGAGAACAGCTGACTGCAGCACTCACATTAAGCAGAATTTTATTCACACACACTCACACGCGCGCACACACACACACACAAACCCGCACAAACACAGACACATACACACACACATACAATATACAATATACACACACGTATACATACATATATATATATACATATACACACATACATATACATATACATACATATATACATATACACACATATATATATACACACATACACACATGTATACACATACACATACATACACATACAAATACACATACATATATACACCCCTTCTTTTTTCATCCACCCCTGACATCTATATTTCATCCCAATGTATTCCACGTGATTCCATACTCAGACTTCTCAGGCTGTACATACTGCCTGCCTTCCTGTTTACTTTGGTGTATGAAGACCTTTCTTTACAGCATCTAGGAGCACTGGCTGTAGTTATCATAAAGCGCTTTCAGCTGTATTTGTAACCTTTTCACTTTGTAGTTAAGTAGAAAACATATCAGCAACCTTTTCACTATATAGTTAAGTAGAAAACATATCTGTAACCTATACCATATAGTTAAGTAGAAAACATATCTGTAACCTTTTCACCATATTGTAAGGTAAAAAAACATATCTGCAATCTTTTCACCATATAGTTAAGTAGAAAACATATCTGTAACCTTTTCACGATATAGTTAAGTAGAAAACTTATCCGTAACCTTTTCACCATATAGTCAAGCAGAAAACATATCTGTAACCTTATGACTCTGTAGTTGTGGAAGAAACACTTTTATAACCTGTTACTTTTATCACCTGTTATTTACTAGGAAAACACACACACACACACACACACACACACACACACACACACACACACAGATTCAGGTTAGTGTTGCATAGTATTGACATTCTGCTGTGTCAGAATGTGGGAAGCCATATTCAACAGTTTCATAGCTAGAGGGTGAAACTGGTCATTCTGCTCATGAGCTAGCTTGATATTCTGACCTGATGACAGATGCTGATTAGGTCTGACAAAATGAGGGTTGCTATTAACAGAATACCTGAAAGTTGTTATTGCAGGGTCTTCATGAGATAATGAACTGTGCTTTCCATCTACCAAAGGGACATCTCCATGGTCTGCTTTGTATGTTTTGGTTATATTGGGGTGATTAGAAACAAAAGAGGATATCTGTTGCTGATTGATCAAGTTGTCAGAAAAAGAATGGTAGTTGGGAGGGGGCTGTTGGTGGTAAGATGGCTGTAGTGGATTTCTGTTAGACTGTCTGGGAAGTGAAGGAAAGTGGAGAGATGAGGGGGGAGGAGGGCATGCCCCACCAGCTGAGGGGTGTGTCCAGAACAGACGGGGGTCTTCACTAGTCTTGGTGGAGTGGTCTCTTTGGGAGGGGAAAAAGGGTCTGCCTCTAAAGCTTTGGTCACTGTATGAATTGGCAGGTTGATAGTAACGGCCATAGTACTGGTCACCCAGCCTGTTATACTTTTCTTGCCGTGTGTTGCTGAGGTAGTTTGGTCTGCAGTGGAAGGCTTGCTTTAAGTTGACGGCTAGTTTTGCTGTGCCTCTTGCACTGGGGTGGATGACGTTCTGATAAAGAGCTAAACGAGGGGCACCTGTTTTTGCGGTGAATGTGTCATAATTGTCAACAAAAGTGATATTCAAGTTTCGGCAGACAGAATAAAGATTTTTATTAGACGGGAAGATTGCATTATTTAAATTGTGTCGGCCCCTGGCTGGAATGATGGAACTTGCCACTATCGTTGATTGAGGAAAAACACTTTTACACACAGAGAGAAGTTTTGACCATGACTCTTTAGAGAGGGGCCCAGCAGGGCAGCTATTGACCCCCACATGGAGGGCTACAGTCTTCACTGAGTGTGACCCTGACACAGACTGCAGACTGTCTGTCAGAGAGAGAGAGAGAGAGAGAGAGAGAGAGAGAGAGAGAGAGAGAGAGAGAGAGAGAGAGACAGAGAGAGAGACAGAGAGAGAGACAGAGAGAGAGAACACTGAACACTGAAAAGTTTTATTGTACATCGGCCTTAGACCACTATACAAAACATGTTTGAGGCAGGAGGAAGGTAAACATCATCGCGGAAAACATTTCCAGCTATTCTACAATTCTAATTTTCGATCATCATCTTCAGTGTCTACATGATATTCACGATCATCATCCTCGTCTTCTTCATCACTGTTTCCATCGTCATCTTTAACTTCTTCATCATAGTCACCGTTACCACTATCACTTTCAACACCTACACCATCGTTACCATCATCACCTTTAGTAACCACATCATCATAACCATCATCACCATTAGAGATCACATCATCATACTATCATCATTATTAGTATTCACAGAGAGAGAGAGAGAGACAAGGCAAGGCAAGGCAAGGCAAAGGCAAGGCAAGGCAAAATATTTTATTCGAGGATAATAGATAAGCACTTGTGTGCTTTTTTACATCCAGTCCCCGCCCTTTTCAGGGATACATCAAATTGAAAAAATACTAAACAATAAAGCTTTATGCAAACCAAACAACACACAAGAATAAGGACACTATATATGATAAGGTAATAAAAATGCACTCGATCAGAAGACAAAAATCAGAAGTCACAATAAAAGGTTTTGATAATGAAAGAATAGAAAAGTGTTAATAGGTAAAGAGCAAACAAGAGAAGAGAATAAACAACTGAAAAATCAATCCACCACCATCTGTCAAAAATTATACATGTGACATAAATCATACATTTGGATAAAAGGGGGAAAAATTTTTTTTTAACTAATATCCTTATTGGAGGGGGGGGGGAGATACTGCCAATAAAAATATAAATAAAATCAACAATTATAATGATCCAAATACCAAAAGTAAGGAACCATACCAAGTATCAAACAACAGGCAAGAATTAACACAGAGATACAATATTAAGGTAATGTTATAAAGTCACTGATTCAGAAACGAAAATGAGAAGTAAGAATCAATGATGATTTTGAGTTGAATAAAGAAAGCAAGAAAAACAAAGAAAAAACAAAAACAAAAACAAAACAAAGAAAATGCGCAATAATTAAGAGTAAACATGAAAATATGATGAGGTTAAATGACTGAAAGCATCAATCTACCACCATCTAACATCAAATAAGTCCCATAAAACGAAATTTTGATAAAGGGGGAGAAAGAACAACAACAACAGGTAAGGAATACGACAGAGATACAATATCAAGGTAATGTTATAAAAAGACACTCATTCAGAAGCAAAATATGGAGTAAGAATCAATGATTATTTTGATTTGGATGATAAAACAAAAACAAAACAAACAAAAAAACAAATAAACAAACAAAAACAAAACACACACACACACACACACACACACACACACACACACACACACACACACACACAAAAAAAAAAAGAGAGAGAGAGAGAGAGAGAGAGAGAGAGAGAGAGAGAGAGAGAGAGAGGAGAGGAGAGGAGAGAGAGAGAGAGAGAGAGAGAGAGAGGAGATTTTTAAGGTGTGGAAAGGGTTGTCTATGTCTGTGATGTCGAATTACGCTATTGTCTTCACATGTTGACTATTTTCAGCTACACTTGCTTGTAACCCACATGAATTCCTCACCCTTGTTTTTTAGACATTCAAGATTTCGTATTCGTATTGTTCGCCTGTTCTGACAATGTTCGAGTCACTTGGGGATTACGTGTTTGTTCAATGTATATCTATCTCTTATTGTTTAAGTAATTATCAATGTATCCAGTTGAGGATTATGTGTTTTCTGAATATATACCTACTTCCTTCCTTTAAACCATAGGTTGAACTGAAGTTGGTGGTGGTGGCAGTGGTTTTTTGGGGGGAGAGTGCTATTACTTTTTTGTTTGGGGGTTGGTTGTTTGGCTTTTGTTTTCTATTTTCGTTTGTTTCTTTCTATTTGATTTGTTTTGGGTTTGGGTGGGTCTTTTTGTTTTGTTTTGCTTTGCTTTGCTTTGGCTGTAGTCGTATTGATAGTCCTTGATCAGGGCAAGGACCTGATGAAAAAAAGTATGTGAATGCTTATCTGTAACCTTTGAAAAATAAAGACCACTCATTATCACTCTTTCTCTCCAGAACAGAGGTAAAATCATAGTCCAGTCCCTCACAGTATTCTGTCCAGCGTTGGAGGATGGCATTGTTTTTTGTTAAAAGATTTCCTTCTTTGTCTTCAATAACAGAGGCTTTAGGCTGTGTGGTTTTAGTTAGTGCTTTCAGAGTGTTGTAAGCTGTTTTGCTGTTTCCTTGGCCATTCCAGCTTCGATGTTGTTGCATTGTTCTTCTATCCATGCTTCTTTGGTTCTCTCATCTTTTTCCTCACTTCTCTGTGGCTATCCATGTACTTGTTGTTGGCTTCTTGACTTGTGAACTTTTGCTTCTTAACTTCTCTTCTTTTGTCGCAGAGGTCAAGAACCTCATTTGTCACCCAGGGTTGTTTCTTTGTTCTGCTTCTGCCTAATGTTTCTTCTGCTGCTGTCGTTAGCACTTCTTTGATGTTGTTTGCTAGTGTGTTCACATCATTGTCGATGGCTGTGAGTGCGGTGAACTTTCCCCCAATGTTGGTTTGGAAGATCTCAACCACTGTTGGGTCTTTGAGTTTTTCCAGGTCGAATCTTATGCGTGGGCTTTTTGGCTGTTGTTTTGCTTTCAGTTTCAGCCTGATGGTGGTAAGTACAAGGTCGTGGTCACTGCCAATGTCAGCTCCTGGGAATGTTCTTGTATTTGCCTTGTTTATGCTGGATTTGAATCTTTGGGGTGACAGAATGTGATCAATTTGATTATGAATCAGACCATTTGGTGAGTGCCAGGTTGATGTTCTAGATCGCTTGTGAGGGTGGAGTGTGTTAGCCAGAGTTAGTTTGTGCTTCTTTGCGAATTCCAGCAGCCGCTGTCCTCTCTCATTTGTTTCTCCCAGTCCAAAGCGTCCTGTGGTTCCTGCCCAGGTGTCATAGGCATCAGGTCCCACCTTAGCATTCCAATTGCCTTCCACAATAAGAATGTCTTTTTGGGGCGTTTTGGAGATGACGTTTTCAAGTTCTTCATAGAATTCTTCTATCTGGTCGTCATCGTAGTCAGATGTTGGAGCATACACTTGGATGATGGTGAGATTCTGGGGTTTTGCAGAGACTCTGATTGAGATGAGTCTGCTGGATATTGGTGTGCAGTTGATGATGCTTGACACAATCTCTTTCCTGACAATGAAGCCTGCTATGTGTTGGTGTAGTTTCTCTTCTCCACTGTACCATATCTTGTGGCCGTCTTGCGTGGTTGTTTCTCCGAAGCCAATCCATCTGACTTCCGCAAGCCCTAGGATGTCCCATTTATACCTCTGTAATTCATGTGTGAGTTCCTGTACTCTTCCTGTTTGGTACAGAGTCCTAACATTCCATGTACCAATGGTTACCCCTTTAGTTGGAAGCTTTAGAGTTGGTTCTGCTCCAGTGGCACACTTGTCACTCCCACCCTGGAGGCTTGCAGTGGGTAGCGCGGTCGTTGTTGATCCGGGCCTCGACCGATCCGGCATGTGTTTCTGTTTTGTTTTTCTCATCATGTCCTTGCAGTGGGCTTGAGGAAGCTTGGTGGCGCCCATCTCCTCTCCAAGACTCCTACTGGTGATTAAGAATGCACCAGCCCCTCACAACATTTCGCCTGCCAGTGAAGCGGTTACCGGGGTGTGGGTGGGTTAAGGACCCGGACCCAGAAGTGAGAGTTGAGTGCCAAGTGAGGACCAGTGCTCCCGTCCATTCCGAGGGATGCTACTGCCAGGTTTACAAAGGTACCACCTCTCCTCAAGCACCCCATACACCCCACACAAATGATTAAAAAAAATGAGAGGAGGCCTTGTGGGTACGCACCTTGCACACCTGCATTTAAACTTCTCTGGGGGTAAACAGCTTGTAGAAATGAACACTAGCAAAGACATGGATTTCTAAGTCCTGAAATCGGAAATCTTAGCTGGGACGTTAATTTACCAACAACAACAACAGGTTGTTGCCAATATACTTTTATTCTCCCACAAAATGTGGGTTGATTTTAATTATCATTACTAAAGAAGTGAGAGAATGTGCACCTGTAACGAGTTGCTTGTTTACTAACGGTTTGTTTCTTTATCTTAATAATTGTCAGATTGTTGTTGTTGTTGTAGTTGTGGCTTTCTTGTTGTTGTTTTTTTTTTGGAGGGGTCCGCTTATCTGTAACCCTAAAAATAAAGATCATTCATTCATTCATTCATAGTTCCAAACCAGGGTAAGGGCCCAATGAAAAAACTATTTACTTTTGTGTGTGGTTTCAGTTTACCTGGCTTCACAATCTCCCAGCCACTAACGACAAATGGATGATCGCTGGGGATTTCAGTGCCCACTCACCCTTTTGGGACAGAGGCTGTACCTTGGTTAGTAATAACCGTTTTGTTGAACATTTTGTTGACACACCATTACATCTGCTCAATAATGGTAGCATAACACGCACCCTTGACATTTCTACCCACAGGGCTTCAGTCATTGATCTTTCATCTCCTGCTTTAGTGCCAGAATGCAAATGGAATATATTTGATGAATCACTTGGCAGTGACCACATACCCAGTGTAATTACTATTGATCATTAACTAGAACAGTGTGAAACAGACAGAGTCCATAAATTCGACTACAAACAAGCAAACTGGGATATTTTTGAAAGACTTTTGTCCAGTTCTGATCTGGAGAATATAGAAAACAAAGAAGTAAATGACCTGTGTTCAATTTTTAAATGCACATGTCTCAGAGCTGCAGATCTATCCATTCCATCTGTTAGGTCAGACTGCTCAAACACACTGGGAATGTGGTGGAATACAGCTTGTGAAGAGGCAATAACATTTTTTTAAGGAAATATAAAGTATTTGCGAGACGAAAATCACCATTAAGTCACATAATACTGTTAGAGGCAAGGAAAAGTAGTAACAAATTAATAGCTGAATCTAAAAGACAGAACTGGTCATCTTTTTGTAATCAAGAAATCTCAAACCACAAACATTAGCAAACAGTTTGAAAAAAATGAAACGAAACATAGATCTAGTCACTTTCCTGCCTTACTGGATAACAGGGAATCATAAAGAGTTTCCTGACAACTTTGGAAAAGCAGAAACATGTGTAGAGATGTTTTCCAAGTCTACAAAGCTTTATCTCCAAGCATGCAAAATAACAGAACGAGGTCAGAAACTAAGGACAATTACATGCATCAACAACCTGACAATCATAAGATCTCCAGTCGTTTTGTAATCAGCAGCTTGTACGCAAATCGACTGCCATTTTGGCTAATCCTTCCCACACTTTGTGTTCAGAATTTCAATTGTTGCCTTCAGGACGTCGTTTTCAGTACCATAACAGCAAAACAAACAGAAAAAGAAATTCTTTAGTGCCAGTAGCCATCCGAATTCTAAATTCATAACAACACTGACTACCCAGTTTTTACACTTCTCTGAATTACTTTCCTGATTGCCACTGTTATGAGTGCAGCCAATATATAATTATACGTGTTGTGTGTGGCGCGCGCGCGCGCGCGCGCGGCGTGCGTGCGTGCTGTGTCGTGGTGCGTGTGTGTGGTGTGGTACGTCGTGCGTCGAGAAAGCGAGCGTGCGTGTATATGTGTGTGTATGACCAGATCTAAGCCCGCAGATGCATGCGATGTGAGTGTATAATTATGAGGGTAAGTGGATGGGTGTGAGTATGCACTATTTTCCCCCCTCAGCCTCATTATGCATATGTCGACTTGAAGAAATGTCCTCTGTATCAGTGTGTGTGTGTGTGTGTGTGTGTGTGTGTGTGTGTGTGTGTGTGTGTGTGTGTGTGTGTATTAGTCTTATTTGTTTCGAGAATAATGGAATAAGCACTTGTGTTCTATTTTATATCCAGTCCAGTGTGTATGCAGTTTTGTTAATTTTGCCACCCGTTCCCACCAGCCCACGATGGCCTCTGTATCAGGTGTGTGTGGTGTGTGTGTGTGTGTGTGTGTGTGTGTGTGTGTGTGTGTGTGTGTGTGTGTGGCGCGCGCGCGCACGCGAAGAGGGGTGGTGCATATTTGCATACGTGCATGTGCACAATTGCTCATAAAATTAAGTATGTCTTTTTTACTTTATTGATATTTTTTAATTGTTTGTAAGTTCATATGCCTTTTTCTAGCCAATTGTCTTGATACAATTGTATTCCTACATTGAGCTGTGTGTGTGTGTGTGTGTGTGTGTGTGTGTGTGTGTGTGTGTGTGTGTGTGTGTGTGTGTGTGTGTGATGTGTGTGGTGTGTGTGTGTGTGAGTGTGTGTGTGTGTCTGTTCGTCTTTTGTGTGTGTGTGTGTGTGCGCGCGCGCGTGCGTGCGTGCGTGTGTGTGTATGTGTGTGTGTGTCGAGCGTGCTTGTGTGGATGTGTGCGTGCGTGCGTGCTTACAAGCGTAAATAAGCGTTTATGTCTTTTCTAGACAATGGTCTTTATAAGTTTGTATTCCTACATTGGGCTGTGTGTGTGTGTGTATGCGTGTGTGGGCGCGTGCACGTAGGTGTCGTGCATGCGTGTGTGTTGTGATATTTTTATTTGAAGTTAGAATGTTTTTACCAATATGAAATGTAAATATCTTGTGCCTTTTGAGATTATGATTCGTATCAGTATGCCTGTCAGTATTGTAATTGCCCTTCATGGGATAAATTGTTTTTGACTTGACTTCACTCGACTTAATCATTACATTAATGCCCCTTTTTAATGAAGAACGTGACGCCTTATCTTCTCTGCCAAAAAATAAGCCATCAGATGGACTTGACAGGGTTTTTTTTTAAATACATGTTAAACCATCTACCTGAAAACTGGATGTTGGTTCAGGGGTGACATGCCGAATACTTGGAGGCAATCAATCATTGTACCGATACTAAAGCAAGGGAAACCTAGAAATGACAACAAAAGTTACAGACCTATTGCTTTGACATGACACGTCTTTAGACTAATGGAAAGAATTGTTCTAAGAAGATTAATTCACTTCTGTTGTAAAAAAAACTATATACCAGTTAACTAACTAGGCTTTCAAAAAGAAAAATCGTCAACTGATCATTTTGTCAAACTTAATAATAATAATAATAATAAAAATATATAAGTAGTAGTAGTAGTAGTAGTAGTAGTAGTAGTAGTAGTAGTAGTAGTAGTAGTAGTAGTAGTAGTAGTTGTAGCAGGTACCCATCAGTCTCGGAAGACTATGGAGTTGCGCTCTAGTCTTTAGAGCGCAAAGCCCGGGTAAGTAAGTATGGAGGGCAAACTGTTACCCATGCAGCAGACCAACCCCCCACCTCCTCTCCACGCCACTGGAATAATCCAGTGGAGAGGCAATGACCGATATATACGAATGGTTCCAGTACCGTCCCAGGAGCCACCAGAACGTTGCCATATACAGCCCCAAGCCGCCATGGGACTCGCAACTCCTCGATTTTTCCTCAGGGATGGTGTCTAAACACAACACCTGTGTGCATGCTGTTTTTTTTTCTTTTATAATTTTGTCATCCGCCCTAACGGACACACGATGGCCTCATCTTCCGAAAGGCGGAACGGGGTTTTAACGTGAGCACAAGATGTTCTGCGTGCGTTTCAACACGGGCCTCGGTTTATAGTATCATCCGAATGACTTTGACATTCAGTTCGATTTTTTCGTGAAAATGGGAAGAAAGGGCGAGGCTGGATACGAACCCAGAACCCCACGGTTTACTTGATTGGCAGGCGAGTGTCTTAACCATCTTGCTACCTTCCTTCCTAATAATAATAATAATAATAATAAATAATAATAATAATAATAATAATAATAATAATAATAATAATATAATCATGGAATTTATATAAGGCCATATCTTGCAATAACAATTCAAAGCGCTTGCCTTCGAACTATACAACACACACGCATCAATAACAGTTAATAGTTTGAACAAATTCGAATGTACACACACACGCACACACACGCGCAACACGCACGCACGCACGCACGCACGCACGCACAACAAAACACACACACACACACTTATAAAGGTTATACACTTTGGCAGTGTGAAGATTTCATATATTGTTCTCCTCTGTAAAATATCTAGGCGTGTTATTGATAACACACTTTCAATGCAAAAATTCATCACCCAGACCTGTCAGTCCTGCAACTATCAGTTACGGCGTATTAGTGCAGTTCGCAAGTATCTGTCTACTGACGCAACATCCAAGCTTGTAACATCTCTAATTCTTTCTCGACTGGACTATTGTAATTCACTGTTGGCTGGTCTACCAGCATCATCTGTCCACTCCAACATATTCAAAACTCTGCAGCTGGACTTGTCCTAAGAAAGAAGAAATCCAAACATATAACTCCTCTCTTGCACAAGATCAATACCCTCTGTTACAAATGTCTACACAAGACTGCACCTCCCTATCTCTGTGACTGTCTCCAACTGTACACTCCTTCTCGATCACTCCGTTCGGTAATTGGAAAAAAAAGTCACAGGAAAAAAAGTCACAGAAAAAAAGTCACAGAAAAAAGTCACAAGCGTGCGCGCGCGTGCGTGCGTGCGTGCGTGCGTGCGTGTGTGTGTATGCACTGTACTGCACTGCACATTTTTCTTGATGATATTGCTCTTATTTCACTTTTGTTCTCTGGCCTGCGTGCGTGCGTGCGTGAGTGCGTGCGTGCGTGCGTGCGTGCGTGCGTGCGTGCGTGCGTGCGTGCTGTGCGTGTGAGTGTGTGTGTATGCATTGTACTGCACTGCACATTTTTCTTGATGATATTGCTCTTATTTTACTTTTGTTCTCTGGCCTGCGTGCGTGCGTGCGTGCGTGCTGTGCGTGCGTGCGTGGTGCGTGTTGTGTGTGTGTGTGTGTGTTATGCATTGCACTGCACTGCACATTTTCCTTGATGATATTGCTCTTATTTTACTTTTATTCTCTGGCCTGCGTGCGTGCGTACGTGTGTGCGTGTGTGTGTGTGTGTGTGTGTGTGTGTGTGTGGTGGTGTGTTGTGTGTGTGTGTGTGTGTGTGGTGTGCTGCGTGCGTGCGTGGCGTGCGTGTGTGCGTGTTTTGTAAACTGGATTTTACTTGGCTTTGTTTGACCTGATTGTGACTTTTTTCCTACCCAATTTTGTGACTTTTTTTCTGTGACTTTTTTTCCTGTGACTTTTTTTTCCTACAACCCTCCGTTCTGCTGCACATACTATGTGCATAAAAATACCAAGGTTCAAACAGTCCAGTGTCGGCCGTCGTTCTTTCACAATTTCTGGTCCATCTATCTGGAATAACCTCCCTCTGTCCCTTCGCCAAATCCCTTTGTTTGACACTTTCAAATCCAATCTAAAGACACACTAATTTTCTACCTAGGATCTTCCTCCATCATCACACCTCACATAAAATGTCCCTATTTTCATTCAGTCTCCTCCATCTCCATCACTATGCGTTATCGTGGGTGTGTGTGTGTGTGTGTGTGTGTGTGTGTGTGTGTGTGTGTGTGTGTGTGTGTGTGTGTGTGTGTGTGTGTGTGTGTGTGTGTGTAGGGTGTGTGTGTGGGGTGTGTGTGTGTGTGTTTGTGTCTGTTTGCGTAAATATGTAATCTGTTAATTCATTTGTGAATGGTTGCATGCGTGTGACTGATTTGAATGCAGCGCTTTGATTTGTTGCATTACAAGATTTAGCGCTATATAAATTCCATGTGTAATATTCTTATTTTTAGATAGGAGATGACAACAGAAGGCGAAAATCTCAGGTTTGAAATAAGTGTGTCATGAGGTTGCATTTAATTAAGCATTAAATAAACTAAACCTCTATTTGCAGGCGAAAAAAATCTTGCAACATTTTTTGGACATAAAAATGTTTAGGGTCAAGTATGGCATTTTAATCATATAAAGTAAAACGAGGGTTACCTGCCTGAAGCGGCTATCGCGGTTCGACGTAGTTTTGAAAAATGGTGTTTGAAAGTTTCACATCGCTGTGAGCTTTGTGCCTTTTATGCCTGTGAGAATTATTTTGTCACATATATTCGCCTTTCATATCTGAAGTTTCGATGGCAACAAGTATTGTTTTTATTGAATAACACCTTCTTGTTCAACTACAGTAGGAGCTAGCCAAGTTGGAAAGATGATAAGTGAAACGAAATAGCCCGCCCTGATTGCCGAACCTGCTAAGGGCGGCACAGGCATTGCGCTGTGGCAGGAAAGTAAAATTAACTAAGGATGCCTGAAGGGGCCGTCTACTTGAAGTGTGTTGGCAAGCCTCCAGCCTGCCAGCTGCTTCACCGCCGGAAGCGGCGACTTGGCGTCGGGCAATTACCGTAGCGAGGGCTGGACAGATCTGGGACCATGAAATGTGGTTTAAATCTTTGTTACCATCGTTTTACATCACTGATGTATAAATTAGGGACCGCGAGAAGCAGCTATTTCAGAACATTGAAACAACATTTGCTCTCAGATAACACAGGAGATCAAGAAGCAGTATTTATGAACCCCAAAACGCATACACAAGTCTATCACTTCATATTTCCGATTTTTTAAACTCTGAGAGAGAAGGTTGACCTCTCTCTCTCTCTCTCTCTCTCTCTCTCTCTCTCTCTCTCTCTCTCTCTCTCCTCTCTCTCTCTCTCTCTCTCTCATCTCTCCCAATTTTATGTTTGTTT
>JASPKP010000100.1:45000-67500 GCA_030674155.1 Stramonita haemastoma | reverse complement strand
AACAAACTATGGTATTAAAAGTCCTTAATTTTAAACATTACCAGCAGTCTTCTTCCTGTGCAAATTCAGATGAAAATGGAAGTCTAAAAATTATGTCTCCCTGTATAGTTCCTCTGTAAGCAGGATGTTGCTGCCACATCCCTCTGTTATTAGATTACAGACTAGGATTTACAGAACCCCCCTCTTTCGCAATCGCCAGCAGTAATCATGTACAATTAGCCGGTTTGTGCAGGGTCAAAACAATGTAGCCTGTAGCCACTTTGCCTCTACCTGCTTCAATCATCCCCAGATAGACATTTTGGGGAGGAAAATTGAAATCAGAAGTAGATGAACTTGCATTGCAAGTAGCGGCCTTCCTTATATGTCCGGTTCTGGCGGTAAACGGAATCAATACGGGTAGTACTCTTGCACTGCGAGCAATGGCTATCGTGTTCTGGGCGGCAGGGTTGGGATGGGTGAGAACTTTGATGAACCGAAATAGTTTTTGTAAATAACTACTTAAAAATCAATCACGCCACATGACTTATTGTAACAGTAAAGCATATGCTATAAAGAGTCTCCACATACCAAAAAGTAAAAAAGTGGCCGATAGCCGCTTCTGGCAGGCAACCCTCGAAAATATATAGGGTGTCGGGACACATTTACTGCTTTATAAAGCAGCATGCAAGTATGGGTAGGAAATACGCATTCAAATTTTAGACCTCTACAGATGGGTCTACCACAAAGCTCGGTTGTAGCACCAATCTTATTTATCATATTATTACATGAGCTCATAATTTTTTTTTTGCTGCCTCGTCTTCTGTGACGCTCCCGTACTGCTGCTCCCACGCCGCTCATTTCAATCTCCCCGCCACAGCCATACCCAGATTCGTTATGTCTCACCCCCGGGGTCGGGAGTCCACAGGGAGCCCATCAATATTAGGCCACCACGGGGCCACCAGCCAGAGGGGCCCTGCATTTCTGCTGGGTCACTTTGGTGGTGTTCAGTGGTGCCTGTTCTGAGCTAACATACGCAGGACACCACCTACTAAGGCCCCTACTAACGACAGTATTAGCTCAGTCGCGGAGCCAGACTGAGTGAGCCACCCACCCGAGGTGGCGACTACCACAACGTCCCTCCAACGACCGCCTTCCCGCGAACCTCAAACCCCAAAGGCTTTGACGCAAATTCACCACAGGCACAGAAGCGTATGGGGAAACCGAATCTGAGGTCACCATGAGACCAGAGCCACGGAGGCCACCGAATCAGAGGCAATTTTTATTATTGCATGATGATCAATGATAATGAGGATGATGTAATGATGCTGCTGTGGAGGTGCATCCGCTTTGAGACTACTTGACAGGGTTGTTCTCTACGCTTACTGCCATAATATATCCCGGCGTCAACCAGGCCTGAGAGATACAGACACCTGCAGTGTTGGTCAGGTAATTTGAGCAACACTCTCAAATTCGCATCCGTAAAGTGGATGAAGCTCGACTGAGTGGTCCCAGTCTCCCCACTGAGCCCACAGCACACTCACTCTGGGTAGGAGCCGGTCGGAGCCCGAAAAAATCCCTATGAACCCGCGACCTTTCAGTCCGGAATCCAAGGCGCTAACCACTGCGCCATGGCGGCTGGTGACCTCATAAATATGCTTCAAACACTGCAGTCATGTTCAAAATGCAGATGACAATGTAAACAATGAAAGGAGACACCCCTAAAGGGCTTTAAACAATGACAGAAAAGTATATCAAACAGAACTTGACAAAGTAAATCACTACAACCAGCCGCCATGGCGCAGTGGTTAGCGCCTTGGACTCCTGACTGGAAGGTCAGGGATTCGATTCCCATAAGAGCCAGGGATTTTTCGGGCCCCGGCCGGCTCCTACCCAAAGTGGGTGTACTGTGGGCTCAATGGGAAGACTGGAACCACACAGATCATCCACTTAAAGGATACGAGTATGAAAGTGTTGCTCAAATTACGTGACCAACACTGCAGGTGTCTATCTCTCCAGCCCGGTTGAGGCCGGGGTATATTATGCTAGTAAGTGTAGAGTACAGCCCTGTCAAGTAGTCTCAAAGCGGATGTACTTCCATAGCAGCATCATTATATCATCCTAATCGATCATCATGGAATGAAAAAATTGCCTCTGATTCCTCAGGTTCAATCTTCCCATACACGTCTGTGCCTATGGTGAGTTTGTGTCAAAGCCTTTAGGGTTGGAGGTTCGATATGGATGGTCGTTGGAGGGACATTGTGGTGGTTGCCACCTCAGGTGGGCATCTCACTCAGTCTGGCCCTACGACTGAGCCAATGCTGTCGTTAGCAGGGGGCTTAGTAGGTGGTATCCTGCATATGGTAGCTCAGAACAGGCTCCACTGAACACCACCAAAGTGACCCAGCGGCAGTGCAGGGCCCCTCTGGCTGGCGGCCCTACGGCAACCTGATATTGATGAGTTCCCTGTGGACTCCGATCCTGAGGATGAGACATAGCAAACCTGGGGTATGGCTATGGCGGGGAGATTGAAACGAGCGGAGTGGGAACAGCAGGAATAGGAACGTCAGGGAAGATGGAGCAGCAAAAGAAAATAAAAAAGGTAAATCACTACATTTCAGAAAATGGATTAAAGTTATCCCTCAGACAAAACACACAGTGAGCTCTTCAATACCGGTAATAATCCTAATGATCTCCCAGAATGTAAATAAGAAAATAAATTCATCATATACCAGCAATCTGTAGACTTCATTGGAGTTATAGTTACTGTACTTTCAAACTCACCAGGAATTAACATATTGAACATATAATTAATAGCCAGAAAAGGATCAACCTGCTTAAATCGTTAATAAGCAAACATGGGGGCAAGACCCTATAGCACTGAAACACTAAGCAACATCATTTGTTTGTTCTAAGTTAACTTAGTGTCAAGAAGTGTTTTCTAATGCTCTTAAATATCTTTTTAAAAAATTGCAAAGTTTAGATTGCATGGCATTATGCCTTTCACTTGTTTCTTTCCATGCATCATCTTTTGGCACATAATTATAAGTAAGTAGATGTACTTCGTTTAGATGAATACCACAACTTGCTTGTGCTAAATACATTGTTAGAAGTACATCATGCACCAATTTTGTATCAGAAAAGGTTACGATTAAATCCGATGCTAATTTTCCCAAATGAGCAAAGAACATTTCCTCTTTAATTACCATTCAGTCCCATTCAACAGAACTATTAGGCAAAGCAGGAATCATTCCAGAGAATGCTGATGTAGAGCAAAGGCTCACACCTTGTCCAAAGTGGGAGCAAATAGCACATTTTGACATTGAGCATACACCTTACAAGAATGATGACAATCCACATATTGTAATTAGTTCCTTTAGATCACACATCGACAGCACATACCAAAATCATGTCCAAATTTACACAGATGGATCACTTCTTAGCAGTCAACTAGCAGGTGCAGCTTTTGTTATCCCCAAATTTAAAACTAAAATCATATTACCTTGAGAAAAAAATCGATCTGTTTATAACTGTGGAAGTTATGGCAAGTCTTATGGCTCTAAACAACAATGACTCACCTTTTTCTCTCTTCAGAAATTTAAGCTTGTGTCGAGTTAAATCAGATTTACTTTCTCTTCAGTCCTTTTTCAAATAAAAATTTTTTAAGAGGAAAATACGTTAGCCTCCATTAGGTTACCTCTCATCTTAGATTTTATTTAATGAGTGGGCTGCCTGACCTGCCAAATGGGGCATAAAACAAGAAGAATCTAGTGAATTAATTTGTCCACTTTCAATAAATGTGACTTACAATTTATGAAATTATCGGATGATAACTTCGGTAATGTTTTTACTATAAATACTATAGACTTCTGACCTTAAACATACAGTTTCAAACTTCCCCAAATACAACATGGCAATACTCGTTCAAATCATCTAACCTTACGCTGTCACTGTACTTAACTGTCAAGTTTTCCCATATTTTTTAATCTATCTATTTATCTATTCCTTAGTCTGGCCCAATATTCCTGGTTGTTTATTAAATATTTTGCAGTGACTTTTTATCTTAATGAATAATTGCTTTCAAGATCAGTTGCCCATTAGCTTTAGGCATATCAGTCTTCTTTTTCTAATATCTCTTTGATTTTACAATTAATACAGCCTGAAACAAAAGTTTATGTCAACAGACAATGAAGATGGGGGCTTAGTTATTTTGATATTGAAATTAGCGAGCCAGCAATGATTTCCAATATTGGAATTGTAAACGAGCTCTAAGTAGAGGCTGTTTAAATAGTGTAATGCAGTACTACTGTACAATGTACGATGTATACTACGATTGGCTTTTAACCACCACCCAACGAAACAGAGCGTCGCATAATTCGCAGGTGTGTCCCAAAATGGAATCACGGCGCTACGACTGTCGCGCTCTGATCGCATGGGAGGTAATCTAATTACTGCCCCATCACATAGATCAGTGAGTTTCTTCTGAAGGTTAGATCTGTTTTTTCCTTGTCTCATTCATTCAACTTACAAACGCATACACAAGACTTTCATTTATTTCTATCCCCTTCTCCTTCCCTTGTCCTGTCTATCCCCTTCTCCTTCCCTTGTCCTGTCTAAAACCACTTTTTAGTGCAGACACATTAAATGAAAACACGCAAGCACGCACGCACGCACGCACGCGCGCGCGCAATTTGACGACCGAGTTCGATTCCGGTTCGAGGGGATTTTTCCGCTGGAGTTAACATCAGTGCTGACTCCACTCACTCACTCACTCAGTCCCATGTCCCAAAGGACGTAGGGGGGACATGAGAGAAGACGCAACGGAGATCTTTTTCCATGCTTCACGATCCTGTGTGGCTAGTAGGAGGCGTTGCAGGGGTTGGGCAGTCCAGTCTTTGATGTTGTCAACCCATGATTTCTTTTGGCGGCCTCTTCTTCTTTTGCCCTCGACTGTTCCTTGCAAGATGGTTTTTGCTAGGGTGTTGTGTCTTGTGGTGTGACCAAACCACATCAGCTTTCTCCTCTTTATGGTGGAGAGCAAAGGCTCTTGGGGGCCCACACGCTTTTTGATTTCCTCTTTCACATAGTTATTGGTCTTGTGTTCTTTGTATGATATTTTGAGGAGTCTTCTGTGGCACTTGTTCTCGAATGCTTGGATTCTTCTCTCTAACTCTGCTGTCAGAGTCCATGATTCACAGTCATATAGGAGGATAGATATTACGAGGGATTTGTAGAGGTGGTATTTGGTGCAGAAGCTGATGTTGTTGCTTCTGATGATCCTCTGGAGTCTGACTAGAGCAGATGTTGCTGTTGCAATGCGAGCTTTCACCTCATTGTTTGATGTGCCATCTTTTGTTAGGATGGAGCCTAAGTATTTGAATTGGCTCACCTCTTCCAATATTTCTCCATTCATCTTTATTTCCGTGCTGTCATTACTCGCGCTGTTGACCATGATCTTCGATTTCTCTGTACTGACCTCCATGCCGTATGCGCTCGCTCGGTCTGTTAGACTGTCTGTGAGGATTTGCAGTTCTTGTTTGCTGCTGCCCATGAGGTCAATGTCATCTGCAAATCTGAGGTTGCAAAGGGGTCTTCCACCAATGGAGATGGAAGTGTGGTGGTTTTGCAGTGTCTCTGTCATGATGTTTTCGAGGAAGAGGTTGAAGAGTACAGGTGAGAGAAGGCAGCCCTGGCGGACTCCAACCGTGGTCTTGAAGAACTCGCCCACGTGGTTGTTCATGAAAACTGCACTTCTTGCATTCTCGTACAGAGCCTTGATGACTTCAATTAGGCAGTTGTCAATGTTGAAGTGCCTGAGTACTTGCCAGAGGCCGTCATGCCATACCCTGTCAAAGGCCTTTTTGAAGTCTATAAAATTGTGGTACAAGTCTTTTTGGTGTTGGAGATGCTTCTCTATCAGAATTCTCAGGTTGAAAATTTGTTCCATTGTGCTGCGTTTTGGTCTAAAGCCCGCTTGTTCTTCTGCCAGGAGTTTTTCTGCTTGGTTTTTCAGTCTGTTGAGGACTACCTGCAGCATGATCTTGCTAGGATGGCTTATGAGACTGATGGTTCTGTAGTTCTGGCATTGCTTGAGGTTTCCTTTCTTTGGCAGGGGTATTACAAGAGACTGTGTCCATTCTTTTGGCCATTCTTTGGTGTCGTGGATCTTCTGACAAAGGTCTGTGAATCGCCTTGCTGTTTCATTCCCTCCATTTTTTATGAGTTCAGCTGGGATGTTATCGATTCCAGGGGACTTCCCCTTCTTCAATTGCTTAATAGCTGTGTCTACTTCACACCTTAGTATTGGTGGGTCTTTATCTTGGTGTTCAGGGGGTTTGTTGGAAACTATGTTGGTATCTGGGCGTAGTGGGTAGTTATACAATCCCTCACAGTATTCTGTCCAGCGCTGGAGGATGGCATTGTTTTCCGTTAAAAGATTTCCTTCTTTGTCTTCAATAACAGAGGCTTTAGGCTGTGTGGTTTTCGTTAGTGCTTTCAGAGTGTTGTAAGCTGTTTTGCTGTTTCCCTTGGCCATTCCATCTTCGATGTTGTTGCATTGTTCTTCTATCCA
Organism: Stramonita haemastoma; assembly: GCA_030674155.1. Taxonomy (NCBI): domain Eukaryota; kingdom Metazoa; phylum Mollusca; class Gastropoda; order Neogastropoda; family Muricidae; genus Stramonita; species Stramonita haemastoma. Next base: position 60,953 of record JASPKP010000100.1, on the reverse strand, counting down.
CGCTTCTTTGGCTTCTCTCATCTTTTTCCTCACTTCTCTGTGGCTATCCATGTACTTGTTGTTGGCTTCTTGACGTGTGAACTTTTGCTTCTTAAGTTCTCTTCTTTTGTCGCAGAGGTCAAGAACCTCATTTGTCACCCAGGGTTGTTTCTTTGTTCTGCTTCTGCCTAATGTTTCTTCTGCTGCTGTCGTTAGCACTTCTTTGATGTTGTTGGCTAATGTGTTCACATCATTGTCAATGGCTGTGAGTGCGGCGAACTTTCCTCCAATGTTGGCTTGGAAGATCTCAACCACTGTTGGGTCTTTGAGTTTTTCCAGGCCGAATCTTATGCGTGGGCTTTTTGGCTGTTGTTTTGCTTTCAGTTTCAGCCTGATGGTGGTAAGTACAAGGTCGTGGTCACTGCCAATGTCAGCTCCTGGGAATGTTCTTGTATTTGCCTTGTTTATGCTGGATTTGAATCTTTGGGGTGACAGAATGTAGTCAATTTGATTATGAATCAGACCATTTGTGCTGACTCCACTCTCCCCAAAAGTCCTTCGGATGACACTATAAACCGAGGCCCCGTGCGCGAACGCACGCAGAGCATCTTGTGCACATGTTAAATCCTGTTCCGCTTTTCGTAAGAGTAGGCCATTGTGTGCCGGTGGGAACAGATGACAAGATTTACAAAACTGCATACACACGGGGACTGGAAGGAAAAAAAACACGGGTGCTTATTCCATTATCCTCGATATAAAGAAATAAAACAAAATAAAAAATAAATTAAAAAGACACATTTTCCTGTTCAAATTTCTATTATATTTTGTGAAGAGACTAAAATGAATCGAACACACACACACACGAACACACACGCGTGCGCACGCGCGCGCACACACACACGCACAATTATCTGCTTAAAAAATTACAAAGTTTAGACAGTAAAGCCATAAAGATTGCACTTGGTGTTCCAGCCCATACTAACACAGCTAATACCTATAAAGAAGCACACTTACTATCTCTTTCAGATCAACGAAGATTGACGGTTTCAAAGTACGTAATTCGAAGTCTCTGTATTCCAAATTCAGTAAAAGATTAAATACTTATGGATCAAGACACTGATTATCCAAAATGAGCATGCGATATTTCATGTCTGCTACCAATTAAAAAGTATACTGATTCATTAATAAAAGAAAATGGTCTTGACATAGCAACGATTCCAAATTTACTGATGGTTCCCCTAATGCCTCCATGGGAACATAATTATTTCAGCTAACTTTGACATTGATTACACGGATGTAAAAAAGAATGAAGATCAAAATCTTCTCACTGTTGATCTAAAAAGCCACATTGAATGTAATTCTTTCAATCACTTAAAAGTGTATACTGATGGATCTGCATTAGAATCAGGTAGAAGTGGGGCAGCATTTGTGATTCCTGCTTTAAAAGTACAAAAGTCGTTTTATTTAGGAGATCATTTTTCTATTTTTTACGTCTGAATTATTTGCAATTCCTAATGGCCTTGAAGCTTTTGTCTAATAGGGCTCTTGATATTTGCCACATACTTTTTTCCGTTGATTCAAAAGCAGTATTGATGGCACTAAAGAACTTGCAGGGGAAAATAAGGACAGGTATTATATTTGAGATTAAGTTTTTGATTCATCGTATTGCAAGCAGAGGCATCCAAATAACTTTATGTTGGGTCCCTTCTCATTGTGGAATTTATTGGAATGTGTGCCTCTGATTGTAGCATTGACACGTTTGATTCCAATCTTGTACTGTCGTCTTATGAAATTAGTGCTAAATTGATGAATAGAATGCAAACCAAACTAAAAACATCATACTTTGAGCATATTTCTTGTTCTCGTTAAGTGGAAATTTTACTGTATAAACTAAGGCTAAATACATGAAATATCAAATATTCTAAAAATGTGTCATGTTGCTGTTCTCAACCTCTTTCAATCCACCATTTACTGTTTCATTGCCCAATTCTTATTGACCTATTTAAAAGGAACGGACTAGATATTTTAAAAAAAGATACGCCACCGTTCAAAAAGTTTTACATGACTCTCAGCAGTTCATAACATCAGTTGCTAAGGTTATATATTCTTCCCCAGTAAGACCTCTACTGTAGTCACACACACACACACACACACACACACACACACACACACACACACACACACACACACACACACACACAGCCTCAGAGAGGGGGAGAGAGAGGGACAAAAAAGAGACTAAGACAGGAGAGAGACAGAGAGAAAGACATTGAGAGAGACGGGGGGGGGGGGGGAGAGACAGAGGGAGACAGAGGCGAGAGGGAGGGAGAGAGAGGGAGAAAAAGAGACTAAGGCATGAGAGAGACAGAGAGAAAGACAGACAGAGAGAATAGGGGGGGGAGACAGAGGGACAGACAGATAGAGAAGACGAGACAGATAGAAGGAGACAATAGAGAGAAAGATAGACAAGGAAACAGAGAGAAGAGACGAACAATAGAGGAGAAGAAAGAGAGGAGGAAGCCGAGAGGAAACAGAGAGATAGAAAGAGAATAAACAGAGAGAGGAAGGGAGAAAGAAAGAGGGAGAAGAGAAGACACAAAGAGAGAAGAGAAGAGACAGAAGAAAGAAAGAGTAAAGAGAGTGAGAAGAGAGAAGAGAGAGAGAAGGAGAGAGAGAGATGAGGTCAGAGAGAAGAGATGAGAGACAGAGAATGAAGAGAGAGAGAGAGAGAAGAGAAAGAGAGGGAGGAGAAAAAGAGAGTGAGACAAGAGAGAGTGAGACACAACAGACAGACAGGAGAGAGAGAGACAGACGAAAGGATCAGAAGAGACAGAGAGGAAGAGACAGAGAAAAAGAGAGGAGGGGAAGAGAGAGGGGGGAAGAGAGTGGGAAGGGAGAAAAAAGAGAGGCAGACAAGAGAAGAGTGAGAGAAAGAGACAGCAGAGAGAGAGAGAGACAGACAGACAGACAGACAGATAGACAGACAAAGACAGAGATAGAGACAGAGAGAGAGAGAGGGAGAGAGAGACAGAGAGAGAGAGAGGGAGAGAGACAGAGACATAGAGAGACAGAGGGAGACAGAGAGAGACAGAGAGACAGAGACAGAGAGAGAGACACAGAGAGAGAGACAGAGAGACAGACAGACAGAGAGAACACTGAACACTGAAATTGTTTAATGTACATTGGCCTTAGGCCACAATACAAAAAAGTGGTGGGCATAGAGTGTAGGTGCATATGACATAGGTGATATAAACATATTACTATCATCGTATATGCATATGAAATAATGTATTAGTAATTATAAAGCGAGAAAGTTAAATAAGCCATATCTTAACCGTTTATCACGGAACAATTCACACGTATCGTAAACGACACTGTTTTAGATGTATCATTCATCAACACAAATACCAATTTCTAGAGAGTTATCCTATTTCTTCTATTGGTTGCATGAAAGATAAAACGTGATAAATTGTATCTATCAGTAGGTACAGTGGCTTTGAGTAGCACATAGAAAGGAAGTCTTTTAGAATCTTTAAGAAACTTAGTTCTTAAGTCTTCATAGATAGGGCAATTCAGTATAAAGTGTTCTTCATTTTCTATTTGATCTTTACAAACAGGGCATTGCGTAACTTCGTTTAAACTATTATACCGCTGTGTATTATTGTTCAATGGTAGAACATTGAATCGAACTTGCGTAACTGCAACTCGAAAACAATATGTATCCATTTCAGTGATATACTTTTCTTTTTCAAAAATAGTTTTAAAGTCTCTATAACCATCATATCGCTCACGGTCTCTAATGGTGCCAGTCCATTCCTGATCAAACCAATCTACAAGTCTTTGTTTAAAGGCACGCAAGAACATTTTTATGTCTCCTACACCTTGGTTCAACCAAACGATATTATACCCAGTAGTATATAATATTTCCAGCATTGTTTGACTCGAACTCAAACGTTTTATTGAGGAAATATGGATAAGCCAGAGGCTTCTTTACACCAGGTCCTCAGAAAAAACACACCAAAAAACAAAAAACAAAAGAAACAACAACAATAAACCCACTGGCAAACAATCATAAAGAATTATATAACATATAGATATAATAAAGCAAATGATAAACTTTATCATTTATTTATATAACCAACTATCCAACTACACACAATTACAGGCACAAAATAAATCACAATATACACTATTTCAAGTCAATATCCTTACTTATATTCTTACACACCATGACACTATAGATTACAAATTCAAATTATTCCACGGTAGCAAGAAAAAACACATCCCTACACAATTTCAAAGACACAAAAAGCGAAAAAACACAGTTCAAAACAATCAGATTTTCAAATCACACACACACAAACATACACACACATTCATACATACAACACCACTCACACACACGCACGAACACACACAAACACACGTGTGCGCGCACGCACGTACACACATACCAATAAAACATACTCATCATTACAATTAATATGAATGCCTATAGGAATAAACATAGTATCCAAGACGACATTCTAATCACAAATCCAAATCATTTCATTCTAACAGAAGAAAACACACCCCATACACCATTTAATAACATTAAGAAAAATGTAGAGTTCAAGTTAATTAGAATTTCAATGCACACACATACGCGCGCGCGCGCACACACACACACACACATACACACACACAAACAAACAAACAAACACATACAATAACATGAATACACAAATGAATACACAAATAATCCCAGACCTTATTTATCGCAATACAATAATTCTACACTCATAACACAATGCAACTTTCATTTTCAATGATATAATAGCAAAGAAATGGAAGTACAAGAAAATGAAAATGTCAAACACACAGACACAGACACAGACACAGACACAGACACACACACACACACACACACACACACACACACAGAGAGAGAGAGAGAGAGAGAGAGAGAGAGAGAGAGAGAGAGAGAGAGAGAGAGAGAGAGAGGAGAGAGAGAGAGAGAGAGAGAGAGAGAGAGAGAGAGAGAAGACAGAGAGATTGAGGGAGAGAGAGAGGGGGGGGAGACGGAGGGAGACAAAGACGAGAGAGAGAGACAGACACAGACAGACACAGACAGACACAGACAGACACAGAGGTAGACAGAGATGAGAGAGAGAGAGAGAGAGAGAGAGAGAGAGAGAGAGAGAGAGAGAGAGAGAGAGAGGAGAGAGAGAGAGAGAGAGAGAGAGAGAGAGAGAGAGAGACTCTGAGAGAGAGAGAAAAACAGAGAGAGGGAGATAGAGAGAGTGGGAGAGAGAGAGACAGACAGAAACTGAGACCAGAGAGAGAGGGAGGGGGAGGGAGAATGAAAGAGAGGGAGAGACAGCCACAACAGAGAGAAAGAAAGAAAGAAAGAGAGATTGAGATGAGAGAGAGAGCAATGAGAGAGATTGAGACCAGATAGAGGGGGAGCGAGAGACAGAGACAGATAAGAGTAAGACAGAAAGTAGATAGAGAGAGGGGGGGAGGAAGGGAGAGAGAGAGAGGGACAGAGATAGGAAGAGGGAGAGAGAGAGGGAGAGAGAGGGAGAGAGAGAGAGACGGAGGAGAGAGAGAGAGCATGAGTCCAGAGATAGAGAGAGACAGAGAAGGACCACAGAGAAAGGGAGAAAAAGAGAGACTTACACAAGAGAGAGCGATGGAGAAACAGAGAGGAAGAGACTACAACCAGGAAGAGAGAGAAAGGGAGAGGGAGGAGGGAGAGACAGAAAACACGGAGAAAGGGAGAGAGAGACACAGAGAGAGGGAGAGAGAGAGAGAGGGGGGGAGACAGACAGACAGACAAACAAAGAGAAAATACAAAATGTTATTAAGTACAACAGTGAAGGAAACGATAAGAAGAAAAATGCACCAAAAAACAAACAAATCAATCAAGAACAAGTGACAACAATGAAGGGAGGGAGGGAGGGAGAGAGACAGAGAGACAGAGAGAGAGACAGATAGACAGACAGACAGACAGAGACAGACAGAGAGAGACAAACCAATAGATAGACCGACAGAGAGAGAGAGAAAGAGAGACAGAGAGAGGAGAGAGAGTGCGACTGAGACAAGAGACTGAGACGAGAGCCTGAGATCAGAGACTGAGACCAGTGACTGAGACCAGAGAGAGAATGGCAGAGGCAGAGAGAGACAGACAGACAGGCAGGCAGACAAACAGAATGACAGACAGACAGACAGACAGACAGACAGACAGACAGAGACCGAGAGATTGAGGCTAAAGAGAGAGGGAGAGAGAGGGAGAAAAAGAGACTAAGACATTAGAGAGACAGATAGAAAGAAAGACAGCAAGAGAGCAAGGGAAAGACAGAGAGTCAAAGAGAGAGAGAGAGAGAGAGGGAGACAGAGGGAGACAGGGATAAGAGAGAGAGAGACAGAGAGCGAGAGAGACAGAGAGCGAGAAAAAAGAGACAGAGACAGAGAGACAGCGACCGATAGAGACAGTACAGAGAGAGAGACACAGAGAGAGAGACAGAGAGAGAGTTAGAGACCAGAGACTGAGACCAGAGACTTGAGACCAGAGACTGAGACCAGAGAGAGAAAGATAAGCAGAGGCAGAGACAGTACAGAGACAGAGAGAGACACAGAGAGAGAGACAGAGAGATAGAGACCAGAGACTGAGACCAGAGACTTGATACCAGAGACTGAGACCAGAGAAAGATAAGCAGAGGCAGAGACATGACAGAGACAGAGAGAGGGGGGAGAGTGAGAGGGGGGGAGAGAGAGAGTATGAGAGAGAGAGAATGAGACCAGAGAGAGAGACAGAGAGAGACCAGAAAGAGAGAGAGAGGGCGAGAAAAAGAGAGACTCAGATAGGAGAGAGAAACAGAATGGGAGAGACAACAACGAGGAAGAGAAAGAAAGAAGGAGAGGGAGAGACAGAGACACAGAGAGAGGGAGAGACACAGATAGAGGTAGAGAGAGACAAAGTGAGAGCGAGAGAAAGGGGGGGGGGGGAGGGACAGACAGAAAATACAAAATTTTATTTACAGAGATTAGATTAAAATTGAAGACCATTTGGAAGAACAGGAACATCTCGCTCAGCTCAAAGATCAGGCTGATGCGCACTCTGGTCATCTCAATATTCCTGTATGCTTGTGTGTCATGGACCCTCACAGCGGATCTGGAAAAGAGAATACAGGTCACAGAGATGAGATGCTTTCGCAGACTTCTCGGCATCTCTTACAAAGGCCACATTAATAACGAGGAAGTGAGAATCAGAATCGGTCAAGCCATCAGGCCCTTTGAAGATCTCCTGACCACAGTCAAAAAACGCAAACTGAAGTGGTATGGGCACGTCGCAAGATCAACAGGGCTTGCCAAGACGATTCTGCAGGGAACTGTGCAAGGCGGGAGAAGGAGAGGCAGGCAGAGAAAGATATGGGAGGACAACATCCGAGAGTGGACGGGCCTCAGGCTGAGTGACACCCTGAGAAAGGTCGAGGGCAGAAGGAAATGCTTGCGAGGTCTTCCGTGGCGCCCCTACGGTCTAATTAAACTACGGGATAGAAGAAGAAGAAGTAGATTAAGTACAACAGTGAAGGAAAGACAAGAAGAAAAATGCACCAAAAAACAAACAGTTCAATCAAGAACAAGTGACAACAATGAAGGGAGGGAGAGAGAGAGAGAGAGAGAGAAAGAGAGAGAGAGAGGAGAGAGAGAGAGGAGAGAGAGGAGAGAGAGAAGAGAGAAGACAGACAGACAGACAGACAGACAGACAGACAAGACAGACAGACAGACAGAGACGAGATGGACAGACGACACAGACAGAGAGACAGAGAGACAGAGAGAAACTGAGATCAGAGAGAGAAAGAGATTGATAGACAGGCAGAGGCAGAGACATGACAGAGACAGAGAGACAGAGACCGAGAGATTGGGGCAAAAAATAGCGGGAGAGAGAGGGAGAAAAAGAGACCAAGACATGAGATAGAGAGAAAGAGAGTATTAAAAGTGTGCGACGATGTACAGTTTAAAATGAGGTATAAAACCAACTCAACTGTCCTTGCTTGTATCGACGCCCCGGTCGACCATAAGGGTCAGCCCAGGACGGCCACCGCGTCGTGGGAAAACCCACATCGATCACACTTAAAACGAGATAAAACCAAAACCAGGTCCCTTAAAACAACCTTGTCCTTAAAGACCAACCATACCACTTTCACTCATATCAGACGAAAAAAGCCGGATTCCCTCAGGAAGTTAAAAATGGTGTCCGGTGGAACATCCCGAAAGAGGATCTTTAGGGAGTCCGCGGTAAAATGCTTGTGCCCGATATCCTGAACATCACGACACTCCAGGAGCAGATGCCTGATGGTCACCCGCACGTCGCAAGTCACGCACCACGGGGTTCCCTCGCCTTTCAGCAAGTGAACGCGAGTGATGTGAGAATGACCCGTGTGCATCCTGGTGAGCACTGTCGCCTCCCTTCGGTTTTTAACACCCAGAGGGAAAACCTCTTTCAGGTTGGGACGGATACGAAAAAGTTTGTTGTCCGTCTGAGCGTTCCACTCCTACTGCCAGAGGGAATGCACGTATTGCTCGCTCCTAGGTTTCAGATCCGTGAACGGCACCGTGGACCCGGAAACCTCCTGCTCCGTGGCACGCCTGGCGAGTCGGTTAACCGTTTCGTTGCCCCGAATGCCAGCATGCCCCAGGACCCACACCAAAACCACGTCACACCCGTCCCGTCTCAAGGAAGTATACAGCTCGTAGAACTCCTGAAGCCTAGGGTGGTTTACGTTCCTGCAAGCGATAGCCTCCAGAGCAGAGAGCGAGTTCGTACAGACCAAGAAGTCTTTCCTTCCCGATCGCCGGATCAGTTGCAGGGACAAGACCAGAGCGCTCAGTTCAGCCGTGTACACCGAGGCATCCGAAGGCAGGCGCTCCAAAAGCGCCGACTCCTTGATGGCGGGACAATAGGCGGCGCAGGTCACCCCCTCCTCCGACTTGGACCCGTCCGTCAAATCCCTGGTGTAGGACGGATACGACGCACAGAGCTCTCGAAAGAAGGCCCCGTACGCCGTGGAGCTGGTGTCGTCTTTCCTGTGAGAGGCAAGCTCGAAACAGACAGCCGGGGTCTCCACCATCCACATCGGCGTCTCTGGGTACTTGGGCAGGTCACAGACAACCCCCAAATCGATGCCCGCCTCCCGGAGATGGGGAAGGATCCGAATGCCCAGAGGCGGGGCGGCAGAAGGCAATTTCTCGAACTTGGCCTGAAGCCAGGGATTCATGACACAATCGTACGCCAGGTTGTTGTACTCTGAATACAGTTTGAGGTAATAATTCAAAGTCAGTTTCAGATGGCGGTTTTTTAGTGAAGGCTCTCCCGCTTCCGCGTACAGGCTGTAGACTGGTGTCGTTCGGAAGGCTCCGAGACAGATCCGGAGCCCTGGTCATGGACAGGGTCCAGAGTATTCAGGTAGGAAGGCCTCGCCGAGCCGTACACCTGGCATCCGTAGTCCAGCTTGGAGCGCACCAGCGCCCTGTAAACGTGCAGCAGTGTTCTCCTGTCCGCTCCCCAGTCAGTATGGACGATCACCCGCAAGAGGTTCAGGGCTCTCTGACACGACGCTTTCAGATGTTGAATGTGGCTCCTGAAATTGAGCTTCCGGTCGAAAACAATGCCCAAGAATTTGGCCTCCGCCAACGCCGGGATGGTGGATTTTCCCAAGCGGATGACGGGGTCCGGGAAGTGCTCTCTGGACTTGTTCGTGAAGTGAATGCACTTCGTTTTGGCGACCGAAAACTTGAACCCATTATCTTGCGCCCATTCCTGAACCTTGTTCACGCAGAGCTGTATCTGCCTCTGAACCCCCGCAAACGTACTGCCCGTAGCATACAAAGCGAAATCGTCCACGAACAGCGAACACTCCACCCCCTGATGGACCGACCTGACGATGTCGTTGATCTTGACGCTGAAGAGAGCCGGGGAAAGGATGCTCCCCTGAGGAACCCCCATCTCCTGCTCGAAGATCTCCGAGAGCATGGAGCCTACCCTCACCTGGAACCGTCTCTTGGCCAAAAAATTCTGCAGGAACAACGGCAACCGACCCCGAAACCCCAAGTCCCGCAGGTCCGACATAATGCCGTACCTCCAGGCGGTGTCATAAGCCTTCTCGAGGTCGAAGAAAACGGCCACCACGTGCGCCCGTTGACAAAGGTGTTCCGGACTGTCGTCTCGAGGTGGACCAGGTGGTCCACGGTGCAACGATTCTTGCGGAAACCACACTGCTCCCTGGCCAGAAGGCCCTTCGCCTCCAGATGCCACACCAGGCGGCTGTTAACCATTTTCTCCATCACCTTACAAACGCAGCTGGTGAGCGCGATCGGCCTGTAATTGCCTGAGTCCTTAAGGTCCTTGCCGGGTTTCGGGATAGGGACGACGCAGGCCATCCCCCAGGACGGGGGGAAAAAAACCCGTCGTCCAGATCCGGTTGTAAACCTTCAGGAGGGTCCGCAGACATACCTCCGGAAGGTGAGACAGACAGATAGACAGACAGACAGACAGAGACTGAGACCAGAGAGAGGGGTAGAGGGAGAGAGAAAGAAAAAGAGGGAGAGACAGCCACAACAGAGAGAAAGAAAGAAAAAGAAAGAAAAATAGAAAAAAGAGGAGAGAGAGAGAGAGAGAGGAGAGAGAGAGAGAGAGAGAGAGAGAGAGAGAGAGAGAGAGAGAGAGGAGCAACGAGAGAGATTGAGACCGGATAGAGGGGGATCGAGAGACAGAGACTGACACGAGTAAGGGACAGAAAGTAGAGAGAGAGGGGGAATTGAAGAAGGGAGAGAGGAGGAGGGGAGAGAGAGGGGTGCGGAAGGGAGAGAGAGGGGGGGGACAGAAAGAGGAAGAGGGAACGCAAACGCAAAGGCAAACGCAAACGCAATTTTATTTAACGAGGGTAATAGATTAAGTAACAAGACTTTTTTTCATCCAGCCCTCAAAGAAAAGAAAAATAATTCCAAGAAAAACACAGCAATTGATACAAACGAACATACACAAACATGGATACCAATAATGCAAAAAAGAAGGAGAGAGAGAGAGAGAGAGAGAGAGAGAGAGAGAGAGAGAGAGAGAGAGAGAGAGAGAGAGAGAGAGAGAGAGAGAGAGAGAGAGAGAGAGAAGAAGAAGAAGAAGAAGAAGAAGAAGAAGAAGAAGAAGAAGAAGAAGACAAACAAGTAAGGAAACAGGATATACATGTTACACTAATACATCTTGGGAAGGAGATATGTTATATCATATTGTTTCATCAAAAGATTATGATACATTGTTTTAAATTTTGTCAGATTAGTTTCATTTTTTAATTGGGATGGAAGCCTATTCCACAGCCATCCCCCAGAATATGCCAGGCTTGATTTAAATAGGATCATCTTAGGTAGAGGTAGATTAATCAAATGAGAATGTCTAGAATTATTTACTGTAAAAATGCTTTGTAATAAGGATGGGGCATTTCCATGTAAGATCTTATGCATCAAAACTCCTTTGTTAAAAAGAAGCTTGGATTTAAGGGGAAGAATATTATTCTCCGAATGGTCAGCTACTGTTAAAGAAGATGATTTGTTTAAGATAAGCTTTATGGCGCGTTTATGCACTCTCACTATTAATTTAAGGAGATTGTTGCTGGCCATATCCCACAATGTAGATGCATAATCAATAGAAGTTTGAATATAAGAATAAAAATATATTTTTCTGGCATGCAGAGTTAGGAAATTTTTTATCTTACCGAGTTGGTATACCTTTGAGGCAATGTTTTTTGACAGTTTTTGGATGTGGGCAGACCATAGTAGGTTGTTATCAATGGTTATCCCTAAAATTTTGTGATTTGAGACTTCCTCTATTTTTTCATTGCCAATATAGAGCGGTGGTAGATCGATATTAAGGTTCTGTCGTTTCTGTCTTGTGGAAATGAGCATAAATTTGGTTTTCTTTGGATGAAGTGCCATGTGGTTTATTTGAGTCCATTCCAGAAGCACATTAATATCTTCTTGCAAATTGCGGAAGACTTGAGACGAGTTAACATGGTTAATATCAATAGTGGTGTCATCTGCAAATAAGTCACAGGAAGCTTTTGTAAATAAAGGGAGATCATTAATGTAAACAGAAAATAATGCGGGACCTAGGATAGAACCCTGTGGTACACCAAATTTATTTGGTAGAAAAGGGGAACAATATTTGTTAACATAAACTTGTTGTTGTCTGTTAGAAAGGAAGGAAGATATAAGCTTTAAGGCATCAGAAGATAGTTTATAATATACAAGTTTCCTTATTAGCAGATTGTGGTTGATAACATCAAAGGCCTTCGCAAAATCTATAAATAAAACTCCTGTAAATTCTTTTTTGTTTACATTAACTAACCATCTGTCTATAAGTTTAACAAGGGCAGTGTGGCATGAATGATTTGCTCTGAACCCAGACTGATTGGGGTGTATAAGGCTATTTTCATTTAAATGAGTAAGTAGGCATTTATTAATGTGTTTCTCTAATGGTTTTGAGAGGACAGATAAAATTGAGATGGGTCTATAATTAGAGGGATCAGTTTGATCTCCTGATTTATACAAAGGAATAATTTTGCTGTGTTTAAACATAGTTGGAAAGGTATTTTTGCTTATGCAAAGATTATAGATGTAAGTCAGTGTCTCTGCTATGACTGGTGCAGCTAATTTAAGAATTTTGCTATTCAAACCATCTAAGCCACAAGTTGCCGTCTGCTTCATACTTTTCAAAGCGGTAAATACTTCGTGTACGCTCATGCATGGAATTCTTAGTTCGGAATTTATATTTTTGTTGCTGCAAAAGGCTTCTAAAACTTTTAAGTTATTAGTTTTTGATTTATCATTAGTTATTATTCTATCTGAAATAGTTGCAAAATGAAGGTTTAAAGCATCAGCAGAGATATCATCTAAAACGCTAGGTGTTTTATTACAGTTCTTTCTAGTAAGTAGATTGACTGCTTTCCATACAGACTTGCTGTCTTTCTTTTTACTGATTAAGTCTTCAAAGTATTTCTTTTTTTCAGCACGTAGGAGGAAGGTTACAAAATTTCTTTGCTTTTTATATTCTTGATGGCTTCCTTTTTTCAAAAGATAATCTCTTTGGTATATTTGTTTTTGTACTTCTTTTGTCAGCCATGGAGGTTTAGATTGGTAGCTGACTCTTTTGGTTTGAAATGGTGCATGTTTATTATAAATACTATAAAAAATGTTGTACCATATTTCTAAGGACTGATTAGGGTCAGTGCACTGATATACGTCGTTTAAAGGTGAGTTTAACAGATCTGAAAGAAATTCAGCATCATCAAAGTTAGAAAAATTCCTGTATGTGATAATTTTGTGATTAATTTTCGGAAATCTTAACCCTTTTTTACACCATGTAACACAGATGGGGAAGTGATCACTACAACCAAATATTGGAACATTTATTTCAGTGATGGAATTCTGATTATTAACATATATATGGTCAATTAGAGTCTTGGAGTTTTCAGTAACACGTGTTGGTGATTCTATTAATTGTTTTAAATTAAAAGACTCATATGTCTGTGTCCACCTGTTATTAGTTTTTAGTAAATCAATGTTAAAGTCACCTAGCAATATAATATCTTTAGAATCTTCATTTATGTCATCCATCATAGAACAATACTTTTCGAACCACTCTGAAGTCTCTGCAGGATTTCTATAAAGAAAACATACGAAAATTGGTTTGGAATGTTTTATTTTAATTTCTATCCATATTGTTTCCACACTATGATTTTCTAAGTTGTAAATGCGTTTAAACTGTATCGACTGATGAATATAAATGACTAAACCGGTTTCACGGAAATGGGTTGGGTCTCTGCGGATTACTTTATAACCTGGTATTGAAATATCATTATCAGAAATGTGAGAAGTTAAATGTGTTTCTGAAAAGCCAAATAAGTGAAAATTTTTTCCTGTATTCGATAAAATTGATGCAAATTCTGTTACTTTGTTTACTGCATGATTAATGTTCAAATGTCCAATGCGTAGACCATCTTTAGATAGCCAGGGGCTGACTGTACTTGACATAATAGACAAGTTAACGATGAAAGCTATGTAAGGATACAAAACAATAAGGCAAAACCCAAAACGGTGGATAAAGACCCTGGTTATCAAGTACAAGATACTTAAATAATGTTAAAGTCTAGAGTAGGGAGAATACAGTTATATAATATGTGAATCTAACCAATAAGTTAGGAGGGGAGGTAACCCCAAACGACAACTAAACATGAACAAGCAATAAACAACAGAGCAAGTAAAAAAGAAACTACAAAAATTGCCAATGAGATTCAGAGGCTGTAAAATAGATAACACACTAAGCAATCTGATATTAGATTCAGCAAATATAACAGGACAAAAAAATATACACAAGTGTCTTTAAATAAATCAAAGAAAATTTCCACAATCATTATCGGCAGCTAAGATAGGGTCTGGAACCAAGACATCAATAACAGTTCCCACCGTACATGCTGAAACATTATCATGTATTAGTAGGAATACCGTGTGTACATCATGTCAAACTCATGGGATGGGCATGGGGGGACCTGCCTTGCTGTATCAGTTCAGAAGCCATAGAAAGGAGGTTCCAGGCATAGGGGTGAAAATAATCTTTAAATGGAGAGGGGTAAGGAGGGGGGTAATGAGGGGGTGGCCTAAATGGCATAGGATTGTTCAAATCCAGACATGGAAGTGAGGGATGAGTCTCACTAGGGAGCATGGGAGGAGGTACTGTTAGAGAGACCGATGGATCTCTTGAGCGTGAATGTAAGCTAGCTCTGTTAAAGTGAGGATCTTCTGGAGGAACTAAGGACACATTATTTTGTGTTCTTGGAATAAGGGGAGGGTAGTGCTGGATAGAGGACATGGGAGGACATGGTGCAGAGTTGCCATGCGTGGCTTGATTTCCAATTTGGAATTGCGGCACAGTTCCAGAGAGGTCACTCACATGAGAAGTTGGATGAGGTAGCAGGTATCTATTGTCAAGGTTGGATCTTGTCCTGTTTTCATGGTGTTCATACTCAACAAACTGACGTTGGTATTGTCCATTTCCGGAGGAATAACGGTCTTGCGTTTGGAAAAGAGGACGTTGGGGTTTGCTGTAACGCTTGTTTGGAAAAGGAGGTTGCCTCATGGAGGGGTAGTTGCCCTGGGAGGAAACACGGCGATGGAAGAACCCATCTTGAGGAGGATGGATGGTTGGCTGTTGACTGGTCTGGTTACTCTGCAAATGTTCATTTTTGAACCAGACTGACTTTAGGTTGTTAGCCAGCCTGGAAGTTCCCCTGCCACTAGGGTGTGTCAGGTTCAGGTAAAGGGCCAGACGAGGGGCACCAGAGCTGGTGATGAAAGTGCTGGTGTTGTCTATAAAAGTAGTGTTACGGTGCTGACAGGCTGCTTTGAGGTTTCTATTGGTAGGGAAAATGGAATTGTTTAGATTATGGCGTCCTTTAGCAGGGAGAACGGAACTCATGTAAACTGTAGACAGGGAAGGTAGAAATGCATTGTCTGATAATATTGTTCCATTCTGTTTCTGTGACTGGGCCAGATTGACAACTGTTGACTCCAACATGTACAATAACATATTTTATTTTGGATGTTACTGGAAGTGAAAGAAGCCATGTGAGAAGGTCCTGAACGTTCATGCCAGGAACACATACTTTGAACAGGTTCTCTTCCCGTGGTGCCAGTCTGTGAGGATCAACGTTTCTAATGACAGAGTCACCAACTAGTATTGCTGTTGCAGAGTCTGGAATGGCAATTTGAGACAGTGTGTCCTTAGGTGAGGGCTCAGAAAAAGAAGTTACTGCTTTTGCTTAACGTGTCTATGAGTTTTTGCTCTTTCGAAGAAATAGACTGGGCTTGTGGAGAAGGGTCTGTAATGGACCCAGCATCACATTCTGAAAGAAGTCCAAAGGTATTTGCTACAGGTACACTGT
>JASPKP010000100.1:32500-35000 GCA_030674155.1 Stramonita haemastoma | reverse complement strand
GGGTGTTACGTCTTGACTTTTGGGGATGAATTGTTTATGGGAGGGGAGTTTTTCGTGTTTGATTGGTTTTTCTTAGTCATTTGACTCGTTAACTTACGTCATTTTTCAATGATTTCCTGAATATCAGTAATTGGATGACAATATGATTTGATTGATTTCTTGCTATCTTACATTTGTTTGTCTATTAATTCAATGATTCATTATATATTTGTTTCATTTTTCCCCATAAGGGCCTACTGTAAAGAAGCCACTGCCTTATCCAATTACCCTCATTAAAATTTCGAGTTTCGAGTTTCTCTCTCTCTAACACACACACACACACACACACACACAGACACACACACACACACACACACACACACACACACACACACACACACACACACACTGCTGACCCGGGATTGAATCTCGTTCAAGAGGATTTTTCCTCTGAAGTTAACATCAGTGCTGACTCCACTCCCCCAAAAATTCCTTCGACGAGACTATAAACCACTGTCCGTGTGCGAACACACACATATCTTGTGCACACGTTAAAACCCGTTCCGCTATTTTGGAAGAGTAGGCCATTGTGTGCTGGTGGGAACGGATGACAAAATTTACAAAACTGTATACATACGGGGACTAGATGTAAAAAGCATATGAATGCTTATCCCACTATCCTCATAATAAAAGAACACACACTCACTCTCTCTCTCTCTCTCTCTCTCTCTCTCTCTCTCTCTCTCTCTCTCACACACACACACACACACACACACGCGCGCGCGCGCGCGCGCACAAACGCACGAACGCACGCACGCACACACACACACACACACAGCGAGAAAAAAAGAAGAAGGGAAGGGACAGAAGACAGACACACAGATAGAAGTAGAGAAAAACAGACAGACGGCGGACGGACGAACAGACAGACGGAGAGACGAACGGACAGATGGACAGACAGACGGACGGACAGTGGTTCGGGAGTAAACACTGACCATGAATGCGCAGGGTCCATGATCAAATCTCGTCTGAAGGCGAACGTTGCCCCATCCAGGTATAGCTGTGGGCTGGGTTCCAGTATCGCAGATGACACGAAATACAGGAAACCTCTGTCAAGACACATTTAACGCACATTAAGGAACCCAGGCAGCTAACAGTTCTTATCAAATCTGTGTGGAAACACTAGCTACGACAGACGTCTGAATATTAGGTCAGCACAGACAGCTAAATTTCAGGCCAGCACACACAGCTAAAATTTCAGATCAAAGACAGCCGAATATCAGATCAAACAGACAGCTGAATATCAGATCAACACAGACAGCTGAATATCAGATCAACACCGACTGCTAAACTTCAGATCAACACAGACAGCTCAATATCAGATCAACACAGACAGCTCGATATCAGATCAACACAGACAGCTCAATATCAGATCAACACTGACTGCTAAACTTCAGATCAACACAGACAGCTTAATATCATTGTGTGTGTGTGTGTATCTTCAGTTTAACGTCTATTCACATTTTGTGATTTTAGACAAACAAAACAAGCAAACAAACAAACAAAAAACAAAACAAAACAAAACAAAAACCTGAAAGAGTTAACAATAAACTGAAAAATGTCATTTAACAATGCTGAAATAAGAAACTAATCCTAACACTACAAAAACTGGATTATTGGACTTCTTTTCAACGCTAACACAATGTCCAACAGCAAAAAAGGTTCAGACAAAATCTGATCCAGTGACAAACTAGGTACAGCAGGTAAAAATGTTTTTAAATGTTCACAATTGAAAATGACATGACTATTTGTAATCTTCTCACCACAAATACAGTTTACATCTTTCACGTATTTTGTCCTGAATGCGTTTAGTTTAAATCTATAAATGAGGGATGACACATTTCTCCGATTATACCAACCAGAAACTTTGTTACATACTAAAGCATTTTGAAAATCTATTACATTGCTTGTGCGGCTATTATACGGACAATAGCCAGACTCATTTATCTTCTTTCTGAAATGCTTCCAGCAAGCGTTTTGTAGCAAGTTATATCCCTCATGCAGAGATAAGCAACATTTATTTCACAAGAATTATTTTTACACCTGGCTCCAAACTTTGCAAGGCAGTAAACTTTTTCATTAAAATAGATACCAGTATGCGAGGGAACCCAACAGAAAGTAATAGTGCTACCTCTTAAAATCAAAAAGTGTACCAGATGCCTGATTTCAGTGATGAGGTCTTTTCTTACTTTAGAAGTAGAATTGTTTAAAGCATGCAAAACCGATTTAGAATCGACACACATAAGGATGTTGAATATGTTTTTAGGGAAGTCAAGTACATGGTATAATGCCAACAGAATGGCAGTTAGCTCAGCTGTAAATATAGATTTATTTTTTCCCAGGTTGAAAGATCGTTCTACTTTCAATGATGGGATAATGAAAGCTGCACCTGTCTCATTAGTATTTAGAACAGACCCATCGGTATAGATTTTGAGATGATCAGGGTAAGTGGTTTGAATAT
>JASPKP010000100.1:15000-30000 GCA_030674155.1 Stramonita haemastoma | reverse complement strand
CAATCCTCAATAGACTATGCCTCAACCCTATGGGATTCTGCCAGTGCAAAAACTATGAAACCATTATTAAGCCTATATAAACGTGCTCTCAAACTTATCCTTCTGAAGAAAACAACCTTACTTGAAGTGGATTTCATTCAGTTAAGTATTCTCCCCCTACAACAAAGACTGAAATATAACAAAGGCATAATGATGTTTAAAATAATGGCAGGAGCTGTTCCCACATCCTTAAGAGATAAGTTCCCAATGAATCATTCCAGACATACTGAAAAGCCAAGTGTCCCAATCCCAAGAATAGACTTGTTCAAGTCTAGTTTGCTATACTCAGGCCCTGTGCTGTGGAACTCCCTTCCCGATTCAATTAAACAGCACCAATCATTGACAACATTCAAAAATCGCCTTCAATTTCACTTGATGCATCAAAAATACTGAACCAGACTCATCCTGTTGGATATATACATATATATGTGTATGTGTATATGTGTGTGTGTGTGTATTTATTTAATATATATATATATCCTCACAGACAAGATGTCCATATTGAACCGCTGGGCTGAACACTTTCAAACCCTCTTCAGCGCTGATCGCACTGTTGATGACACAGTGATCCACCAGATCCCACAGCAACCAGTGAAAGAAGAACTGGACGAAGCCCCAACCCTGGAAGAGGTAACTAAAGCCATAGAACAACTGAAGAGTGGGAAGGCTGCAGGCGTCGACGGTATTCCACCAGAATTATGGAAAAACGGGGGGCAAACACTGCACTGCAAGCTCCATGAATTTTTTGTTTGCTGCTGGGAGCAGGGAAAGTTGCCACAAAACCTTCGTGATGCAATCATAATCACCCTTTACAAAAACAAAGGGGAAAAATCAGATTGCTCCAACTACAGGGGGATAACTCTTCTCTCCATCGCTGGCAAAATCCTTGCAAGAGTTCTCCTCAACAGACTAGTACCTGCTGTTGCAGAACACCACCTCCCTGAGAGCCAGTGCGGCTTCAGAGCTAACAGGGGTACCACTGACATGGTCTTCGTGCTCAGACAACTTCAAGAAAAGTGCCGCGAACAGAACAAGGGACTGTACATCACCTTCGTTGATTTAACCAAGGCATTTGACACTGTGAGCAGGAAGGGCCTGTGGCAGATCATGGAGCGTCTTGGCTGTCCCCCAAAGTTTCTCAACATGGTGATCCAGCTACATGAAGACCAGCGTGGCCAGGTCAGAAACAGCAACGACCTATCAGAGCCTTTCCCAATCACAAACGGGGTGAAGCAGGGCTGCGTTCTTGCACCAACCCTCTTCACTATCTTCTTCAGCATGATGCTTCAGCGGGCCACAGAAGATCTTGATGACGAAGACGGAGTTTTCATACGCTACCGCACAGATGGCAGCCTATTCAACCTGCGGCGTCTTCAGGCCCACACCAAAACCCTGGAGCAACAAATTCGAGAGCTACTTTTTGCTGATGATGCTGCCCTTGTAGCCCACACAGAAACCGCCCTGCAGCATGTAACATCCTGTTTTGCAGAGGCAGCCCAGCTCTTCGGACTCGAAGTCAGTCTGAAGAAGACAGAGGTTCTCTACCAGCCCGCACCTCAGGTAGCGTACCACCCACCTCACATTACAATTGGTGAGACAGAACTGAAGACAGTCCAGCAGTTTACCTACCTGGGATGCACAATCTCCTCTGACGCAAAGATTGATAAAGATGTAGACAACAGACTGGCAAAGGCAAACGGTGCTTTTGGCAGACTCTACCACCGTGTCTGGAAAAACAAACACCTGAAGAAAGACACCAAGATCAGTGTCTACAGAGCCGTGGTACTGACCACCCTCCTGTACGGCTCTGAGTCATGGGTCACATACAGACACCACCTGCGAATTCTGGAACGCTTCCACCAACGCTGTCTCCGCTCCATCCTCGACATCCACTGGAGCGACTTCACCACGAATGCTGAGGTGCTGGAGCAAGCAGGGATCACCAGCATTGAGGCCATGTTGCTGAAAACGCAGCTACGCTGGGCAGGGCATGTCTCTAGAATGGAGGACCATCGCCTACCGAAGATGGTTCTCTACGGTGAACTTTCCACCGGACACCGCTACAGAGGCGCACCAAAGAAGAGATTTAAAGACTCTCTGAAGAAATCTCTGTCAGCCTGTCTCATAGACCATAACCAGTGGTCAGTCCTTGCTGCTGACCGGCAGGCCTGGCGACACACTGTGCATCAGTCGGTCTCCTCCTTTGAGGACAATCGCAGAGCGGCCCTTGAGGAGAGGCGAATGAGGAGGAAGAACCGCGTCCGCTCTACATCAACCCCAGAATCGACTTTCCCCTGCAGCCGCTGCGGCCGGGTTTGTTTGTCACGCATTGGACTGAACAGCCACCAGCGAGCCTGCACCAGACGTGGACAGTGCCCTTAATCTTCGTTCGCGAAGCCAAGCCATGATGATGATGATATATATATATATATATTTATATATATATATATATATATATATGTATATGTATATGTATATATATATGTATATGTATATATATGTATATATATCACCATATCCCTCTCCCTCTCCCTCTCTCTGTCTGTCTGTCTGTCTGTCTGTCTGTCTGCCTGTCTGTCTGTCTGTCTCTTTCTATCTTGATGAAGGCTGTATTCATACTTATGTTTTCAATTTTATTCTGAAATTTGATTATTACTGAGTTTGATCAATGTTATTTTAATATCTCAATGTTTCAAGTTTAGTTAGTATGTGTTTTTAATTATGCTGTGTTGTTATTCATTTTGTGATTACATAGGCTATTCACAGAGATTGATCATTACAGTATATTAAACTATGTGTATTTTATCTACAATGTGTAGATGTTCATTTTTATAGCTATATTGAATTTGATTTGTGTGTCACTAGTTAGTGATTCTCTCTCTCTCTCTCTCTCTCTCTCTCTCTCTCTCTCTCTCTCTCTCTCTCTCTCTCTCTCTCTCTCTCTCTCTCTCTCCCTCTCTTACCATCCATATTGAGAAATGTTTGTTCATATCTTGTACTCCCTTTTTGATAATTACGTGTGATGAATGTAATGATTTCTACGTAAAATTTTAATTAATGATCGTAAAAATAAAAAATAAAAACCACTGAATAACTTTGTCCACTACCACATAAAATATAATTAGAAACATACATTTTATGATTGTGATCAGAAGATTGATAAGATATTATAAGATATTAGGGTATATATGTCCCAAAATATGTGCCTTACACCGGATAGATTCCTCTTGTGTTCCGTTCGGTTATGATTTCACTCAGAATTCAAGGCATATATTTCCTTAGAATTAAGTTTTTTGATGAAATGTGCGAGAACCAGTGAAAATGTGTGTGTGTGTGTGTGTGTGTGTGTGTGTGTGTGTGTGTGTGTGTGTGTGTGTGTGTGCGCGTGTGTGCGCGTGTGTGCGTGTGTGTGAGTGTGTGTGTGTGTGTGATTAAGTGTATGTTTCTGTGTATATGTGTCTGTGAGAATGTGTGTGTGTGTGTGTGTGTGTGTGTGTGTGTGTGTGTGTGTGTGTGTGTGTGTGTGTGTGTGTGTGTGTGTGTGTTATGTCTGTGTGTGTGTCTGTGTGTGTCTGTGTGTGAGTGTGTGTGAGTGTATGTAAAACATTATCCGATTGATAAAAATGTTTTGCCTATTCTTTGAAACATCTAAGATGTTTTATGTAAAAAAAAACATAATAATGATAATAATTTTGATTTATTTTATTTATATTTTTATTGGTAGTATGTCTCCCTCCCACCCCCACCCCTCAAATAAGGATATAAGTTTTTTTTTTAATTTCCCCTTTTATCCAAATGTATGATTTATATCACATGTTGTTGTTTTTTTTGACAGATGGTGGTGGATTGATGGTTTTTTTGGGTTTTTTTTAGTTGTTTATTTCATTTTGTTCTCTTGTTTGCTCTTTATCTATTAACGCTTTCTTCTCTTCCATAATCAAAATCTTTTATTGTGACTTCAGATTTTTGTTTTCTGAATGAGTGTATTTTATATTACCTTATCATATATAGTGTCCTTATTCTTGAGTGTTGTTTGGTATTGCGTAAAGTTTTATTGTTTAGTATCTTCTCAATTTGATGTATCCCTGAAAAGGGCGGGGACTGGATGTAAAAAAGCACACGAGTGCTTATCTATTATCCTCGAATAAAATACTTTGCCTTGCCTTCTCTCTCTCTCTCTCTCTCTCTCTCTCTCTCTCTCTCTCTCTCTCTCTCTCTCTCTCTCTCTCTCTCTCTCTCTCTCTCTCTCTCCCTCCCTCCCTCCCTCCTTTATATTTGTTAATATCCCTTTTGTATCTTTTAAAATAATGTTATGCATTGTATCAAAATATATTTTACAATATATTCATATATCCTCATCAGCAGTTATGTGTATATTTTTACCTTGCTAGATTGACTTTTTTCCAGTCTTCCATTATGTATTACTATGATTTTTATATTCAATATTGATTTATGTTTCTGTATTCCTCTGTCTTTTCATCTCTCAGTCTACCCGTCTATTTTCTTTTTTAATTGGTATCAAACCTACTGTTACAATGTAATCATATCTTTATCAACAGTTTATGTTTACTTACACCTTGTGAGGAACTGCTGCTGAACGCCCCAAGGACTCGGCCCAGCGCATCTGACTTCAGTGTGAATCCCTATAAATATGGTTTCCATACTAAATGTAATTCATATGATGCGTGTTCTTACTCAAGTTTGCTTATAAATTATTTTTTCATTATTCCATATGATTGTTGGTGACGTTTATTGATATTTGCTTATGGCCTAACCTAAATGGAATATGATAGAATAAGTTGGTTTTATATTTATATATCATCTTAAATTATGTTGTTCTTGAATTTTTAGCATACTTTTTTCTCTTTGTTATGGCTATTGTTTATGGCTTTTATTTTTCAATGTGTTTTGTTCTTAAGCAAGGGTTATGATGATGTGGTTTCTATAGGTGATGATGGTAACGATGGTGTAGGTGTTAAAGTGATAGTGGTAACGGTGACTATGATGAAGAAGTTAAAGATGACGATGGAAACAGTGATGAAGAAGACGAGGATGATGATCGTGACTATTATGTAGACACTGAAGATGATGATCGTGACGATGATAATTATATAGGTTGAAGATGATGATGATAGTGCAGATGATGAAGAGAATGATTTTGATGATGATGACGTAGAGGATGAAAGTTATGATGGTGATGTTGATAAACTTGCTGCAGCTGCAGACATAGATGATGAAGATGCTGATGGCAGTGATTATGTACATGATAATGATGATGGGGTTGATGATAACTAGAGGGCATTGAGGGTGACTTTATGTACTTGCAAAATTGGAATTGTAGAATAGATGGAAATGTTTTTCGCGATGATGCTTACCTTCCCCCTGCTTCAAACATGTTTTGTATAGTGGCCTAAGGCCGATGTACAATAAAACTTTTCAGTGTTCTCTCTCTCTCTCTCTCTCTCTCTCTCTCTCTCTCTCTCTCTCTCTCTCTCTCTCTCTCTGATGAAGGCTGTATTTATATTTTATGTTTTTTTAAATTTTATTCTGCAAGTTGACTGTTATTGAGCTTTAGTAAATGTTATTTTAATATTTCAATGTTTTAAGTCTAGCAAGTATGTGTATCTTAATTAAAATGTGTAGTTATTCATTTTTATGAAGATATAGGCTTTTCACAAAGATTGATCATGACATTATGATAAACTATGTATATTTAATTAGCATGTGTTGATGT
This sequence comes from Stramonita haemastoma, assembly GCA_030674155.1. Taxonomy (NCBI): domain Eukaryota; kingdom Metazoa; phylum Mollusca; class Gastropoda; order Neogastropoda; family Muricidae; genus Stramonita; species Stramonita haemastoma. The sequence continues at coordinate 24,227 of JASPKP010000100.1, read as the reverse complement.
TCATTTTTATAACTATATTAGAATTTGATTTGTGTTTCACTAGTTAGTGATCTCTCTCTCTCTCTCTCTCTCTCTCTCTCTCTCTCTCTCTCTCTCTCCTCTCTCTCTCTCTCTCTCTCTCTTCTCGTCAGAAAGCTAGACCTGTACAATATATCATCAAATAGTCTAGAACTACTCGCTTCTTATCTCAAGAGCAGACAACAGTGTGTTTCAACAACTACATCCACATCCAATCTAAAACCCATTCATTATGGAGTACCACAGGGATCTATACTAGGACCAATTCTCTTTTCATTATACATAAATGACCTTCCTCTACATATTGCATCCAAATGTGAACTATTTGCTGATGACACAACCATACATACAAGCCATAATGACATTGACTCTCTTGCAACCATATTACAACAAAGTTGTAATGATGTCAAATGGACAGCTCTGAACCATATGTCTATTCACCCCAAAAAAACAAAATGCATGCTTATCACCACCAGACAAAAGCGACAAAATTTACCCCATAATCAGTTTCCAATACATATAAAAAAAGGAAGCAATCGAACAAACCTCTCATCACAAAGTTCTAGGAGTGACAATTGATGAAAATCTCAGCTGGTTCTACAACATATCTCATCTATGCAAATACTTGTCCCAAAGAGTATACCAGTTGACTAAAATTAAACACTTCCTTGACTGCCATTCAAGGAAATTATTCTTTCAAGCTTATATACAATCCTCAATAGACTATGCCTCAACCCTATGGGATTCTGCCAGTGCAAATACTATGAAACCCTTATCAAGTCTGTATAAACGTGCTCTCAAACTTATCATCCTGAAGAAAACAACATTACTTGAAGTGGATTTCACTCAGTTAAGTATTCTCCCCCTACAACAAAGACTAAAATATAACAAGGGCATCCTGATGTTTAAGATAATGGCAGGAGCTGTCCCCACATCCTTAAGAGATAAGTCCCCAATGAATCATTCCAGAAATACTGAAAAGCCAAGTATCCCAATCCCAAGAATAGACTTGTTCAAGTCCAGTTTACTATACTAAGGCCGTGTACTGTGGAACTCCCTTCCCGATTCAATTAAACAGCACCAATCATTGTCGACCTTCAAAAATCACCTAATGCACTTGATGCATCAAAACTAATGAACCAGTACTCATCCTGTTGGATATATATAATTATCCCCCTTTCTCTCTCTTCCTCTGTGTGTGTGTGTGTGTGTGTGTGTGTGCGTGTGTGTGTCTGTGTGTGTGTCTGTGTGTGTGTGTGTGTGTAAATGTTTTTATATGTATCTTATCATTGTGCACTTGTAACTGATTTCAAAGAGTAAATTTTTAATATTTTATTTTCACGTCACATTTATCATATGGTATATTCTCTATATATGCATAAGTAAAAGATAGGGAGTGTTAAGTGATGATATTATTGGTCAGTTGAAAATTGTGCGCAACACTACCTGGCTAAAAATGTACTGAGTACTCTCTCTCTCTCTCTCTCTCTCTCTCCTCTCTCTCTCTCTCTCTCTCTCTCTCTCTCTCTAGTGTCCTTATTCTTGTGTGTTGTTTAGTACTGCGTAAAGTTTCATTGTTTAGTATCTTTTCAACTTGATGTATCCCTGAAAGGGCGGGGACTGGATGTAAAAAAGCACACGAGTGCTTATCTATTATCCTCGAATAAAATACTTTGCCTTGCCTTGCCTTGCCTTGCCTTGCCTTGCCTCTCTCTCTCTCTCTTCTCTCTCTCTCTCTCCTCTCTCTCTCTCTCCTCTCTCTCTCTCTCTCTCTCTCTCTCTCTCTTGTTGCCTAAACATGTTACCATCCATATTGAGAAATACCTTATTCACTATTTGTACTATTTGATATTATGTGTTGAATGCAGTTGATTTTGTATAACCTTTTAATTTTCAAGTAAGCTGAATAACTATGTCCATCATGATTACAAAATGGTTATGAACGTGATTTTTATGACCATAAATGCATAATCATAAGATTCAGGTACTAGAATATGTATGTCCTAATATATATGCCTTATAGCGGATGGATTCCTTTTGTGTTCCGTTACATGACTTTATTAAAATTAGGTATATACTTCCTTTAAAATGAAGTTTATTGATGACATGAGCGCGAACTTGTGTGTGTGTGTGTGTGTGTGTGTGTGTGTGTGTGTGTGTGTGTGTGTGTGTGTGTGTGTGTGTGGTGGGTGTGTTTGTGTGTGTGTGGGGGAGGTGTGGGTGTGTGTGTGTGTGGATAATTGTTTTTATTTGTCATCTCCCCTTGTACTAAAATATTATGATTTGCATGACTTTTTTATCGTTGTTGATAGGTTGTACCTCAAGTTTTTGATGTTTTGTTCTTGTTTTTTTGTTGTTGTTTGTTTTAACTTTGCTGTTTGCTTTTGTTTCTTCTTTTTTATATGAAGTATGAATGTAAAAGAAAGGATAATATTGTCACCTGATATGATTGTTTGACTTTTATCATTCTTCTTTTTTCATGACTAAAAATTTTTTTAAAAAAAACAAAAAAACAAAACAACCCACCACCTCAAGTACATGTGCGCCTGCGGATATGTGCTTATAAATATAAGTGTGAGTAATGTGTGTGTGTGTGTGTGTGCATTTGTGTGTGTGTGTGTGTGTGTGTGTGTGTGTGTGTGTGTGTGTGTGTGTGTGTGTGTGTGTGTGTGTGTGATATTTGTATGTGCATTTGCGTGCGAGCGTGCATGCGTGAGTGAGTTGCGTATATGTATGTATGTATGTATGTATGTATGTATGTATGTATGTATGTATGTATGTATGTATGTGTGTGTGTGTGTGTGTGTGTGTGTGTTGTGTGTGTGTGTGTGTGTGTGTGTGTGTGTGTGTGTGTGTGTAACCTATGTGTAGGAGTGAGTTTTATGTGTATTATTATCATACTATTATTACTATTGTTGATATTATTCTTATTGTTATCATTATAATCATTGTATTATCTTTAGTTCCTTTTGAGTTTATTTTGTTGTTATGCGTTGTAACAATGTTGTAGCTAAGTATTTTTGGGTGGACTTTTCTTGGTTGCTAAGCTGTTATTTCATTATGTTCCTTTGTTTGCTCTTTATCTATTAACGCTTCTCTTTTCATCTATAATCAAAATCATTTTATTGTGACTTCTGATTTTCGTCTTCTGAATGAGTGCATTTTTATTACCTTATTATATATAATGTTCTTATTCCTTTATGTTGTTTGGTACTGCATATAGTTTTACTGTTTAGTATCTTTTTATCTTGATGTTATCCCTGAAAAGGGCGGGGACTGGATGTAAAAAAGCACATGAGTGCTTATCTATTATCCTCGAATAAAAGAATTTGTCTTGTCTTGTCTTGTCTTGTCTTGTCTTGTCTTGTCTTGTCTTTCTCTCTCTCTCTCTCTCTCTCTCTCTCTCTCTCTCTCTCTCTCTCTCTCTCTCTTTCTTTCTTTTTTTCTTTCTTGCTGGTATCTAAAGTGAGAAAAGAAATTTCCTATTTTATACCAGAAAGACCTACAGTATGCCAGTAACAGGATTACCATCTTCTGTAGAAACAGTTCTGAACACCTTTCTGCAGGAAATGTCTCTCATATCGTACAAAATCGACGGCATAGAGAATCAAACTGTTATTGTGCTGCGCCTGTCACCAACCCACCAACATCCTGCTACACACAGCCAGAGTGACAGTGTTGTTTACTGTAAGAAAGGGGCGGTGCAAATTGCTAGGGACAAAAGGAGGGTGGAGACACACAAGGTCAGTGTAATGAAGAAACAACGTGAAAGTTCTGTCTCCCCTTCGGATTTGTTTCTCCCCACGCCCCCAAGTTTATTTTACAACGCCCAAACTGAAATTGCCTTGGGCACATTCAAAGATGACACGCCCACTGGCCCTCCTCGCTGTGCCGTTCACAAGCACAACAAGCTTGCATAGTGTTGATCCAGTGTCGGTGACAGTGCAACCGAGCGCATTGGCGCTTGAAGACTGGAGTTTTGACACTGACAAGGATATTGACGATGAAGATGTCATGACGGTGAGCAGTGAAGCACCAACAATACCGCCTGTGACACTGACACAGCACAGCTCTACAGAAGATGTGACAGAGAGCGGAACCACTCGAAATGAATACAGAAAGTACAACTGCCATCGACGAAGCAGGAAACAGCACCCACTGTGTGGCGAGGATCGCAGGGTTCTGATAGAACTTTTACAAAAACTTGCAAACACAATGGACAGGGGCTTCCAGTCATAAGGAAAGCAGCTGAAGAATCTTTCGGACACGTCGAGTGACCAGCCAGCAGCACAACCACACCGCTAATGCCGCTCTGTGACAGTTGCTTGGTCCCTGCTACGACATCGGTTATTACCAGTGGCAACCACAAAATTTTATAAACAATACTGCGTTTCGGTTACCAACCGCGAAAAAGTGTTGATATTGTACAGTGTTGAAATATCGTTGTTATATCTTTCGATTTCGGTCCCCCTCCCCCACCTACCCATTTTTGTGAATTGGTTGAAAAACCTAACAAAATAAATCTCTCTCTCTCTCTCTCCTCTCCTCTCCTCTCTCCCCTCTCTCTCTCTCTCTCTCTCTCTCTCTCTCACACACACACACACACACACACACACACATTCAGAGAGAGAGAGAGTCACCTGTTGTCTAAACATGTTTACCATCCATACTGAGAAATGTTTTATTTATATTTTGCACTATTTTAATAATCACATGCCGAATTTAATCGACTTTGTGTGAAGTTTTTAATTAATGATCTTTCAGGTAAGCTGAATAGCTATGTCCATCATGATTACGAAATGGTTATGGACGTGATTTTTATTACCATAATCAGAAGACTGATTAAGGTATTAGAACATATATATCCCAATATAATTATATGCCCTACAGCGGATGGATTCCTCTTGTGTTCGGTTACAGGATTTTACTTAAAAGCAGGCATATACTTCCTTTAGAATGAAGTTTATCGATGACATGCGCGTGAACCTGTGTGTGATTTGATTTTGATTGATTTATTCTCTTATATCGAGGATAATGGAGTAAGCACTCTTGTGCTTTTTTACATCCAGTCCCCGTGTGTATGCAGTTTTGTAAGTCATCTGTTCCCACCGGCACACGATGGCTTACTCTTACGAAAAGCGGAACAGGATTTAACGTGTGCACAAGATGTTCTGCATGCGTTCGCACACGGTGCCTCGGTTTAAAGTCTCATCCGAAGGACTTTTGGGGAGAGTGGAGTCAGCACATCAGGAGAAAAATCTCCTAGACGGGACTCGAACCTGGGTCATCAAATTACGAGCGCAATGTTCTGACCACTAGGTTATTCGTCCCCTAGGCTATCCGTGTGTGTGTGTGTGTGTGTGTGTGTGTGTGTGTGTGTGTGTGTGTGTGTGTGTGTGTGTGTGTGTGTGTATCTAATTATACTTTTTCGTCTCCACTTTTATTAAAATACTACGATGTATACGACTTATTTTGTTGATAGATTGTACATCAATTTTTAGGATGTTTTGTTCCTGTTTTATTATGTTTTTTTTTCTTCTTTATATACAGTATGAATGTAAAAGAATAGATGATATTGTAACCTGATATGATTGTTTGACTTTTATATAAAAAAAATTTCTATGACTTAAAAAAACCCTACTCAAGTGCATGTGCGCGCGTGGATATATGCTTGTGTGTGTGTGTGTGTGTGTGTGTGTGTGTGTGTGTGTGTGTGTGTGTGTGTGTGTGTGTGTGTGTGTGTGTGTGTGGCCTACATGAAAGAGTCTTACAGTGCATTAGGCCTATCATTATTATCATTATCACTAATGTTACTTGTATTATTATTACCATTGTATTTACTTTAGCTCCTTTAAGTTTATTTTGTTGTTATGAGTTGTAACAATGTTGTAGCTAAATATTTTTAGTTGGGATTTTCTTGGTTGTACTTTGCTTGTTTGTTTGCTGCTTCATTTCTGTTTGTTTATTTGTTAGGGTTTTTTTTGTTTACGTGGGTTTGTTTGGGTTTTTTTGCGGGGTATATTTTGTTTTAGTTGGGGTTTTTTGCAGATAGATGGCTTGATAAAAAAAAAGCAAATTTATTGTTTACTCAATGTGATTTGATGATTTGATTTGAACTCTGAACTCTGAGTGTGTTGTTCACCTTCGCCAAATCCCTTTCTTTGACACTTTCAAATCCAATCTAAAGACACACTTTTTTCCTACCTAGGATCTTTCTCCATCATCACACCTCACATATGACCCTATTAACCTTCAGTCTCCTCCATCTCCATCACTTTGCGTTATCGTGTGGTGTGTGTGTGTGTGTGTGTGTGTGTGTGTGTGTGTGTGTGTGTGTGTGTGTGTGTGTGTGTGTAAGAGTGCATATAAAAAAAAAAAAATATATATATTGTGTTGTGTGTGTGTGTGTGTGTGTGTGTGTGTGTGTGTGTGTGTGTGTGTGTGTGTGTGTGTTTGCGTAAATATATAATTTGTTAATTCATTTGTGAATGGTTGCATGGTGTGACTGATTTGAATGCAAGCGCTTCGATTTGTTCGCTCTACAAGATTTAGCCCTATATAAATTCCACACTATATTATTATTGTTATTGTTATTATTATTATTATTATTATTATTATTATTATTATCATTCTTATAAATGGCATTGTGAATATTATAGAATCCGATATAGGACTATTCGCAGATGATACTAGCATGTCTTTAGCATTAAACCAGTCAAACATTCGCGCCGAAATACTTAATTCAGATTTAGAAAAAATATGTTCTTGGGCCAGGTGCTGGAAAGTTAGCTTTAATGCAGACAAAACAGAACTATTAAATTTTTCTCATAACAACACGATCCTGCCTCTCCCATTCGATTCAACCCGCCTTCAAGTTAAAAGTTTGCATAAACACCTAGGTATAATTCTTCAGGACAATTGTAAATAGAATGAGCATATCAAAAGCATAATAAATACTGTAACTATATTGGTTTCATGCCTTAAACGCTGTGAAAATAAATTTAATAGGAAGACACTTGAAACAATGTATGAGTCGTTTATATAGTATGGGACAACTGTACTGAAACGCAAAGTCTTTAGAAATGTTGCAGCTTGATGCAATACGAACTATAGTAGGAGCTGTTTGCGGCACATATCATGAAAAATCGTACCAAGAGTCTGGATTCTGCATTCTGAAAGAACGAAGAACGAGGCACAAACTCCGTTATTATCATAAACTGGTCAATGGCTTATGTCCCCAACACTTAGTTGATCTTGTTCCTGCACTAGTGACAGATATAAATCCCTATCATAGAAGAAGGCCTTATGAAAGCAGCTTACGAAGGTGCAACACAGAAATATATAAAGTCTTTTATTACTTCAACTTCTTTATTACGGAACTCTCTACCAGATTCTATTAAAAATAGCCATTTTTTTGCAGTCAATTCAAACAATATTTATCTGTGGATGATCCTATTGTACTTTTGTATTTTTATCATGGTGAAAGAACAGATACTGCGTTGTCCTCTTCGACTTGGAATAAGTGATCATGATACGTTTCATCGTTATGTAGCAACTGATCCATTATGTGCTTGTGGCAATGTGCAGGAGACAGCTCAACAGTATTTTCTGTTCTGTCCCAATTTTGATTTCCTTTGTGCCTACACAATGAGCGCTTATTAGCGGGCAACCCAAAGCGAGGCTCCGCTTTAATTGTTGGAGTGAGACATGCGTTGTCTGCTACATTGAAAAATAGCCTAAGTGAAAGGGCCTGGTACTAGTTAGTAAATCGCTCGTAATTGTCATATACGGCCAAAATGCCCAGATATTGCGCCGTTTTCGGGTGCAATAATGAATGTGGGTTTCGTTTCTCCACTGATCCACAGTAACATTTCAACCCAAACTGGACAAAATTTTCCACTCGTCTCTTCTGTGTTGTTTTTGTTTGTGTTGTGTGTGTGTGTGTGTGTGTGTGTGTGTGTGTGTGTGTGTGTGTGTGTGTTTGTTGTCGCGTGTGTGTGTGTCAAACTGTGAGTGTGTGTGTGTGTGTGTGTGTGTGTGTGTGTGTGTGTGTGTGTGTGTTGTCCGTCTTCATTTCAACGTATCTTATATATTCATCACAATGTTGTGTTAGTCTCTGTGTGTGTGTGTGTGTGTGTGTGTGTGTGTGTGTGTGGTGTGTGTGTGTGGTGTGTGTGTGCGCGCGCGCGCGCGTGCACACGTGCGTGTCTGTATGTGTGTGCTCGCTCGCACACGCACGTATGCGTGTGTGTGTGTGTGCGTGTGTGTGTGTGTGCGTGCGCGCGCGTGTGTGTGCGTGAAAGTCAAAGTCAAAGTGTGTGCGTGTGTTTATTTCTTTGTTTTTATTTATTCATTCTTTTATATCGAGGATAATGGAATAAGCAATCATATGCTTTTTTCACATCCAGTCCCCGTGTGTATGCAGTTTTGTAAATGTCTTCTGTTCCCACCGGCACACGATGGCCGACTCTTACGAAAAGCGGAACAGGATTTAACGTGTGCGCAAAATGTTCTGCGTGCGTTCGCACACGGGGCCTCGGTTTTCGGCTCATAGTCTCATCCGAGAGACTTTTGGGGGGAATAGAGTCAGCACTGATGTTAACTCCAGAAGAAAAATCCCCTCGACCGGGAATCGAACTCGGATCGTCAAATTGCGAGCGAAATGTTCTGACCACTAGGCTATCCCAATCCCCTGTGTGTGTGTATGTGTGTGTGTGTGTGTGTGTGTGTGGAAGGAGGGGGTATCCGTCTATGTGTACGAGTGGTTATGTCCTCTGACGTGGGTTGTCCCCACCAGGCCTATATCAATATTTATTTTATTACTTGTGTGTGTGTGTGTGTGTGTGTGTGTGTGTGTGTGTGTGTGTGTGTGTGTGTGTGTGTGTTTATGTATTCTTTTACATATGCGCAGACTTTTACACACCATTGTAGATGCAAACAACGCAATTTTGAAGACAATAATCGAGCGCAGAGTCTGAGTGCCCTCTATCACGGTGCACAAAATCTTTGTAAATGGCGGCGTAAACAAATCCGTTGTCACCCCAGCACTTGCGCGCCAGCTATCTCAGTTACTCCCCCTGCCTCGCAATAAGCCCTCATTTCCTTGCTTCCCCCCAATATGTTCATTTGCAAATTCTTTTAACAGGCAGCCCTGGATTGAATGTGAAAACAAACATTTTTATTGTTGAAGTTGTCCAATTTATATCTGA
>JASPKP010000100.1:0-10000 GCA_030674155.1 Stramonita haemastoma | reverse complement strand
ACAACAATCTTGTTTTGAGAGGCAGAATATTTACATTTTTGTAATCTGAAAATGTCAGTGAAGATGACTTATCTATTACTATTTTGACAGCTCGTTTATGAATACTGATTAATGGTTTGGATAGATTATTACTGGCTAGGTCCCATAGTGTAGATGCATAATCCACACTAGACTGAATAAATGAATGAAAAAATATTTTTCTTGCATTCAGATTAAGACAGTGTTTAATCTTATTTAACTGGTATGTTTTGGAGGCAATTTTCTTTGTTAAGTTACGTATATGTACAGACCAAGACAAATTATTATCAATCGTTACTCCCAAAATTTTGTGATTAGAAACTTCTTCAATTCTGACATTGTTGATATAAATAGGAGGTAAGTTTATGTTAAGATTTTGACGTTTTTGTCTTGTTGATAAGAGCATGAATTTCGTTTTACCTGGATGAAGGGCCAAATGGTTAATTTGTGTCCATTCGACAATAATATTTATGTTCTCTTGTAAACTTTGGCATACTTGGAGAGGGTTTTTGTGGCTAGTATGAAGAGTTGTATCATCTGCAAATAGTTCATTTTGTACTTTAATAGTTAATGGCAGGTCATTTATATATAAAAGAAACAACAAGGGACCAAGCACTGATCCTTGCGGTACACCAAAGTTATTTAGAAGAAAACTTGAAGAAGTGTTGTTTAGATATACTTTTTGCTGTCTCTCAGATAGGAAAGAGGAAATCAGTTCGAGGATACTAGGAGATAGTTTGTAGACTGCAAGCTTCCGTAGTAGTAGCTTGTGGTCAATAACATCGAAAGCCTTAGCAAAATCAATAAAGAGTATACCTGTGAATTCTTTTTTATTCATATTAAGCAGCAATTTATCTGTCAGTTTAACAAGAGTGGTGTGGCATGAATGGTTTGCTCTGAAACCAGATTGATTTGGGTGTAATAGATTATGTTTGTTTAAGTGGGCAAGTAAACATTTGTAAATGTGCTGTTCTAATGGTTTTGAAAGAGTGGATAATATTGCTATTGGTCTGTAGTTTGATGGTTCTGAGGTATTGCCAGATTTGTGTAAAGGAATAATTTTTGCCTGTTTTAAGAGTTTAGGGAAGGTGTTTTTGCTTATGCAAAGATTGTAAACATATGTAAGTGTTTCTGCTATAATTGATGCGGATAGTTTAAGAATTTTCCCATCTAGTCCATCGAGCCCACGTGTTGAGGATTGTTTCAGATGATTTAAAGCAGTGAATACTTCATTGACTGTAATAGGTTTTATTTCAATTTTAGATTGAATATTCTTACTGTCGCAGAAAGCTTTCAATTTTTTCAAGTCATTTTCTTTTGATTTGTCCATAAAGATTAGTTGGTCAACAACAGATGTGAAATGAAGATTTAATTTATCAGCAGATATATCACAGTGAATGTTTGAGTTTTTATTAAAACTTTTTTTGGTGAGCTGGTTAATAGTTTTCCAAATACATCTATTGTCCCTGTTGTTTTTAAGAAGTTCTTCAAAATACTTTTTTTTTTCAGCCCGTAAAAGTGAAGTTACATAATTTCTTTGTTTCTTATAATCGTCTCGGAAACCTTTCTTTAATAGATAATCCCTATGATATATATGTTTCTGTATTTTGTCGGTAAGCCAAGGTGGTTTTGTTTTGTATTTAACTCTTTTTGTTTGTAATGGAGCATGTTTATTGTAAATATTATAAAAAATAGAATACCAATATTCAATGGCTAGATTGGGATCAGTAATTTGATAAACATTGCTTAGATGTGAATTAAGAAGATCCTGTAGAAAGAGAGAGAGAGAGAGAGAGAGAGAGAGAGAGAGAGAGAGAGAGAGAGAGAGAGAGAGAGAGAGGAGAGAGAGAGAGAGAGAGAGAGAGAGAGAGGAGAGAGAGAGAGATGAGCAGGGTATGGTGTATGGGATGCGTTTAGCAAAGTCGACGTACGTTTCTTTTACTAAGTGCAATGTGTTTTGTTTTGTTTTCTAAAACATATCTACTGAAAATAAAAAGTATCACATGTACATCTTATTAACTGATAGTGCCCCTATAGTATGACATGTTGTAATTATTTGTGCATTGGCATATGACCATGTGTGCAGTGTGTAAGTAAGTAAGTCTTCAATTTTAACGTCTTTCCACTTTAAGTGATACCAGACGACCCTAAGATAGGAGACTGGATAGGTAAGAGAGAGATTTGATTTGATTTATTCTTTTATATCGAGGATAATGGAATAAGCACTCTTGTGCTTTTTTACATCCAGTCCCCGTGTGTATGCAATTTTGTAAATGTCATCTGTTTCCACCGGCACACGATGGCCTACTCTTACGAAAAGCAGAACAGGATTTAACGTGTGCGCAAGATGTTATGCGTGCGTTCACACACGGGGCCTCGGTTTAAAGTCTTATCCGAAGGACTTTTGAGGAGAGTGGAGTCAGCACTGATGATGGAGGAGAGAGAGAGAGAGAGAGAGAGAGAGAGAGAGAGAGAGAGAGAGAGAGAGAGAGAGAGAGAGATCTAATGTGTGTGTATGCACGCGCGCGCGCGCGCGCGTGCGTGCGTGCGTGCGTGCTTGCGTGCGTGTGTGTGTGTGTGTGTGTGTGTGTGTGTGTGATAAATAGTAACAGCAAATAAAAGGTAATCTTAACATTAACAGATCAAGAAAAATATTGAACATTTAAAAATACCAAAAGAACTACAAGAACTACAATAAATGCCCTACAGGACTTAACAACAAACCTTTAGCAATGTCAAACGTTAGAAAAGGCAGGGAGATGATGTTTTAAGTTCTTACATTCAAGTATGATATGGGTATTTGAAATATATCCACCACATAAGCATTTAACATCCTTGCTGAATTTTGTCACGAAAGCATTTAATCTTATCCTAAAAAAATAATGCTGATTGCTATTCTCATGGCTTTGACTTTCATTTTAGATCATCCATACTGGGTTTTTTTATATATTACTTTGTGTGGATTCAAAATCAGCATTGTATGCCTTAAAGTCTACAACTTATAAGCAATCTACTAAATATATACTAGACATTAAATACATCATAAATCTTCTATGTTTAAGAGGAATTCATGTTTCATTTTGTTGGATTCCTTCACATATAGGGTTATTTTCTAATGAGTGGGCTGATAGGGCTGCGAAAAAAGGTGCACGTAATGAAAATGGGTCTATAGTGTGCAGTGTGTGTGTGTGTGTGTGTGTGTGTGTGTGTGTGTGTGTGTGTGTGTGTGTGTGTGTGTGTGTTGTGTGTGTGTGTACGTTTTTGCATGCATGTATGCGCATATATATATATATATATATATATATATATATATATATATATATATATATATATATATATATATATATATATATATATAATAAATATTTGCGCGCGAGCGCGCGCGCGCGCGCGTGTGTATGTGTGTTGTTGTGTGTGTGTGTGTGTGTGTGTGTGTGTGTGTGTGTGTGTGTGTGTGTGTGTAAGAATAACAAGAGGAAGAATTGTGAAGAAGAAGGAGAATTGCGGAGAAGAAAAATTGCAAAGAAGAAGAAGAACAAGAATTGTGAAGAAGAAGAAGAATTGCGAAGAAGAAGAATTGCGAAGAATTGCGAAGAAGAAAAAGAAGAAGAACAAGAACAAGAACAAGAAGAACAAGACGAAGAAGAAGGAGAGCACACACAGACAGAGAGACAGCAGGGTGGTACAATAAGGACACGGCAGTCAGACACAATAATTGTCCATCGCACTCACAACCTTTTACCCAATAGAAATCCTCTTCTGTTTGACTTCAAAGCATAGCTCATCTCGAAACAACTCAAAATATAAACATTTTTCATAGCAACAACATAATATAAGACATGTTACATACTTTTTTTTAATCAACCAAAGACAGTGCATGCTACGCCTTTTGACAAGGCGCGCTAACGGCCACCCATCCAACTGGTAACCACGCTTCATGCTGCTTAACTTTGACTCGGGGAAAGCGAGTGCTCTGACCACTGAGCTATCCCGCCCCTTAAGTTTTATATCAAAAATCTTAAAACATCGTTTTCTTGCTACAGAGCTTTTATACTAATGGCAGGTAAAGGGAGACTATCTTTCTACATTGCTATAAGCTATCGTGAATATTTTAGTACTGTTTTCTGCATTTTCTGGATCTTAATGAGAAGATTTTGATCTTCAAAACAAGGTGAGATGCACTACATTTTATGATGGTAAAAAAAGAAAGAGATGGAGTTGAAGGAGTTAATGATCACTGTGTTTCTCTAACAAAGGTAATAGTGACGGCGCAATGACCTCTTTCTAGGGTTATGCTAGAGCATTTGAAAATTTCTCTCTTTCTTCTGCTTCTTTCGCCTTTATCTCTTTTCTTGCCTGTTTTTTAAATATATACAATAATGATTTCTTGTCTGCAGCACATACAACAGGGTCTGTCGCTCGAGGATCGGGCTCTACAGCCACAGCCAGCCTGCAGTTCCACAACAGACTGACTCTACGGCACAAAACTCCCTTGTCTCTCCAGACAGAAGGATGCCAACAAAATGCATGTGTCTGTCTGTCTGTTTGTTTTTCTGTGTGTCTGTATGTAATATGTTATGTATGTTATGTATGTATGTATGTATGTATGTATGTATGTATGTATGTATGTATGTATGTATGTATGTATGTATGTATGTATGTATGTATGTTATGTGTGCTATGTATGTATGTGTATATATATACATTTATAAATATGTATGTGTCCGTCTGTGTGTGTCTGTGCGTGTCTGTGTGTTTATATATTTATATGCCTGCGTGTCTGTGTGTGTCTGTGCGTCTGTGTGTCTATATATTCATATGCCTGTATGTGTCCATGTGTCTGTATCTGTTCTTCGCTAACACACTACAGGGTCGAGTCACCTTGCACTCCACTTTTTTTTTCTTTTTCGTGTTTAATTCAATCGGAAGGGTTGAAAGGAATCAGCAAACAAGAGAGATGAAGTGAGGAGAGAAAAAAAGAAGACAAAGGATTAGCGAGAGTAGTGTAGGAGGGGGGGGAGAGAGAGAGAAGAGGAGAGAGAGAGAGAGAGAGAGAGAGAGAGAGAGAGAGAGAGAGAGAGAGAGAGAGAGAGAGAGAGAGAGAGAGAGAGAGAGAGAGGAGAGAGAGAGAGAGAGAAATGAAAACTTTTTATTCAAAGAGGAATAGAATAAGAACAATTGCTTTTACATCAGCCCTCGGAAAAGATCCAACCCACGCCCCCCCCCCCCCCCGAAACAAGTCAAATAAAGAACCAAGAGGAGAGAAGAGGGAGAAGAGGGAGAAGGAGAGGAGAGAGGAGAGGAGAGAGAGAGAGAAGAGGAGAGAGAGAGAGAGAGAAGAGAGAGAGAGAGAGAAGAGAGAGAGAGAGAGAGAGAGAGAGAGAGAGAGAGAGAGAGAGAAGAGAGAGGAGTAGAAGAGGAGAGAAGGAGGGGAAGGGAGAGAGAGACAGAAGATGAAAGAGAGAGAGAGAGGGGAGGAAGGAAGGAGGGAGAGGAGAGAGAAGCGGGTGAAGAAGATCTTTAAGGAAGGAGGAAGACGGAGAAGGGGGAAGAAGTCTTTATGGGCTAAGTGATGCGGGGAAACCGGGTTGGACTCACGATTCCGTTAGGCAGAGTGATGGAGAAAGGGTTGAACTCCATTCCTTTAAGCAGACGGAAGACAAAGGGGGACTCTCTCTCTCTCTCTCTCTCTCTCTCTCTCTCTCTCTCTCTCTCTCTCTCTCTCTCTCTCTCTCTCTCTGATTTTGGAGATGTAAATGTTGAACTCACGATTCCTTTAAAGACAGAGGACAGGGGAAAGACAAAGGGGGACTCTCTCTCTCTCTCCTCTCACTCTCTCTCTCTCTCTCTGTCTGTCTTCTCTCTCTCTCTCCATATATATTTAATATATATATTATATATATAATATATATATATATATATATATATATATAAAATGGTATATATATAATATATAGCGATATATTATATCAACAACAAAACCATTATCAATACCAATAGCAAACAGCAATAACAACAACCAAAAAGAACCCAATGAATAGGCATAAAAGAAAGACAAAGAATACCCACCTCCCAAAACAAAAAGAAACAAGAAAAGACGAAAGAACCTACAATTGAGAAAGCAAAATGGCATGGGTGAGAAACAGAAGAAAATAAAAGGGTGGATGAGGGGATGCGATGGGAGGACCAGGAGAAAAGAAAGAAAAGTATGACACTTTACAAGACAATGAAAAAATTAACAGAAGTCTCTGTTACTGCTAACTTTCTATTGACCACAGGGGCCGGGATAGTTCAGTGGTCAGAGTACTCGCTTTTCCAAGTCAAAGTTAAGCAACATCGAGCGTGGTTACCAGTTGGATGGGTGACCGTTTGCGCTCCATGGCTTCAGTACAGTCCCCAGTTCACCAAGCTGTCAATGGGTACCTGCCCTCTTTAGGGTCTTGAAGGTCAAGCAGGAGGAGAGGAGATGGGCGCCGCCCTCAATATGCTGGCCTCTGGAGAAGCTGAGGTCTCTGATGCCTCGCTCCCCTACGACCACATAGGTTATGGACACCATTGGATGCATTCTTGCGGTGTCGTCTTTTGACTGTCGATGTGGGCATGGTTCCTGCATGCCAACGTATGTTGATCTATGAATGGATTGAGGGCTGTTTCTCTCTTTCCTGGTCTGTCTGTCTCCAGCTCTCTCATTTTTCTGTTTGAATGCGAACGGGCGCTTGCATACAAGCGTCTGATGCCTCCATGTATGTGTGCACTAATTTTATGCGAGCGCATGTGTTAATGTGTTTTAGTGGGTGGGTACATTCATGCATAGATGTGAGCACACGTGTGTCAAGCAGGTGTCTGTTTGTGTGTGTGTGTGTGTGTGTGTGTGTTGTGTGTGTGTGTGTGTGTGTGTGTGTGTGTGTGGTGGTGTGTGTGAGTGTGAGTGTGTGCTGTGAGTGTGAGTGTGTGCTGTGTGTGTGAGTGTGTGTTGTGTATGTGTATGTGTGTGTACATGTATATGCGCGTGTTCTCCATTCAATCTCAATGCTTGAAACGGATCCATGAACGAGAGAGAGAGAGAGAGAGAGAGAGAGAGAGAGAGAGAGAGAGAGAGAGGAGAGAAAAGAGAGAGAGAGAGAAGAGAGAGAGAGAGAGGAGAGAGAGAGAGGAGAGAGAGAGAGATGACAGACAGACAGAGACACAGACAAACAGACAGACACACAGACAAACAGGCACAGACATGAGAAACGATCAAAAGGTGGGAAAAGAGAGAAAGGGGGTGGGTAGGAGCAATTGCGGAGAAAGAAGGGAGGAGATATAAAGAGTTAAATGGAACGTGAGGAGAAGAGAAGAGAGCAGATGAAGAAGGAGGAGGAGGCAAGGGGAGAGGGGGAGAGAAAGAGAGGGGAGGGAGGGAGAGAGGGGAGGGAGGGAGGGGTGTTGTTGATGTGAGAACCAGGACTGAACTCACGATTTCTTCAGTGAGGGAGGAAATGGAAGAGACAAAAGAGAATTTCGTTTGTGGCTGCTCTTGCTTCCTTCCTCTGTCTCTGTCTGTCTGTCTCTGTGCCTCTGGTTTCATTCTCAGTCTCTTTTCACTTTGGTTTTTGGGGGGCCTATTTTGTCTGTTTGTGCCTCTGTCTGTCTGTCTGTCTGTCTGTCTGTCTTATTCTCTCTCTCTCTCTCTCTCTCTCTCTCTCTCTCTCTCTCTCTCTCTCTCTCTCTCTCTCTCTCTCTCTCTCTCTCTCTCTCTCTCTCTCTCTCTCTCTCTCTCTCCATCCATCCATCCATCCATCCATCCATCCATCCATCCATCTATCTATCATCTACCTACCTACCTCCCTAACTATCTACCTATCTACCTGTCTACATGTCTACCAATCTATCCACCTATGTACCTATCTATGTACCTATATATACATTAATCAAGCAAGCAAGTCTTTCGGATGAGACGATGATAAACTGAGGTCCCGTGTGTTACACATTATTTAGCGCACGTAAAAGAACCCACGGCAACAAAAGGGTTCTTCCTGGCAAAATTCCGGAGAAAAAAGCCACTCTGATAGAGAAAAACAAATACAGTTCCAGACAAGAAAAAGAAGAAAAAATAATGGGTTGGTGCTGCACGTGTGGCGACGCGCTCTCCTCTGGGGGAGCAGCCCGAATTTCACGCACAGAAATCTGCTGTGACATAAAATAAAGTAAAATAAAATAAGATAAAATGCATGCATGCATGCATACCTATATACAGACAGACAGATAGACAGACAGACAGACAGACAGACAGACAGACATACACACCTACACACGTGCACACGTACATACATACATACATACATACATACATACCATACATACATACATACATACATACATACATACATACATACATACATACATACATACATACATACATACATACATACAATACCAACATACAAACATAACATAGATACATAATACATAGATACATAGATACATAGATACATAGATACATAATACATACATACATACATACTACATACATACATACATACATACATACACATACGTACTCATCTCTCTTTTCATCTGTTCATTTACTATCTATCTATCCATCCACATATTTTATCTATTTATCCATCAAAGTATCTAAGTCTATTTGTCAAATCCTGACAGGATACACCAAAAACTATGCCATGAAAATCAAACACACCGTTTACTAATCCTCAATAAAGCAAAAAAAACTAAAAAGATTGCTAATGAAGACAAAGAAGACATCGGGTTTCGTTGCAGCCAGTGACTAACGTTAATTATCTTTCTGCCCAAATGATGTCCACTAAAAACATGTTGCATTCTACTTTTCTTTGTCTCTTTTCTTCAAACATTCATTCACATATCTAATGATATCTGCTTGATAGATATCAACTGTGATTATGTCGCTTACTTTATCTATATATTGTTTACATTCTTTGTCTCTGGTTTTGATCTTTAGTAACAAATTGTTTCTAAGTTCATCATATATAAGACACATTCATCGAGTAAATGGAATTCGTCATCTATTTTGTTACAGTTTTTACATTTTCTGTCCTCTCTGGGCCCTCTCGGTAGGCGGGTATTGATGTGGGTGTCATCTGCAACCTTCCCAAGTTCCCTAAAACGCCTATGTGGATGGTGGAAACCCCGGCTGTCTCTTTAGATCTTGCCGCTCACAGGAAAGATGTCACCAGCTCCACGGCGTATTGGGTCTTCTTCCGAGAACTCTGTACGTCTTATCCGTCCTACACCAGGGTTTTCACAGACGGGTCTAAGTCGGAGGAGGGGGTGGCCTGCGCCGCCTATTGTCCCACCATCAAGGAATCGGCGCTTTCTGAGCACTTGCCTTCGGATGCCTCGGTGTACATGGCCGAACTGAGCGCTCTTGCCTTGTCCCTGCAACTGATCCGGCGATCGGGAAAGAAAGACTTCTTGGTCTGTGCGGACTCGCTCTCTGCTCTGGAGGCTATCGCTTGTAGGAACGTAAACCACCCTAGGCTTCAGGAGTTCTACGAACTGTATACTTCCTTGAGACGGGACGGGTGTGACGTGGTTTGGGTGTGGATCCCGGGGCACGCTGGCATTCGGGGCAACGAAGCGGTTGGCCGACTTGCCAGGTGTGCCACGGAGCAGGAGGTTTCCGGGTCCACGGTGCCGTTCACAGATCTGAAACCTAGAAGCGAACCAGACACGCACTCCCTCTAGCAGGAGGAGTGGAACGCTCAGACAGACAACAAACTTTTTCAGATCCGTCCCAACCTGAAAGAGGTTTTCCCTCTGTGTCAAAAACCGAAGGGAGGCGACAGTGCTCACCAGGATACACACGGGTCATTCTCACATCACTCACGGTCATTTGCTGAAAGGCGAGGGAACCCCATGGTGCGTGACTTGTGATGTGCGGGTAACCATCAGGCATCTGCTCCTGGAGTGTCGGAATGTTCAGGGTATTAGGCACAAGCATTTTACCGCGGACTCCCTAAAG
>CM060350.1:25940298-25945298 GCA_030674155.1 Stramonita haemastoma | reverse complement strand
AACATTAGTGTAAACCCATCACTTTCTGACACAAATCATTAGAATTTTTAACATCGAACAATAATAATATAATGCCCTTGATACACGCGTGTTCATTAATTGGTTATAGACAATAATTATTCCCCCCTACGGATGCTGGGAGCCTGTCAATATAAATAACATCCCCACCTTCTGAAAATTCTGCGCCAGAAATTCCCTCTTTTCCATCCCTCTCTTTGTTTTTTGCCTTGTTCCCTTTCTTCTTGTTATCTCTTCCTTGTCTCTGCCTTCTTCATCCATTCCCCTGCCAGTTTTTCCCTTAAATACTTCAAAGGTAACAGTTCTCTCCCATGCCGAAGTCAGATCTGACTTGTCAGGCGCTTAACGGCAGTGCAACGTATATTTTCGCTCATATCACAGACAACAGTAATTGCTATATTATGAGTGTTCGACGACGACGTCGACGACGAAGAAGAAGAAGAACAAGAAGAACAAGAACAAGAACAAGAAGAACAAGAAGATACCATGAGAGTGTTGCATCTCATTCCACCGCATTACATTGCAATGTTGTATTGTATTGCATTGTAAAGATTCGTATTGTACTGTACTGTGCTGTACTGTACTGTACTGTATTGTACTGTGCTGTACTGTACTGTACTGTACTGTACTGTACTGTACTGTACTGTACTGTACTGTACTGTACTGTACTGTACTGTGCTGTACTGTACTGTACTGTACTGTACTGTACTGTACTGTGCTGTGCTGTGCTGTGCTGTACTGTACTGTGCTGTGCTGTGCTGTACTGTACTGTACCGTACCGTGCCGTGCCGTACTGTACTGTGCTGTACTGTACTGTACTGTGCTGTACTGTGCTGTATTGTACTATACTGTGCTGTACTGTACTGTACTGTACTGTACTGTACTGTACTGTACTGTACTGTACTGTACTGTACCGTACACGATTGTTTTGTACTCTTTTGTATTGTATCGTATTGTATTGTATTATACTGTATTGTACAGTATCATACTGTATTGTACTGTGTCGTGTCGTATCGTATTGTGTAGTATCGTATCATATTGTATTGTACTGTACTGTATTGTATTGTATTATATTGTATTGCTTGGTCTCAAACAGGGTTTGAACCCGTGAGCTCTCTTCTATTCAGACATGTGTGTTACCCCTAGACCACAGATGCACAGCAAATGCTCACCAAAAAAAGATTTCTAAAAAACAAACCCACCTCAGGCAACCCTAACGAGATTCAAACCTTCGGCCCATGAAATAAGGTTTAAGTGTTAAAGACATAGTTATATAATTATACTATCCACTACTGATTGCTTATTGCATCGGTCAGAATGTTAGTAAGATACAAGGTAAAAAGGTAAAGGTGTCTCACAACCTTTGTGGTCGTAGGGGAGCGAGGCGTCAGAGACCTCAGCTTCTATAGGGGCCAGCATGTTGAGGGCGGCGCCCATCTCCTCTCCCTCGCTGCCTTACCTTCCCTGACCCCTAAAGAGGGTAGGTACCCATTGACAGCTGGGTGAACTAGGGAAACTGCACTGAAGCCAAGGCGCGCAAACAGTCACCCATCCAACTGGTAACCATGCTCCACACGCTGCTTAACCTGGCTGGGGGAAAGCCAGTGCTCTAACCACTGAGCTATCTTGTCCCCCAACTTTAGTAAGATATTAAAAAAAGAACAAGAAAAAAAAGTAAGAAATAATCAGTATGCACAATCACTCATTGACAATAATGAGTGATTGATATGGAAAGAATGATTTAGGTCAAAAATTAAACTCTGTGTATAATAGAACTTATACACATGACTGAGGATAAAGATACCGAATACAAATACAAAAAAGAGCCCCCCCCCCCCCCTTAAATAATCCCCCTAAACAAAAAGAAATAATCTAAAGATCAGTAAGGATATACTACAACAGATAAATTTAAGACCAAAAAATTCATAGCAGGAAAAAATGCAAACGTTAAAATATTACACAAAAATGGAAAACTTTGGACTAATTTCTACACCAAATTACGTTCATCAACAAACGGAAAGGCACAGTATTACGTTTTCCAGTTATGCACATGGTAATAATATAGAATTATACAAAAATCCAAATACCATGAGATATCGAAAATAGCAATAGCAAAATTTAATGCTCAACAGATTTGGTTATACACCTGAAAATGTCAACGATGACAAAAATATGGAACCGAACATTAACCATCCCATTTTTGCCTTCGTAAATAAAAGAAAGATGAATAATAATGAAGAAAGACGAGTAGCCTACAGCTCTTTGGTCTAAACAACTGATATTGAATAAGTAATGACAAACCCCCACCCTCTAAAAGAAATAACAATAACAGCACTGAAGGGAAAAACATCAGGCCATTGCTTATTTCAGTTCCAGATTTTGAGAAAAACCAGCGACACTTTACTCTTTCTGAACAATGAGGCACTATGCTTACTCGTACATTTACGTCATAATTTTTTTTCACACAATGTACTCATACATTTATGTCATAAAGCTTTTACACCTTGTGTACTGGTAAATTTATTGTCATAAAGCTTTTACACTTTGTGTACTCATACCTTTATGTCATAAAGCTTTTACACACAATGTAGGCTACTCGTACCCTTACGTCATAAAACTTTGACATTTTGTGTAGGCCTACTTGTAAATTTATTGTCATAAAGCTTTTACACATTGTGTACTCATACCTTTATGTCATAAAGCTTTTACACATTGTGTCTTCAAGCTAAACAGATAGATAATTATAAGAATGAATAAGACAATTGATTGAATAAGTGGATCTAAAATTCAAATGACAAACATTTTTTTTTCTAAGAAAATGAAAAAAAGGAGAAGAAAAACACATAATTATGGCTTGCATCTCTTCCATCTTAGCTTCTTTAGTTAAAGCGATTTTGCTAATTTTTACACCCCCCCCCCCCCCCCCCCCTCCCTCCCCTCCTAATATTCTTAGTGTAAACAAAAAGTGGACAAAAAGTTCGGAAAGGAATTTGCAAGATTTTGCTGTAAGGGCTACAACTCATTTGTAGTTCACTAGATTCATGAGTTTCGTCCCCTGGATGAACCCTCGTCAACGGTCTCAGTTTGTTTTGTTTTGTATTGTATTGTACTGTAATGCACTGTGCTGTATTGTAATGCATTGTATCGTACCGTATTGTTTTGTATTTATTGTATTGTACTGTATTGTGTTGCATTGCATTGTATTTTACTGTATTGTATTGTGTTACATTGCAGTGCATTATATTGTATTGTATTGTATTGTATTGTATTGTATTGTATTGTATTGTATTGTATTGTATTGTATTGTATTGTACCGGATTGTATTTACTGTATAGTATTGCACTGTATTGTATTGTATTGTATTGCACTGTATTGTATTGTATTACAAACCGAGGTCCCTGGGTGCGAACACATGCAGAACATCTTGTACACGTGTTAAAACCTGTTTCACCTTTCGGTAGAGTAGGCTATTGTGTGTGTCAGTTGGAGTGGATGTCAAACTTAAATGATAGATAAATATGAAAAAAACTGGACAGGATCCAAAAAAAAGGGGGGGGGGGGGGGGAGGGAAGAAAAGAAAATCAACGAAAAAAAAAATCAGACGTCAGGCTTTGGCACGCAACCGACATAAAGGGAGCACACTCATGATCAGCTCTGCACTGCAGTGTCCCTATCTTACGTTGGGGAAAAGCAGGTCCAAGAATATGATTTTTTTGGGAAAAAAAAAAAGGGTAACACAAATCTTTAAAAAAAAAATTCTTAAAGAAAAGCATTAGTGTAAGCAGTTTCAAAAGCAAAAAATTAATGTCGGACGTTACACACACACACATACGCACACACACACACACCGCGCGCGCATGCACGCACGCACACACGCACACACGCACGCACGCACACACACGCACGCACGCACACATGCGCGCAAGAACTCTCTCTCTCTCACACACACACACACACACACACACACACACACACACACACACACCACACACACACACACACACACGCACGCACGCACGCACGCATGCACGCGCGCGCGCGCGCGCGCGCGCGCGCGCACACACACACACACACACACACACACCACACACACACACACACACACACACACACACACGCACGTACTCACACACACACACACACACACACACACACACACACACACACACACACACACACACACACACACACGAAACTCGACAAAGGAGGCACAGGAGACAACGAAAACACTGACAAAACTAAAACATCCAAAGCCCCTGAAAAGGTACATAACAAACAAACCAGAAAGAAGAAAGTTTTATACACATGTCAACAACGACAATAAAATTCAAATAACAGAAAATCCGAGCAGTAAGCCAGCCTTCAAATTCGTTTCTTCAGATATTCATACAATTCATTGTCTTTGTTTTTCTTTGTTCATTTGTTTTTGCGTTGATTCTTAGTTACGTCAGTAAAGTTTCTTTGTGTTTTTTTACCAGATAGATGTATTATCCTTACTTCTATCATCATCATTACTACTACTACTACTACTACTACTACTACTACTACTACTACTACTACTACTACTACTATTGTTATTATTATTATTAATAATATTATTATCATTATCATTATTACTTTTATCACTACTATTTTCATCATTATCATTCTTGTTATTTGCTGACTGTTGTTTTTTTTTTCTTTTCATGGCAGGCAAGCCTTTTTTTCCGGATTTCAAGATGGCAGTAAGGATCCGGTTCCAGTTCCGGTTCCAGTTCCGGTTGGGGTTCACAATCCGGCAGATCCGGCAGGTTGTCCCTCTTTGACCGTAAGTCTGTTTTCCTTGAAGTAGTCACGTGGTATGACCACCATCGTCTCGTCCTGGACTGTATGGTAGGACAAAGAGATCAAAAGGTGATTTTGGAGAAAAAAAAAAAAATACTGAATGGCAGGACAGTGAGATTAAAAGATGATTTTTAAAAAAAATGTATGGCGAGACATGG
>CM060350.1:25914324-25921824 GCA_030674155.1 Stramonita haemastoma | reverse complement strand
TTATTACCAGACAGGCAGCAGACAAAACCGCTATGACCTCACAAATGTACGGCTGGTGGGGAGAGGAGAGAGGAGGAGAGGGGAGGAGAGCAGCAAGGGGAAGAGGAGGGGGGGAGGGGGTACATTATTATTTATATAAATGCAGCCAGTTTTTCGTGTTGGCTGTGTTCTTGTGAAGGAGCAGGTACAGTGAGTGTGTAGTGGAGTGGAGTGTAGTAGTGTGGAGTGGAGTGGAGTAGAGTGGAGTGTAGTGGAGTGGAGTGTGGTGTAGTGTAGTATGGTGTGGTGTAATGGAGTGGAGTGGAGTGGAGTAGAGTGGAGTGGAGTGGAGTAGAGTGGAGTGTAGTGGAGTGGAGTGTGGTGTAGTGTAGTATGGTGTGGTGTAATGGAGTGGAGTGGAGTGGAGTAGAGTGGAGTGTAGTGGAGTGGAGTGTGGTGTAGTGTAGTATGGTGTGGTGTAATGGAGTGGAGTGGAGTGGAGTAGAGTGGAGTGTAGTGGAGTGGAGTGTGGTGTAGTGTAGTGTGGTGTGGTGCAATACATTGACACAAGGTTGGATCTTAAAGTTTTTTTCAGTCTGGTGTGTAGTGTAGTGTAGTGCAATACATTAACACAAGGTTGGATCTTAAAGTTTTTTTCAGTCTGGTGTAGAAATATTTATTTGTTTTATTCTTTTATATCGATGATAATTGAATGACCACTCGTGTGCTTTTTTTCTCATCCAGTCTCCATGTGTATGCAGTTTTGTTAATATTGTCATCTGTTCCCACCGGCACACAATGGCCTACAAAGGAGAGGGAGAGAGAGAGAGATGTGTACAAAATATGACGTACTGCAGTTTAAAGCAGCTTTATTTATTTATTTATTTGTTTGTTTATTCATTTACTCTCTCATTATTTATTTTATTGATTTATCTATTTATCTAGATTTATTTATTTATTTATATAGAATTTTTTTTATTCATTTATATTATACTTTTATATCGAGGATAATGGAATAAACACTCATGTGCTTTCTTTAAATCCAGTCCCCGTGTATATGCAATTTTGTCAATCTTGTCATCTGTTCCCACCGGCACACAATGGCCTACTCTTCTGAATAGCGGAACAGGATTGCGCAAGATGTTCTGCGTGCATTTGCACACGGGGTCGTCAGATTGCTGAACGCAATGTTCTAACCACTAGGCTATCCCGCCCCCCGCCCCCCTTTACCCAGGCTAAGGTTAGGGAGCATTGAGCTTGGTTACCAAGTGGATGGGTGGTTTGTGCGCCTTGGCTTCAGTAAGTCCCCCAGTTCACCCAGCTGTAAATGGGTACCTGCCCTCTTTAGGGTCAGGGAAGGTAAAGCAGCGAGGGAGAGGAGAAGGGCGCCGCCCTCAACATGCTGGCCCCTAGAGAAGCTGAGGTCTCTGACGCCTCGCTCCCCTACGCTCACACAGGTTATGGGACACCTTTACCTTTTTATAGACTTTTGAAATACACAACCTGGTCAACAGTACCTCGAAAAACAGACGTAGAATTTACATATCATATATTATTATTGCTGTTCTACCGGAGCCATGAATTCTTTTTCATTGACAGTGTTTTGGATGTGGGTTGGCTTGTTTCAGTATGTACGTGCAACATATTGGAGGAATATTTTCAAATAACGGATGGTTCAAACTACGTGCATCATATTGGAGGAATATTTTCAAATAAAGTCTGCTTCATACTACGTGCAACATATTGGATGAATATTTTCAACTAACGGCTGGTTCAGAGTATTCCCACATTCCATGGGTAGAACTCATCAAAGAGCTGTACAACAAGGCCACCAGGGCAGTGTACTACAGCAGCAACATTGGAGAGTGGTTTCGAACAACAGTTGGAGTAAGGCAGGGCTGTCTACTCTCACCCACTCTTTTCAACATCTTTCTTGAGAGAATCATGGCTGATGCACTGGGACACCATAAAGGATCAGTCAGCACTGGTGGCAGAACGATCACAAACCTCAGCTTTGCAGATGACATTGACAGACTAGCAGGATCAGAGCAAGAGCTTGCCAGCCTAACAGAACACCTGAACAAGGCCTCTAAAACATATAGGATGGAAATCAGTGCAGAGAAGACCAAACTGATGACCAATAACACCAAGGGCATTAGCATTGATATCAGGGTCAATGACCAGAAACTGGAAACGGTTCAAAGCTTCAAGTACTTTGGAGCCGTTGTATCAGACAAGAGGTCCAAGCCAGAGGTAGTATGCAGGATTGCACAGACAATAACGGCACTGTCAAAACTAAACACCATCTGGAAAGATAAAAATGTCTCACTCAAGTCCAAGACCAGACGAATGCGCTCCCTTGTCATATCCACATTCCTGTATGTCTGTGAATCGTGGATCCTGACTGCAGATTTGGAGAGAAGAGTACAGGCAGTAGAGATGAGATGCTTCCGGAGACTCCTTGGTATCTCCTACAAAGACCACATAAGCAACGAAGACGTGCATAATAGAATCCAGCAAACAATTGGTACCTATGAAAACCTATCAATCGTAAAGAAGCGTAAACTTAAATGGTAGGGTATGTCACAAGATCAAAAGGACTTGCAAAAATAATACTGCAAGGCACTGTCCAAAGAGGAAAAAAAAGAGGCAGACCAAGGAAGAGATGGAAGGAAAACATCAGCGAATGGACAGGCCTAGAATAAAACACAATTTTGAGAAAGGCAGAACAGAGAGAGGAATGGAGGGAACTGGTTGTCAAGTATTCAGGGGTGCCCCCACGGTCGCCAGACTAAGGAATAGATAGATAGATAGATAGATAGATAGATAGATAGATAGATAGATAGATAGATAGATAGATAGATAGATAGATAGATAGATAGATAGATAGATAGATAGATAAACAGATAGACAGATAGACAGATAGATAGAGATATAGAGAGATAGAGAGATAGAGAGAGAGAGAGAGATAGAGAGATAGAGAGATAGAGAGATAGATAGATAGATAGATAGATAGATAGATAGATAGATAGACAGCAGACAGACAGATAGATAGATAGATAGATAGATAGATAGATAGATAGATAGATAGATAGATAGATAGATAGATAGATAGATAGATAGATAGACTAGATGAGAGAGAGAGGAGAGAGAGAGAGAGAGAGAGAGAGAGAGAGAGAGAGAGAGAGAGAGAGAGAGAGAGAGAGAGAGAGAGAGAGAGAGAGAGAGAAACTCGAAACTCGAAACTCGAAACTCGAAACTCGAAAATCGAATATTTTGATGAGGGTAAATGGATAAGCCGCAAGCTTCTTTACACCAGGCCCTCAGAAAAAGAACAACAACCCAACAAAGCAACCCAACAATAAGAAAGAGAAATAAACAAGCCAAACAAACGTAATGGAATCGGCAAGTAATAAACACATCAAGAACACTGTACCAAAATCAATCACGTAGTTATTTACATAACTACTCAATGTGTCCAATCAATTCTAAACACTTCACTACAAACACACACACGCGCGCGCACGCACGCACACACACACACACACACACACACACACACACACACCACTACACACACACACACACACACACACACACACACACACACACACACACACACACACACACACACATTGATATAGATGCACAATAAAAAAAAAAAATTAAAAATCAAAAATCCAACTTGATATTAATAAATTTACAAATCTAGTCTTAATCAACATCGCAAAATGTATTTCTCTCAATTTCATTGAACAGACAGTTAAAAAATAGATAGATAGATAGATAGATAGATAGACAGACAGACAGACAGACAGACAGACAGACAGACAGATAGATAGATAGATAGATAGATAGATAGATAGATAGATAGATAGATAGATAGATAGATAGATAGATAGATAGATAGATAGATAGATAGATAGATAGATAGATAGATAGATAGATAGATGGCTAGAGCTCCGAGGTTAACCACTGGTGATAATTTGCTATGTGATCATTTCTGCCCACCAGCAAGGTACCCGCATGCTGCCTTCAGAAAGGATATCTAAACACCACATCAGTGTGCACGTAGCATTTTTTTGTTGGTATTTTTCCTTTTTTCCTACCGGCACTCATATGACTCACTCTTCCAAAAACAAATAATAATAATAACAAAGGAAACAAGTTTTAAAGTGTGTCCAAGATGTTCTACATGCGTTTGAACACAGGAGCTCGGTTTTTAGTTCATCTGTTCCCACCAGCACACAATGGCCTACTCTTACGAAAAGCGGAACAGGATTTTTTTTTAACGTGTGCCGCAAGATTTTCTGCGTGCGTACGTTCCCACACAGGAGCTAGGTTTAAAGTCTCACCCCAAAGACTTTTTCAGGGGAGTGGAGCCGATGTAACACGCTCAAAACACTACCGTGCAATAAAGACTGCTGTAGTGGTTTGGGTCAGGCTTTCATGCCACAATCACTACCGTGCAATAAAGACTACTGTAGTGGTTTTGGCGTCAGGCTTTCATGCCATAACCACTACCGTGCAATAAAGACTACTGTAGTGGTTTTGGCGTCAGGCTTTCATGTCACAACCACTACCGTGCAATAAAGACTACTGTAGTGGTTTTGGCGTCAGGCGTTCATGCCATAACCACTACCGTGCAATAAAGACTGCTGTAGTGGTTTGGGTCAGGCTTTCATGCCATAACCACTACCGTGCAATAAAGACTACTGTAGTGGTTTGGGCGTCAGGCTTTCATGCCATAACCACTACCGTGCAATAAAGACTACTGTAGTGGTTTGGGTCAGGCTTTCATGCCATAACCACTACCGTGCAATAAAGACTACTGTAGTGGTTTGGGTCAGGCTTTCATGCCATAACCACTACCGTGCAATAAAGACTACTGTAGTGGTTTGGGTCAGGCTTTCATGCCATAACCACTACCGTGCAATAAAGACTACTGTGGTGGTTTGGGCGTCAGGCTTTCATGCCATAACCACTACCGTGCAATAAAGACTACTGTAGTGGTTTGGGTCAGGCTTTCATGCCATAACCACTACCGTGCAATAAAGACTACTGTAGTGGTTTGGGTCAGGCTTTCATGCCATAACCACTACCGTGCAATAAAGACTACTGTAGTGGTTTGGGTCAGGCTTTCATGCCATAACCACTACCGTGCAATAAAGACTACTGTAGTGGTTTGGGTCAGGCTTTCATGCCATAACCACTACCGTGCAATAAAGACTACTGTAGTGGTTTGGGTCAGGCTTTCATGCCATAACCACTACCGTGCAATAAAGACTACTGTAGTGGTTTGGGTCAGGCTTTCATGCCATAACCACTACCGTGCAATAAAGACTACTGTGGTGGTTTGGGCGTCAGGCTTTCATGCCATAACCACTACCGTGCAATAAAGACTACTGTAGTGGTTTGGGTCAGGCTTCCATGCCATAACCACTACCGTGCAATAAAGACTACTGTAGTGGTTTGGGTCAGGCTTTCATGCCATAACCACTACCGTGCAATAAAGACTACTGTAGTGGTTTGGGTCAGGCTTCCATGCCATAACCACTACCGTGCAATAAAGACTACTGTAGTGGTTTTGGCGTCAGGCTTTCATGCCACAACCACTACCGTAGTGACTTTGGCACATGCTGTAAACACTACCTTAGTGACTTTGGTCTACGCTATAAACACTATGAACACTATCTCTAAGCTAAAACACTACAGTGCAATAAAGACTACTGTAGTGGTTTGGGGTCAGGCTTTCATGCCACAACCACTACCGTAGTGACTTTGGCACATGCTGTAAACACTACCTTAGTGACTTTGGTGTACGCTATAAACACTATGAACACTATCTCTAAGCTAAAACACTACAGTGCAATAAAGACTACTGTAGTGGTTTGGGGTCAGGCTTTCATGCCACAACCACTACCGTAGTGACTTTGGCGTACGCTATGAACACTATGAACACTATCTCAAAGCTAAAACACTACCGCTTATGCACACTTTTTTTTTGATATATCAAATACTAACAAGGAGGGTGGTAGGATGTTTAAGACGTTCGCTGCTTGCCAACAAGCAAATCATGAGGTCCTGGGTTCGATTCCCAGCCTCATGTAGGAGGCGTAGGCAGCCAGAAATAGTGTTTTGGGCATAATTAATACCTGTGCTGTAAATACTGCTGATAGTACTTTCAGCGTTGCCAAACTGTGACGCTCCACCACAAAATGAGTCGCTTAGCACATTACTTAATTTTGTGCTAGGAACCATTAAAGGCACTTGGGGGTCAAGTTGTCCATTTTGAGATTTTGACTGATTATTAAACTATATCTGTTATTCTACCTGTAATGAAATATCAAGGCATAATTTTTATTCCTTTTGCTTTTAAATATGTGAGTACGTTTGAATTTGCTAGGACCATAGATTGTTATTGATTGCTTGTGTGATGTATAGGTCGAATGCAAGCCTTTGATTTGTTTTTACAAGATATAGTGCTATATAAGTTCCATGTATTATTATTACATTATTATGTTTTAAAAATACCCAAGCCCTAATTTTTGACAACCTGTTACAAAACTAAACTTGTCCCTTTCTCATTTTGTCACATCTTGCAGTCTACCATTTCAATTTGTAATAACTTTGTGCAGAATTGTCCGATTTTGGATCTGTTTTTTGTATTGAATAGCCTTTTTTTTTAAATTTCAGATTGATAATTTGGTCATAACTAAAAACTGACCTCTGGTGCAATGCGACTCATTATGTGGTGGAGCGTCACAAATGGTAGTGTTTGTTGCATAGAGTGATTTTGGCTTATTACACTGGTACTGATGTTAACTCCTGTAGGAAAATCCCCTTGAGCGGGGTGTCTAGGTAGGGGTGGGTGGATCTTGCTCCTTTAGGGTCAAGAGTGCAAGGTTGTAGATGCTGAACTCTCCCTCCCCTGCCCCCCCCCTACATTACTGATAACTTTCCTCCTTGACCTTACGTTACCGATTATTCATGTGTGGTGTAGCACCCTTTCTGCCCATTTCTTTGTTGTGGATAGTTTGCTGATCAACTGCTACAGACAGATTTTAAGCTGACTTGTCTAGCCGTTTATGTGGGGGGTTTTTGTGGTTTTTTTGCAATCTTTGGACATGTTTGGCCTTTTGGGCATGGAGTGGGCGTTTATTTCTTTATCTTATTTCTTTTTCTTTTTCTTTTATTCTTTTATATTGAGGATAATAGAATAAGCACTCGTGTGTTTTATTTACATCCAGTCCCCTTGTGTTGGCAGTTTTGTAAATGTCATCAGTTCCCACCACCGTGCCTCTGTGTGTGTGTGTGTGTGTGTGTGTGTGTGTGTGTGTGTGTGTGTGTGTGTGTGTGTGTGTGTGTGTGTGTGTGTGTGTGTGGTGTGTGTGTGTGTGTGTGTTCGTTTTATTTATGTATTCTTTTACATCGAGGATAATGAAATAAGCACTCATGTACTTTATCATTATTACATCCAGTCCCCGTGTGTATGCAGTTTTGTAAATCTTATCACCTGTT
>CM060350.1:25891824-25896824 GCA_030674155.1 Stramonita haemastoma | reverse complement strand
CATGTTACATCCTGTTCCACTTTTCGTAAGAGTAGGCCATTGCGTGCCGATGGGAACAGATGACAATAATTATTTACAAAACTGCATACACACGGGGACTGGATGAAAAAAGAGCACATGAGTGCTTATTCCATTATCCTCCATATAAAACAATAAATAAATAAATGAATAAAATAAATACTGACGGTAGTATTAACTCAGTTCCGAAGCCAGCTGGAGTAGGTAGGTCTATCCCACCCAGGATGGTGACCACAACGTCCCTCCAACGACCCTCTTCTGTAAACCTCCATCCTTAAAGGTTTTGACATAAACTCACCACGGGACAGAACTAGGACCTATAATAGCCTATGGGGAACTTGAAACTGGGATCTGTGTGTGTGTGTGTGTGTGTGTGTGTGTGTGTGTGTGTGTGTGTGTGTGTGTGTGTGTGTGTGTGTGAATTCATGTGGGTTAAAAGCATATATATATGGGGAATAAAATAATTTTCACCGTTGTTTGTTGTTGGGTGCTAGTCAGATTATCTATCTATTTATCTCTTTATTCATTTATCCATCACTTTCTTTATTATCGATTTATCCATGTATCTATTTATTTATCTATTTATTTATTTATCTGTGTTTTCTTTTACTTATAATCAATCCCCTGGGAGTCAACCAGAAAGTGCACTATGTCTCATGCATCCTACCTGGGAATCACTGTAAGACTTCACATACACACAGGATAGAAAATGTGTCTATGTATCTGGTTTGTTGTTGTTTTTCTACAACTTGATCATAAGCAGTCATATTTTCCCACATCCTAAGATTGGTTGTTGTTGTTGTTGTTGTTTTTTAGTCCTTTGTTATGTTTCTCGAGGGTGAAAGCAATCTCCAGATTACATTTATTTTCAAAGTATTAACAGCTTTTTACTCCACGGAGGTAGGCCCCTAATTCAGTCTATTCACACTTTGCCTGTGGGAAGTCTATCGGGCAAGAATGGGAATGCTAAGAATAAAAATCAGCGGCTGGAAACTCAGAAAAGCCCGTTTCGGGGTTTTCTTTGTTAATGTTTTCAGATACACGATCATTTTTAACAGAATGCGTAAGTGCAGCGGCACACACGCGCGGCTTTGTGCATAAGAAAATAATCGATCAAATCCACGCCGCGTTCTGCCATAGCAGACAACCCGTGACGTCATCAACAGAAGTTGGGAAGTTGATGCTATTTCCGGTTAGGTCATCCGAGAAAAACTTTTCAGAAACATGTGCGTGTTTTCTTTATAAACCCAGGCAACGCACCTCATCGATAAAAGGAGTGCTTTGTTAACAACTTCACCGATCAACATGGAAAACCAAAGGTACTAGTGCTGTTTGGAGTGTAGCTTTAATGCGAAAACTACGTGTCAAAATCATTGGTCATTACTAGACTAACAACTGTGTCGGTTTTTTCTGACGAGTGGCATCACTGTACTGATGCTATCAGTTTGGTCAGCGATTTAACTGGGCTCTTATGTCAGTGATGGATCGTTCTAAAGCTCAGAAAAATGCTAAATTTAAGCACGTAAACTTGTCATATTTCAGATCTTTTCTTCATTACTTGTACGTACTTGTCAGTTAGCCTTGCCGTAGGCTACTGGTTCCCAGATGCGATTTTATTTTTATGCTTGAAGAAATGAATGAAGCCTGAGTAACTGTACTAACTCAGTTCATCTTCATTCTTGCGAATAAGGGTATCGTACATCTTTTATAAATTTCAGTAGGCTACACATAGTCATTATTTTCAACCTAAATTGTCGCGTGCAGATTGCATACATAGTGATAATATGGTATGATAATATCAATATCATTGTTTACAAGTCATCAAGGGTCATGCATCACAGATCATTTGCTAGACTTCTCCTCAGTGAATGATGAATGGGTGGTTTGGGACACAAGATGCACATCAGATGCCATATGAATGTGCATTCAGACACATGGGACCTAGATTCATTTTCTCATCCAACAGATGGAGATTTGTAGGGGAATGCAATCACTGAATTAGAAACCACTGTAAGTGTAATTAGTGTAAACAGTAAAGTCAAAGGGAAGAATCCCACCAAACAGATGTGACAGGAGTGATTGAAGCCTGCATTCTTGTACACTGTTACAGTAACTAGTAGTAGTAGTGGTGGTGGTAGTACTGTAGTTGTGGCATTACTACTAGTTAGTACTACTAATAATAATGATGTAAGGACTGGCTGAAAGCCTATGCCTTTGAAGATGGTTTGATTCCTGTTTGAGGGGATTTTTCCTTTAGAGTTAACATCATTGCTGACTCCACTCTCCCCAAAAGTCCTTCAGATAAGACTATAACATAAGTATAAACCAAGGCCCCGTGTGCAAATGCACGCAGAACATCTTGCGCACATGTTATATCCTGTCCGGCTTTTCATAAGAGTAGGTCATTGTGTGCCAGTGGGAACAGATGACAAGACTTACAAAACTGCATACACACAGGTACTGGATGTAAAAAAGCACATGAGGGCTTATTCCATTATTCTCGATATAAAAGAATAAAATAAGATAAAAATATGCGTCACAGTCACATGATTCACAGCTTATTTAATGTTCCATCCATGATGATTATTTTCTTTACATCTTTATGATGAATGCTCATCAAATGGGTGCCAGTCACTCCTTGGTTGACCACACATTTCCATAATTTTACCTGTCAAGTTATTTCCCCTGTCTAATTCTGCTCTCATGCTCAGTTTTAATTAATCATGGTTGGTTGGGAATATACATATTGCACACTACCCCAATGCTCATCAGCTTTTATCAGGTTAAATTACTATCGCAAGGATTGTATGCTGGGTATGGTTTCAAGTGCAATCCATACTGCTGGTCATCTAATTTACACATGCGTCCTTGGGCTGAAGTCAGAATGTGGCAACCTTACTTGTGCTGATGGGCAGACAGTATTGTAATGCATTATACTGTTACAAGTTATACAGGTATAGTGTACAAAACCCCTCCTTTTGTAATTAATCCTTGGAGCTCCAGTAGAGGAACAACAACAACAAAATGTTGCAAGTATCAAGTATACTATAATTTCTAAATATTTTTTTCAAACTGTTGATAACACTTAACACATTAACATGACTGCTGTGTACTATGTTTTTTGGTAGAATCAATACGGTAAAAATGTAGCAAGTAATTAAATTGCTAGGCCAAGTGAGTTACACTTACCCTACGTAAGTTACAGTAGTCAGTACTTCAACTTTTGCTTTCTGTTGACAGTGAACTGACGAAACTGAGCGATGAAAATCTGGCCAAGCAGCCAGAGGAGGTGTTTGATGTCATCTGCAAAATTGGAAGAGGGTAAGGAGACTAGTGTAGTGTACATTTCTTTTTCCTTTTTT
Source organism: Stramonita haemastoma (assembly GCA_030674155.1). Taxonomy (NCBI): domain Eukaryota; kingdom Metazoa; phylum Mollusca; class Gastropoda; order Neogastropoda; family Muricidae; genus Stramonita; species Stramonita haemastoma. Next base: position 25,893,444 of record CM060350.1, on the reverse strand, counting down.
TTTTTTTTGGCTTTGCTTTGGATTATTTTGGGAATAGTAATGCATGAATGAGTGTGGGAAATATGTTTGTTTATGATGTAGACCTGTCTGTGTGGCAGTATACTGTATAGTGTATCTGTAGTATTTGTGTACGTGTACACCCTAATGCTCTACCCACTGGTGCACAGTATACACCCTAACGCTCTGATTGATGGTGATGATGAATGGCAGTATACTGTATAGTATAAACATGTACGTGTATCCTCATACTGTATATATTATATATATAGTCCCCCACACACACTTACAGGTCTTACGGCAGCGTGTTCAAGTCCCTGCACAAGAAGACGGATTAGGTAGAGGCCATTGATGGTGATGATTTTTGTCTGGCCACACTGAAGTGGCGGTATACTGTAGAGTATTTGTGTATGTGTACCCTCATGCTGTACCCATTAGTGCACAGTGTACTACACCCTCATGCTGTACATACCCACTGGTACACAGTGTACACCCTTACGTTCTACCCACTGGTTCACACACACACACACTTACAGGTCATACGGCAGCGTGTTCAAGTCTCTGCACAAGGAGACAGGACATGTAGTGACCATTGATGGTGATGATTTTTGTCTGGCCTCTTTGAAGTGGCAGTATACTGTATGGTGTTCATGTACCTGTGCTCTCATGCTGTACACACTCACAGGTCGTATGGCAGCGTGTTCAAGTCCCTGCACAAGGAGACAGGGCAGGTGGTGGCCATCAAGCAGGTGCCTGTGGACACGGACCTGCAGGAGATCATCAAGGAAATCTCCATCATGCAGCAGTGCCACAGCAGCTACATCGTCAAGTACTACGGCAGCTACTTCAAAAACACCGACCTCTGGGTGAGTTAGGGAGCGGCAGAGGACTGACAGGGATGGATGTGTGGGTTGTGGTGGTGATAGACACAGCGTGCAAATCCAGTTCAGTTAAAGTTAAAGTTTAAGTTAAAGTCTGTCCCGAGCCTAAGGCTCATCAGGCCGGTGCTTATCCCGGTTTCTGTGGCGTTAAGCGACGGAGAGTCATAGACTCCCCCCTGGATAGGACGCCAGTCTATCGCAGGGTTAACCCCCAACACAAGGTTGGTACCCCTTTTACACCTGGGTGGGGTGAGAAAATAGCCGTAAAGTGCCTTTTCCAAGGGCACAACGCCATAGCCGAAAGCTGGGTCGAACCCGCAACCTTTAGATTATGAGTCCAACGCTCTAACCACTAGACTACAGCGGTGACTCAGTTCAGTCAAGAGTGCTAAATTTAGTGTGCCCCTTCCATTTACCAAGTCCAAGTGTGGTCACTTTCCTGCTATTAATAGCACCAGCTGGGCTAGGCTGGGATTTTATTCATTCATTTATTTTATTTCATTTATTTATTCATTTTATTCTTTTATATTGAGGATAATGGGATAAGCACTCTTGAACTTTTTTTACATCCAGTCCCCATGTGTATGCAGTTTTGTAAATGTCATCTGTTCCCACCGGGACAGCTGGGCTGGGATGGGATGGATTAATTATCAGCTGAGAGGAGCTGAAAGTGGGGGAAACTGACAGACAGCTGTGTAGAGGATTTTGGGGGTTGGTTGGGTAAAGGTCAGTTTTGGGGCTT
>CM060350.1:25885975-25891724 GCA_030674155.1 Stramonita haemastoma | reverse complement strand
ATATATATATATATAATATATATATATATATATATACATATATATATTATTATTATATTACTATTATTATTATTATTATTATTATTATTATTATTATTATTATTATTATTATTATTATTATTATTATTATTATATAATATTATTATATATTATATATACATTATATTATATATGTATATATATTATATATAAATATATAAATATATGTATATATATATATATATATATATATATAATATATATATATATATATATTATATATATAATATATATATAATATATATTATATATACAATATGTATGTACAATATATTAAACGGGGAATACCCAAAGAAGATCGTGGAAAACTTTGCTGTCAATAAAAACAGGCCTACCCATAGACTGTTTCTGCTCAGGCCCATAATAATCTCTATAAATCAAGCCTTGCTTCTTCAGGAAGAATATTGTGGAATAAATTGCCTCCCTTTCTAAAATCAGCTCCTTCAAAACAAAATGTTTAAGAAACTTTTGAAGAAACATCTGATGGACAAATTATAAGTCCACCCTTATGTTCGACACATGGCTGTTTTGTTGTTATTCATAATAGTGTTTTTGTTTTTCCATGTTTTTGTCTGTATGACTGGTGTTTATGTTACTGTTTTGAGTTTATTTTGTGAGATTCTGTTTGGATGAAAATCCTCATTTTATTTAGCTTTCAACCAAGGTTGATATTTGTCTTTGATTCTTTTAGAAGTCAATTAAAAAAAAAAAAAACTTTGTGAAGGCAGGATGAAAAAAAAAGTTGTGTAAACTTAATCTTTTACCCAAAATATAGATCATTTTGACTTGACTTCACCCCCCCCCCCCCCCACACACACACAGTCATACACACACATACAACCACACACACACACACACAACACACACACACACACACACACACACACACACACACACACACACACACACACACACACACACACAAACACACACACACACAACACACACACACACACACAGTCATACACACAGTCACACAGACTTAACACACACGCATACACAGTCACACACACCACATAAATACACAAACACACACACACACACAAACACAAACACACACAAACACACACAACACAAACACACACACACACACACACACACACACACAACACACACACACACACACACACACACACACACACACACACACACACACACACACACACACACACACACACTTACCCCTTGACCAGCACCAGTGCTGCTGCTTGGACCAGGCTGCGCCATTGTTCAATATAGATGACCTGAAACAGACATTGGGGACACTGTCAGTGTCATGACTGAAGTGATTTGTCAGAAACAGAAATTGGTGGCACTGTCAATGTCATGACTGAAGTGATTTGTTAGGATCAGATATTGGTGACACTGTCAATGTCATGATTGAAGTTATGTGTCTGAAACAGGTATTTTTTGATTGTTTGAAAATACAATAAGCTGTCATGTCTTTTTCAAGGCAATTGTCTTAGCGTGCGCCCAAAGAGAACGCTTGCTCGCGATAAAAGCAAGCGGGATAAAGCCAGCGTGTGTAATGAAAGCGCTTGCTTGACGTTGAGGTGGACACATAGAAAGCCTGAAAATCGCGCTTGCGGCTGGTAGAATTTTGTCATTTGGCACCATGGCGGATTCAAGGGAAGACGAACTATTGTTGCTGGACAGTGTTTTGCCGAAAATTATCCTAGGAAAACGCAAAAAAATGGGCGTCTATGAGATAAATGAAAGGAGGCAAATGAAAAGTGAATATCATCATTTGTTTTCTGTGCTTAAAAGGAGCCCTTCTCGTTTTCAGTCCTACTTGAGAATGAGCCAAGAGACATTCAAGTATATTATCTTAGAAAAAATTGAACCGGAGATAACAAAGAACTGGTGCAACTGGCACCAACAGCCAATTCTGCCAGAGGAGGTCTAGTTATTACACTCATTTGAGTCATCCTTAATTGAAATGTATGTGTGTATACAGCTACATATATGTGACGCTCCACCACAAAATGAGTCGCTTAGTACATAGTCTACTTTTCCGCTAGGAGCCATTAAAGGCAGGTGGGGGTGAGGTTGTTGATTTTGAGATTTTGATTGATTATAAAAAATATAGCACTTATTCTACCTTGTAGTGAAATATTAAGGTAGAATTATGAATCCTTTTGTCTTTAAACGTGCTTTGGAAATAGCGAAGCCCTCATTCTGACCAACTGTTATGATGCTAAACTTGTCAATTTCTCATTTTGACATTTCCTGCAGTCTATCATTTCAATTTTTAATAACTTTTGATAAAATTGTTCGATTTTCAGTCTTTTTTTGTGTTGTATAGCCATTTCATTGCAAATTAATATGATGTCAATAACTAAAAATTGACCTCAGGTGCAATGCGACTCCTTATGTGGTGGAGCGTCACATATAAGTAAGAACACGCTTGCTCGGCGATAAAGAATTACCTTTTGATTCTTTACACTTTCCGAGCGTTGCTTGAAATCCAGGCGTGATAAAGCAGTGTGCTTTTTGTGGGGCACAAGCACATTTTGAACAACATTACAAGGCTTGCTTTATCGCGCTCGCTTTTATCGCGAGCAAGCGTTCTTTTTCTGCACACCCTTATAATATTGTATTTTTAGGTGGGGGAAGGGGGGGGAGGGAGGTGAATGTGTGTGCTTGTCTGTGTGCACGCTCGTGAGTGCGTGCGTGAATGTGTTCAAGTCTGTGCTAGTGTTTGCATAGGTAAATGATAAGTGTATATGTCTTTCTTAGTCAACGGTCTTGATAGCATCGTATTTTGTACATTGTAATGTGTGTAACTGTGACGCTCCACCACGAAATGAGTCGCTTAGCACATTACCCAATTTTGCACTAGGTGGGACATGGGGGTCGAAACTGATGAGATTTTGTTTACAAACCCATGTTAAAAGTTATGCCATATATTGAAAGGGCCTTGGTTTATAGTCTCATCTGAATGACTATAACATTCAGTTTGATTTTTTTTCGTCAAACTAGGAAGAAAGAGCGAGGCTGGGAACAAACCCAGAACCTCACAGTTTACTTGTTGGCAGGCAAACGTCTTAACCATCCTGCCACCTTCCTTTTCTATCATCTGTGGGGAGAGAGCACAACACTGTGGAGAACCAGTACATCTGTGGTCTGTGATTATAAAATCAATCAGTCAATAAACAAATTAAATGTCTGACTGTGTCAAAGTTTGATAGTGCTTAGTTAACAAGAAAGTGAGACTGCATTGTATTCGAAGCCGGACTAAAGTCAGCTAAAACTATTCTGATTTCAGAGTCATATTTTTCTGAGGAACTGTACAACTTGTTAAAATGCAGTTTGGCATCACCTCTTCCAGTCCTGTGTACAAACTGTAGTGGGTCAAGTTCTTTCTCTGTAATGGAGAGAATGAGAGATATCAAACTGTTTCCTAATGTTTTCATCACAAGAGATGTGACGGCAGCATATCTACAATCATTACGCTGATCAGATTGGTGTCTTTGGAAGAGGATAATGTTTGATGTCTTTCAAATAACTGCTATCTGGCAAGTGTCCAGAGAGGACTGGGACAGGTGCTGAAAGGTGCCGGCAAGCTCAGTGGCACAGAAGTTAAGGGTTCTACCACACAATTATATCAATGTGCCACTACTATACACACATTAGTAGTTGTCTCTATAGCATGAAGGCAAGAAAACACACACACACCACACACACACACACACACACACACACACACACACACACACACACAAATTTAGGCAAACACATACATACACAGACAGACAGACAGACAGACAGACAGACAGACACACACACACACACACACACACACACACACACAACACACACACACACACACACACACACACACACACACACACATACACACACACACACACACACACACACACACACACACACACACACACACACACACACACACACACACACACACACACACACACATACACACATGGGGACAGGATAGCCTAGTGGTCAGAACATTGTGCTGTAATTTGACCACACGAGTTTAATTCCCAGTCGAGGGGATATTTTCCCTGTAGTTAACATCTGTGCTTGACTCCACACTCCCCAAAAGTCTTTTGGTTGAGACTGTAAACCAAGGCCCCATGTGCGCAGAACAACTTGCACAGTTGGATCCTGTTCCACTTTCGTAAGAGAAGGTCATTGTGTGCCGGTGGGAATAGATGACAATATTTACAAAACTGCATACACACGGGAACTGGCTGAAAAAAAAGCACATGAGTGCTTATTCCATTATCCTCGATTTAGAATAATAACATAAATAAAACAATAAATGAATACACACAGAGTAAAAAGAACATCAACAGTCATTGCTAAAGCCCTTGTCTTCCCCATGCCTGACACAGACTGCAGTACAGAACATGGCCAACCTACCTGTGCCTGTCCCCTCCTCCACTTCACACAGCAGACATGGTCACTGTCCACTTCACACAGCAGACATGGTCACTGTCCACTTCACACAGCAGACATGGTCACTATCCACTTCACACAGCAGACATGGTCACTGTCCACTTCACACAGCAGACATGGTCACTGTCCACTTCACACAGCAGACATGGTCACTGTCCACTTCACACAGCAGACATGGTCACTGTCCACTTCACACAGCAGACATGGTCACTGTCCACTTCACACAGCAGACATGGTCACTGTCCACTTCACACAGCAGACATGGTCACTGTCCACTTCACACAGCAGACATGGTCACTGTCCACTTCACACAGCAGACATGGTCACTGTCCACTTCACACAGCAGACATGGTCACTGTCCACTTCACACAGCAGACATGGTCACTGTCCACTTCACACAGCAAACATGGTCACTGTCCACTTCACACAGCAGACATGGTCACTGTCCCCTTCTTCACATAGCAGACATGGTCACTGTCCACTTCACACAGCAGACATGGTCACTGTCCACTTCACACAGCAGACATGGTCACTGTCCACTTCACACAGCAGACATGGTCACTGTCCACTTCACACAGCAGACATGGTCACTGTTCACTTCACACAGCAGACATGGTCACTGTCCACTTCACACAGCAGACATGGTCACTGTCCACTTCACACAGCAGACATGGTCACTGTCCACTTCACACAGCAGACATGGTCACTGTCCACTTCACACAGCAGACATGGTCACTGTCCCCTCCTCCACTTCACACAGCAGACATGGTCACTGTCCACTTCACACAGCAGACATGGTCACCGTCCACTTCTTCACTTCACACAGCAGACATGGTCACTGTCCACTTCACACAGCAGACATGGTCACTGTCCACTTCACACAGCAGACATGGTCACTGTTCACTTCACACAGCAGACATGGTCACTGTCCACTTCACACAGCAGACATGGTCACTGTCCACTTCACACAGCAGACATGGTCACTGTCCACTTCACACAGCAGACATGGTCACTGTCCACTTCACACAGCAGACATGGTCACTGTCCACTTCACACAGCAAACATGGTCACTGTCCACTTCACACAGCAGACATGGTCACTGTCCACTTCTTCACATAGCAGACATGGTCACTGTCCACTTCACACAGCAGACATGGTCACTGTCCACTTCACACAGCAGACATGGTCACTGTCCACTTCACACAGCAGACATGGTCACTGTCCACTTCACACAGCAGACATGGTCACTGTTCACTTCACACAGCAGACATGGTCACTGTCC
>CM060350.1:25868475-25878475 GCA_030674155.1 Stramonita haemastoma | reverse complement strand
TGTTATCTATCCCACTGGCACACAAGTGCCTACTCTTACAGAAAGGAAACAGGGTTTAACATGTGCATGCATTTGCATAAATGGCCTTGTTTATAGTCCCATTCCAGGACTTTAGGGGAGAGTGGAGTCAGCACTAATGTTAACTCCAGGGGAAAAATCCCCTTGAACAAGAATCAAAGGGGGTCAACAAATTGTGAGCACAATGTCCTGACCACTAAGCTATCCGTCCCGTGTGTGTGTGTGTGTGTGTGTGTGTGTGTGTGTGTGTGTGTGTGTGTGTGTGTGTGTGTGTGTGTGTGTGTGTGTGTGTGTGTGTGTGTTGTATTGTTCTTCAACTCTATTCACATTAAGTGATCTTAGACACAGAAGGTAGACAATCACAAACAGAGGAAATCTACTCAAGGAACTGTCTAAGTAACCTTGTATAGTACAATAGATCTCTGTATCTTGTATATTTTCAACAATTTTATTATTTTTTTTAAACAAAAAAAAGCAGGAGCACAGCAAACCTTGGAGAAAAAAATCCAATTAGTCTAACGTTTATTTCATGGTGGGTAAAATATCTTTGCCTCAAATCAGTAAATGACACACTTGCTTGCACTACAGCAAATTACTGATACAACTGTCTTTCAGCAACAAAGCAGTTTCACAGAGCAATGTACAGTTATTTAAAACCTCATGCAGTGTATGGCAAACAATCAACTTAAGTCTGTTAATAAGACTTGTGACTAGGCTTTGGCATGATACATTTACCCCATAGAAAAGAGAGAATTCGATTTAAGGGTGTGTGTGTGTGTGTGTGTGTGTGTGTGTGTGTGTGTGTGTGTGTGTGTGTGTGTGTGTGTGTGTGTGTGTGTGTGTTTGTGCTATTTATGATTAATACAAGTGATGTACTTTTGTTTGTAAAGGTACTGTGCATATAGAACATTTTGTGCACTGTTGACTGCATTTAGGGAAGTAAAATAGGCTACATTATGAAACCAGTAACAGGAAGTAGGGGTAGGGGTGAGGAGACTGCTGTAATCCATTTCCTACAATGTGTGAAGGTCAGAGTTTCACAATAACAAAATAGCCAGGTCACTAGCAGGCCTGCCCATCCTACCATGCAGTGATCACGTGAACTGAAGTGTCTGGGCTGTTTCTGAAAAACGTTTCCTGTCCTAGAAAACCGAGATTTTTTTAAAATGAAAGGGAAGCTCTGGCTAAAACAGATAAAAGATTAACAAGCATGCACACACAGAGATGTCGGCACAAAACATTGTCTGTCTGTCTGTTTGTCTGTTTGTCTGTCTGTCTGTCTGTCTGTCTGTCTGTCTGTCTGTCTGTCTGTCTGTCTGTCTGTCTGTCTGTCTCTCTCTCTCTCTCTCTCTCTCTCTCTCTTCTCTCTCTCTCTCTCTCTCTCTCTCTCTCTCTCTCTCTCTCTCTCTCTCTCTCTCTTCCTTCCTTTCCCTTTCCCTTTCCTTTCCCTTCTAACTTCCACCTTCACATATCCTATTCTAGACTTATTATGGAGAAGAGTGTTTTGGTTGTTATGTTGGATTCAAATTGTATTACCATTTGAATATAGAGATGTGTTTTCATGTAGCCTGTTATGTTTAAAGGGTTTTTATGTTTTTGTTTTTTGGTTTTTAATCTATTGTTTCCCCTTTTATGCCTACTTTGCTTGTTTATCGGCTTACACACACACACACACACACACACACACACACACACACACACACACACACACACACACACACACACACACACACACACACACACACACACACACACACACACACACACATCACTCACTCACTCACTCACTCACTCACTCACTCACTCACACACCTTTTGTTTAAATAATTATCAGTGTGTCCAGTTAAGATAAGGAGTTTTGTTGAATGTATCCCCTTTTCTTCTTTTAAAATATTGGTTGAACTACTGTTGGTGGTGATGCTGGTATGTAGGGGTAGGGAGGCGGTTTCTTAGCTTTATTCCCTGATCAGGGCAAGGGCCGGATGAAAAAAGAATGTAATGCTTACTCTGTAACCCTTGAAATATAAAGATTATTCATTCAAAGATTATTCATTCATTCATTCATTCATTCATTCATTCATTCATTCATTCATTCATTCTCTCTCTCTCTCTCTCTCTCTCTCTCTCTCTCTCTCTCTCTCTCTTCTCTCTCTCTCTCTCTCTCTCTCTCTCTCTCTCTCTCTCTCTCTCCTCTCTCTCTCTCTCCTCTCTCTACCTCTCTCTCTCTCTCTCTCTCTCTCTCTCTCTCTCTCTCTCTTCTCTCTCTCTCTCCTTACCTGTTGTTGTTGTTTCTTTCTCCCCTTTTATCAAAATCTTATGTTTTATGGGACTTGTTTTGATGATGGATGGTGGTGGATTGATGTTTTCAGTCATTTAACCTCATCATATTCTCATGTTTGCTCTTTAATTATTGCGCCTTTTCTTTGTTTTGTTTTGTTTTTGTTTGTTCTTTGGGGTTTTTTTTCTTTTATTCAAATCAAAATCATCACTGACTCTTACTTCTCATTTTCGTTTCTGAATGAGTGACTTTTTTTATAACATTGCCTTAATGTTGTATCTCTGTGTTGATTCTTGCCTGTTGTTTGATACTTGATGTGGTTCCTGACTTTTGGTATTTGGATCATTGTAATTGTTGTTGTGTAGTTGAGGTTGTTTTTTATCTTGATGTTGTCCCTGAAAGGGGCGGGGACTGGATGTGGAGGGGCACATGAGTGCTTATCTATTATCCTCGAATGAAGAAATTTTGCCTTGCCTTTGCCTTTGCCTTGCCTTCTCTCTCTTCTCTCTCCTCTCTCTCTCTCTCTCTCTCTCTCTCTCTCTCTCTCTCTCTCTCTCTCTCTCCTCCTCTCTCTCTCTCTCTCTCTCTCTCTCTCTCTCTCTCTCTCTCTCTCTCTCTCTCTCTCTCCTCTCTCTCTCTCTCTCTCTCTCTCTCTCTCTCTCTGTTGTGTGTGTGGTGGTTTTCCTTTCATTTCCTTTTTCCGATGTTACTTCTTTTTTGTGAGAGCATGGTGTAAAGAAGCTTTGTGCTTATCCATTTACTCTCAATAAACATTTCGAATTTAGAGTTCTCTCTCTCTCTCTCTCCTCTCTCTCTCTCCTCTCTCTCTCTCTCTCTCCTCTCTCTCTCTCTCTCTCTCTCTCTCTCTCTCTCTCTCTCTCTCTCTCCTCTCTCTCTCTCTCTCTCTCTCTCTCTCTCTCTCTCTCTCTCTCTCTCTCTCTCTCTCTCTCATAAAGCTGGTGATCGTTCTAATCCTGTAAATTATCGACCTATTTCTATATTATCTAACTTATCTAAACCTTTAGAAAATCATATTAGACAGCACATTCTTAGCCACTTCAATAAGCATGACCTATTTCATCCCAATCAATCTGGATTTCGAAAAAAAACATTCGTGTCACACTGCACTAACGAACTTAGTTGACAAATGGCTAACCAGCATAAATAACAATTTAATTACTGGTGTCCTGTTTGTTGATTTTTCAAAAGCATTTGATTTGATTGATCACAAGCTTCTTCTAAGAAAACTGAAACTGTATGGTCTTTCAGATAATACAATAGAACTCATGTCATCATTTTTAGACAAACGTAAACAACTTGCTTTAATTGAGGAATCTAAATCTTCTATTTTGCCCATTTTGTTCGGTGTTGCTCAAGGTTCCATCCTGGGACCCATACTATTCTCAATATATATTAATGATTTACCCCTCTGTTTAAAAGCTAACTGTGAAATGTTTGCAGATGACACAACATTACATACTAGCCACACTAAATTAGATGACGTGATTTTTACCTTACAGACTAATATAGAACAACTGATAAATTGGTCTGATTCAAATCATATGAGCATCCACCCTCATAAGAGTAAACATATGATTATAACTACCAGACAAAAACGGCAGAACCTTTCTAAACTCCGTAGTTCATTGGACATCAGTGGTAATGTAGTTCAAGAAGTTGATTTTCATAAAGTTCTAGGATTAGTAATTGATAACAATCTGTCATGGTCTGAACATGTAAGAATGGTGTGTAAAATCATATCAAAAAAGATTTATCAGCTAATGAAGATAAAACATTTCCTAAATTCACACTCTCGTAAACTGTTTTATCATGCTTTTATTGAGCCACACATAAATTATGTATCAACAGTTTGGGATACGGCGAGCGAAAACACTTTAAAACCATTGGCAAGTATGTACAGACGTGCTCTTAAAGTACTTCTACTAAAATCATCATCACTGTCATGTAATGATTACATCTCACTTGATATTCTCCCTCTGAAATGGAAGTTAAGATACAATAAGGCAATTTTTATGTTCAAAATTATGTCTGGCTCTGCTCCACCTTCATTGATAAACAAGTTTAAGATAAATGAGTGTTGCTATTTTCACAAAATAATGTTACCACTGCCCAGAATTGATCTGTTCAAATCTAGCCTTACTTACTCTGGTGGTTTATTATGGAATGATGTTTCATCCTCAGTTAATGTCAATACTAGTTTATATACTTTTTAAAATAAGTATCATTCGATCCTAATGAATGAATATACAGGCACATTCACATAATATCTTCTCTTGTCTGGCATTGCATTTCATTTTCCTCTGTGCTCATTTCCTTCTCTCTCTCTCTCTCTCTCTCTCTCTCTCTCTCTCTCTCTCTCTCTCCTCTCTCTCTCTCCTCCTCTCTCTCTCTCTCTCTCTCCCCTCTCTCTCTCTCTCTCTCTCTCTCTCTCCTCTCTCTCTCTCTCTCTCTCTCTCTCTCTCTCTTTCAAAGTCTGCCAGAAAGCTGATCTTTCCCATGACCTCAAAGGCCAGGTTCCATTGATGACAGATGGCTGCCAGCTATTCACTGACTGAGGGAGCTTTCATTCCAACCGATCTTCCAGTCTACACAATTCACAGCATGTCCCCAATGGGGAGGGAGGGGAGGGGGAAGGTGAGCATGGGGACAGAGGTGCTGTGGACTTTGATCCTGAGGAAAATTTTCATTGATTTGCTAGTGGCATGGTTGTTCCATACCAACGTTGATACGTCACATGTCTTTGGCCCTTTTTTTCCTTCAATAGACTGCTTTTCAAAATCCACTTTCTCCCCCTCACCCCCCCCCCCCCCCCCACTTTAATTCTTCTCTCCCCCTCTCTCCCTCTTTCTAATACCCTGGCAGTTGTACAAGGTGTTGGTGTCAGCAGGACTGGACTTGTTGTCTGCTGACTGTCCTCCCTTCCCCTCCCTTCTCCTCTCCCCCTCTTTCTTCTCCCTGCTGGCTATGCTGTCACAAGCAGACTGGTAACAGACTAGCTGTCTGTGTCTGTCTGTCTGTCTGTCTGTCTCTCAGAATTCAGTTCTCTCTGTCTCTGTCTTTGTCTCTCTGTCTCTCTGTCTCTGTCTCTGTTTCTCTCTGTCTCTGTCTCTGTCTTTCTCTGTCTCTCACTGCGTCTCTCTGTCTGTCTGTCTGTCTGTCTGTCTGTCTGTCTGTCTGTCTGTCTGTCTGTCTCTCTCTCTCTCTCTCTCTCTCTCTCTCTCCTCTCTCTCTCTCTCTCCTCTCTCTCTCTCTCTCCTCTCTCTCTCTCTCTCTCTCTCTCTCCCTCATTGATATACTTTTTTCCCTCATTTTCTCTTCTTTATTTTCCTTTTGTTTTTTTGCGTGAGGGCCTGGTGTAAAAACGCCACTGCTCTATCCAAATACCTTCATGAAAACATTTAACTTTGAGTTCCTGTTCCAGTTTAAGCGCTCTCTCTCTCTCTCTCTCTCTCTCTCTCTCTCTCTCCTCCTCTCTCTCCTCTCTCTCTCTCTCTCTCTCTCTCTCTCTCTCTCTCTCTCTCTCTCTCTCTCTCTCTCTCTCTCTCTCTCTCCTCATTGATATACTTTTTTCCCTCATTTTCTCTTCTTTATTTTCCTTTTGTTTTTTTGCGTGAGGGCCTGGTGTAAAAACGCCACTGCTCTATCCAAATACCTTCATGATAACATTTAACTTTGAGTTCCTGTTCCAGTTTAAGCGCTCTCTCTCTCTCTCTCTCTCTCTCTCTCCTCTCTCTCTCTCTCTCTCTCTCTCTCTCCTCCTCTCTCTCTCCTCTCTCTCTCTCTCTCTCTCTCTCTCTCTCTCTCTCTCTGGGGGGGCGGATAGCCTAGTGGTCAGAACATTGCGTTGGCAATTTGAAGACCCGGGTTCGAATCCGGTCGAGGAAATTTTCTTCCTGGAGTTAACATCAGTGCTGACTCCACTCTCCCCAAAAGTCCTTCGGATGACACTTTAAACCGAGGCCCCGTGTGCGAACGCACGCAGAACATCTTGCGCACACGTTAAATCCTGTTCCGCTTTTCGTAAGAGTAGGCCATCGTGTGCCGGTGGGAACAGATGACAATATTTACAAAAACTGCATACACACGGGGACCGGATGAAAAAAAGCACATGTTGCTTATTCTGTTATCCTCGATATAAAAGAATAAATCTCTCTCTCTCTCTCTCTCTCTCTCTCTCTCTCTCTCTCTCTCTCTCTCTCTCTCTCTCTCTCTCTCTCTCTCTCTCTCTCTCTCTCTCTCTCTCTCTCTCTCTCTCTCTCTCTCTCTCTCCATCTCTCTCTCTCTCTCTCTCTCTCTCTCTCTCTCTCTCTCTCTCTCTCTCTCTCTCTCTCTCTCTCTCTCTCTCTCTCTCTCTCTCTCTCTCTCTCTCTCTCTCTCTCTCTCTCTCTCTCTCCCTCTTTGTGAGTGTGTGTGTGTGTGTGTGTGTGTGTGTGTGTGTGTGTGTGTGTGTGTGTGTGTGTGTGTGTGTGTGTGAGAGAGAGTGTCTGCCTGTCTGTCTGTCTGTCTGTCTGTCTGTCTGACTACCATCTTCTCTAGAAACAGTTTTGAACACCTTTCTGCAGGAAATGTCTCTGACATCGTATAAAATCGACGGCAGAGAGAATCAAACTGTTATTGTGTTACGCCTGTCACTGGCCCACCGGCATCCTGCTAGACACAGCCATGGTGACAGTGTTGGTAACAGTGTTGTTTACCGTAAGAAAGGGGCAGCGCAAATTGCAAGAGACAAAAAGAGAGTGGAGACACATAAGGTCAGTGTAATGAACAAACACCATGAACATTCTGTCTCCCCTTCGAATTTGTTTCTCACGACGCCCCCAAGTTTATTTTATAACAACGAAAATGAAATGGCCATGGACACATTCAAAGTTGACACGCCCACTGGCCCTCCTTGCTGCACTGCTAAATCCGCAGATGCAACACGGCAAGCCGTCTCCTCTCCGTCATGCATGCCTGATGTTGATCCAGTGTCAGTGACAGTGCAACCGCACGAATTGGCGCTTGAAGACTGGGGTTTCGACTCTGACACTGACAAGGATAGTTACGATGAAGATGTCATGACTGCGAGCAGTGAGGCACCAACAATACCGCCTGTGACACTGACAGAGCACAGCTCTACAGAACATGGGACAGGGAACAGCAAGAGAGCGGAACCACTGGAAACAATGCCGAAAGTGCAACTGCCATTGACGAAGCAGGAGACAGCACCACTGTGTCTGGCTAGGATCGCAGAATGTTGATGGGACTTATCAACACAATGGACAGGGGCTTTGAGCCATTAAAGAAAGCAAATGAAGACGGGAAAGCAGCTGAAGATGGGAATCTTCCTCACACGTCCAGTGACCAGCCAGCAGTACAACCACATGGCTAGTGCCGCTCTGTGACAGTTCCTCGGTCCTTGCTACGACATGGGTTATTACCAGCGACATCCACACAAACTATTATAAACAATACCGCGTTTCGGTTACCAATCGCGAAGAATGGCTGATATTGTACAGTGTTGAAATTGTGTCGTATCTTTCGATTTCGGTCCCTTTCCCCAACTACCTTTTTGTGAATGGGTTGAAAAACCTACCGCAATAAATCTTTGTCATTGTAATTCTCTCTCTCTCTCTCTCCTCTCTCTCCTCTCTCTCTCTCTCTCTCTCTCTCTCTCTCTCTCTCTCTCTCTCTCTCTCTCTCTCTCTCTCTCTCTCTCTCTCTCTCTCTCTCTCATTCTCTCTACTTATGAAATGTTATATGACATGGATATAATATGGATGGAAGTCTAGAGGTAACGTGCCTGCCTTGAAACCAAAAAGTCCAGTGAGCGGTGGTTTGAACCCTGCTTACACCCAACATTTTTTTTTTCAATCCATTGAACCATGACAGGTGATCTGGGTGCTAGTCTTTCGGCTGAGAGGATAAACATGAGGTCTCTCGTGTTTCACATTATAGTTTAGCACACATAAAAGAACTCATGGCAACAAAAGGGTTGTCACTGGCAAAATTCTGTAGAAATAAGCCACTCTGAAAGGGAAACAAATACAATTGCAGACAGGATAAAATGGCGTTGCTCTTGTGGCAACGCGCTTACCCCAAGGAGAGCAGCCAGGATTTCTGGAAGAGAAATCTTCTGTGACATAAAGTGATATGCATATATATATATATATATACACACATAAATATATATATATACACACATAAATATATATATACACACATAAATATATATATATATATACACACATACATATATATATACACACATACATATATATATACACACATAAATAATATATACACACATAAATATATATATACACACATAAATATATATATACACACATAAATATATATATACACATAAATATATATATATACACACATAAATATATATACATACATATAATTATATATATATATAAAAAATATATAGTTAGATATGTAGAGAACTGTTTTGTTTCTAAGATTAGATAAAAAGTGTGTGTGATACACATTTCGCTTTGTGTGGGTCAGATCAATGGACATAGTGATCTTGTCATTCAAGACAGTCTACACGAGTTGGACCCGGGCCATACAAATAACAAATACAGCTTTTGTCGTGATGTTGTGGAAACCTTAAAGGCTGCTTTCAACACTTTTTGACAGAGGCGTTGTGTGTTGTGTGCGTAGCTTTGATTTTTTTTGCTGACAGAAATGCTTCTACAAACCATTCAGCCAGATGTTTTCAGGGGCGATACAGCTTTCTGTTAGTGAGCCCTTCAGTGTAGTTGTCAAGGGAGAGGCACGTAGGCCCTACACACATGGGTGCATTTGTGTGTGTGTGTATGTGTGTGTGTGTGTGTGTGTGTGTGTGTGTGTGTGTGTGTGTGTGTGTGTGTGTGTGTGTGTGTGTGTGTGTACGTACGTGTGTGTGTGTACGTGCGTGTGTGTGTCTGTTTTGATGACTTTGAAACGTGCCTATACCCATGCTAGAAAAGTTTGGGATAAAAGAGATCATATCTGTTTTCTACGGGCCACATAAAACCTTTGGAGGGTGTGTGAATTCACAAGGTGGTGTCAAACTCAAAGTCCAATAAATCCAAACATTTCTTTTCATATGATAATATTGAATAAGCATTGCACATGCTTTTTTTTTATCAAGCCATCTATCTAAAATATAATTTTTATTTATTTATATATAAATATATATATATATATATATATGTGTGTGTGTGTGTGTGTGTTTGTGTGTGTGTGTGTGTGTGTGTGTGTGTGTGTGTGTGTGTGTGTGTGTGTGTGTTGTGTGTGTGTGTGTGTGTGTGTGTATGTGTGTGTGTGTGTGCAGAGCTAAACAATATACAAAAGACCTAAGCAAAACATGCCATACAAATTTAGCAAACAGAAAATTTCTCTTTCAAAATACCCCCATAAGGAACACACACCACACACACACACACACACACACACACACACACACACACACACACACACACACACACACACGCGCGCGCGCGCGCGCGCGCGCGCTCGCATGCTTGTCCGCACACACAGACTCCCTCACTCCCTCACTCACACACACAGGCATGGGGACCATGCCAGGGATGGGATAGCCTTGTGCTCAGAACATTGCCTGGCAATTTGACAACTCGAGTTCGATTCCCAGTCGAGGGGATTTTTCTCCTGGAGTTAACATCAGTGCTGACTCCACTCTCCCCAAAA
>CM060350.1:25858475-25863475 GCA_030674155.1 Stramonita haemastoma | reverse complement strand
ACCCTCTTTGGCATCTTCTTTGCCCTGCTCCTAAAGCACGCTTTTGGAACTGCAACAGAGGGTGTATACCTACGCACCAGATCCAGCGGTCGACTATTCAACCTGGCTCGGTTGAAAGCAAAAACAAAAGTGATGGAGAAAACAATTAGGGACATGCTTTTTGCTGATGATGCTGCTGTCACTTCTCACACTGAGCAAGAACTCCAATGCCTCATGGATAGGTTTTCCCAGGCCTGCAAAGACTTCGGCCTGACAATCAGCTTGAAAAAGACCAATGTGCTGAGCCAGGACGTGGTAACTACACCAGCCATCTACATCGATGACTACCAGCTCAATGTCGTACACCAGTTCACATACCTGGGATCCACCATCAGTGACAACCTATCCTTTGATGCCGAAATCAACAAGCGCATCGGCAAGGCTGCTACGACCTTAGGACGCCTCACTACCCGTGTCTGGGAGAACCCAAAGCTGACAATTTCCACCAAGATGGCAGTGTACAACACCTGCATCGTCAGCACTCTCCTATATGGCAGTGAAACATGGACAACATACTCCAAACAGGAGCACAAACTGAACAGCTTTCATCTGCGCTCTCTCCGTCGCATCCTCGGCATCCACTGGAGTGACAAAGTTACCAACGCTCAGGTCCTCGAGGTTGCAGGTCTTCCCACCATGTACACACTCCTCAGACAACGCAGACTCAAATGGCTCGGTCACGTGCGAAGGATGGAGGATGGACGCATTCCTAAAGATCTCCTCTATGGTGAACTTACCTCCGGCAAGAGAAGCATTGGCCGCCCCCAACTGCGCTACAAAGACGTCTGCAAGCGTGACATGAAAGCCCTGGACATCAACCTAGAGAACTGGGAGGAGGTAGAGGCTGACCGCAGCAAATGGCGCAGTGTTCTCCACAAACAGCTGAAGTGTGGTGAAGAAAAGATCCACACCGCAGCAAACGAAAAGAGAGCCAAGCGGAAGGCATATGCTCCAGCCACCTCAACAAGCCACATCTGCATCAGATGCAACAGAGACTGCCACTCCCGCATCGGACTGACCAACCACAGCCGGCGTTGTCGCTGAACAAATGACCTGACTTTTGGCGCGAATTCCATAGTCGACACCGACTGACGGAGGCCTACTAAGACCATGAGTAGTGGCCTGGGTCCTAGTCCTTCAGTCAATAAACTGAGGTCCTATGTGTTACACATAACTATTTAGTGCACATAAAAGACCCCAAGAAGAGAGTTTCCCTGGTAAAATTGTAGAGAAAAAGCCACTCTGATAGGGAGACAAATACAGATACATATAGAAACAGAAACATAATGTATAATGAGTGACGCTGCTCTTGTGGCTATTCTGTGAGAAAAAGACAAGGGGGGGGGGGGGGGGGGTATCAAGGAGGAAGGGGAAAACACAAACAATGAAACAAATTTTTTTTTTTTTAATCCCAACCATAGTAAAAACGCCTACATGAGACAAAAACAAAAAATCCCATAACCAACTAGACTGTCAAACCAAAACAATAACAAAATGATAGTACTTATAATCCCATCACTAACAAAGATAAAAGCAACATCCATGTTAAAACCTTTTCAACAGGACAAGAGAAAAGCATGAAGAGAGATTGATGATTTTATCTGAACTCTAAAATTGTTAAATGTACATCGGCCCTTGGCCGCCATACATTTCAAGGCACAAGGTTGGAAAGAGGGGGGGGGGGGATAAACATAACATCTCACAGACTTTGTACAGACCTTCACAACACAAAATGTACACCTATAAAACATATTTCATAAACACGAAAAAAAAAAGCACACGAGATGTGCAGTCCAGATGTCTGACTTCATTGACCTGCTTTTTAGAAGACTACCTGAATCCAGTAACACCTGGAAATAAAACTGACAGTGACATAATACTTGATATCACTGTGATTTTATTAAAAAATCCCAAAAGTGTGTCCCGTGTGCGAACGCATGCAGAACATCTTGTGCTCACGTTAAAACCCATTTTGCTTTTAGGAAGAGTAGGCCATTGTGCCCCGGTGGGCATGAATAACAAAATTTACAAATCTTCAGACGTACGGGGACTAGATGTAAAAAAGCACATGAGTGCTTATTCCAGTATCCTCGAAATGAAAGAATAATTGAGTAGATAAATAGATAAATCAACACACACACACACACACACACACACACACACACACACACACACACACACACACACACACACAAGAGGCAAGTCTCTATAACTTTAACTCAGCAATAATCGGGGGGGGGGGGGGGGGGGGGGGGAGGAATATTTCCTAATCATGTACAGAATCATATTTTCTACATCATGGTACAAAGAAATCATTCAAAAATGTACACCATTGACAGAACACAGCGACGTCACAGAGTAATCAACGAAAGATGTACTAAATGTATTTATTTAATTTATTATTTAATTGAAGATAATGGGGCGGGATAGCTCAGTGGTCAGAGCGCTCGCTTTCCCCAAGTCAAGTTAATTAAGAGAATCGAGCGGGTTACCAGTTGGATGGGTGACCAATTGAGCGCCTTGGCTTCAGTACAGATCCCCAGTTCACCCAGCTGTCAATGGGTACCTGCCCTCTTAGGGTCAGGGAAGGTAAATCAGCGAGGGAGAGGAGATGGGCGCCGCCCTCAACATGCTGGCCCTTGAGAAGCTGAGGTCTCTGATACCTTGCTCCCCTACGACCGCCTAGGTTATGGGACACCTTTACCTTAATGGAGTTTTATGTATTTATTTTTTTCTTGATATCGAAGATAATGGAATAAGTGCTCGTGTGCTTTTTTTTACATCCAGTCCCCGTATGTATGCAGTTTTGTAAATCTTGTCTCTGTTCCTACTGGCACACGATGGCCTTCTCTTACAAAAAGCAGAACAGGATTTATCGTATGTGCAAGATGCTCTGCGTGCGTTCGCACACGGGGCCTCGGATTATGTATAAATATTAATGTGCTTTCTTTTTTACATCCAGTCTCCGTGTGTATGGGGTGTACAACAACGAGAGAACACAGCTTCGTCATGATACATCAGTAATTAACAAAAGATATATTTATTATTATTTATTTATTTATTTATTTATTTATTTATTTACATCGAATATAATTGAATGAGCATTTACATGCTTTTTTTTTATAGCCAGCCCCGTGTGTATGCGGTGTATAACATAGAGAGAACGCAGCCACGTCATACTACAGAGTAATCCAGGGAAGACAACTCGTATGACAAGGTACCTAATGGATTTCCCTCCCTTACACCGTAGCTGGTTCTCTTCAGGCAGAACTGTCTGTAACTTTCACTTCATGTGTGGAAAGACAGACAAAGGGCAAGGCAAGCAAGCAAGTGAGCCAGCATATGCAAGAAACATAAATAAGCAACCAGACCTACCAACTCACCATCTGACAACTCACCTCCTTCCCTATCTCTCTCACTCTGCCAAGGTGCCTGCCACTGCCCACCTGACTGCTGGGACCAACTTTTGGTAGCCAAGCCTCACTACTACCCTTCACCTGGTTACCTCGACTTACTATTTACTGGTGACTTAACCTAACTCACACTACTTGGCTACCAAGCCTACCTATACTATACTACACTACTACCTGTTCCTACCTACCTCTATTGCTATCTACTACTTATCCTATTATACATTGGTGACTTGTCTGACCTACCTCTACTACTACTACCGACCTACCTACCTTTGCCTACCTACCTACCTATCCTACCTACTACTATCTATCTAGCTACCTACCTACCTACCTATCTGCTTACCTACCTACTCTATTGTACCTACTACCTACCTATTGCCTACCTACCTACCTATCTGCTTACCTACCTACATACCTACCTGCTACCTACCTACCTATCTGCTACCTACCTACCTACTGTCTACTACTATCTGTCTACCTACCTAGACTTTCTTCTTTCTCTTTCCTCTATCTCTGTTTCTTCCACAGCTCTGTCTCTCTCTCTTTATCACCCTCCAACGGCACTATGACAGTGCTCGACTGTATGCATACACACTTTATAAGCATCTTCCATGTCGATGGCGCTGTTCGTGTGGCGACACCACAGCCCCGAAGACAGCAGCATGGCTTGAAGATAGCAAGTCTTGTCGGAACGAAAGTTGGTACAGTGTATGCAACAATACCTAGTATTACACATAATATCAATGGTAGTAATGTTATACAATATGACACACCTAGCACAGTGCAGGGTCATCGCCACACGCTTACACACAAAGAAATGCACACAGAAACACGAGCACGCGAACGCACATGCGCGCGTATTCACACCCCAAGAATAAGGTGCATCATCATCGAGAGGATGTGACAAAAGGCCGGTCTGAGTACCGTCTTTACCCGACTTTTGCGCAGTAATAGAGCCCAAGGCACCATGAGAATACTCTACTGCATGCAAACACACTTTGCTAGCATCTTTTAATATCCGTGGCACATTGTTGTGGCGACACTACAACCCCAAAGAGGACAGACAGGCTGGAATATAGCAAGTCAGTCGGAACGAAAACGGGTACAGTGTATGCAACAATATGTAGTATTATACATAATATCAATGGTAATATACAATGTGATGTATCACAGCATAGTGCAGGGCCACTGCCACACGCATATACACAAAAAAGCTCTCTCCTACTCCCTCTCTACTACCCACACTCCTCTACTCTCCCCCACTCACACACACACACACACACACACACACACACACACACACACACCACACACACACACACACACACACACACACACAGGAATAAAGACCATATCGAAAAGATGTGACCAAAGGCTGGTTTAAGTCCCGTGCCACCCCGATTTTTTGTGCAGTAACAGAGCCCAAGGCACCATGAGAGTGCTCTACTGCATGCATACACACTTTACTAGCATCTTGGATATGGGTGGCGCTGTTCTTGTGGCGATACCACAGCCCCGAAGAGGACAACCTGGCTTGGATATAGCAAG
>CM060350.1:25811399-25850875 GCA_030674155.1 Stramonita haemastoma | reverse complement strand
CCCCCCCATTTTTTTTTCATTCCATGGCTTTTCCATCCAGGGTAGCTTTGCTACCGTCAACAGAACAGCAATTGAAAGTATGGGTTCCACCCTTCCTCCACCAAACCCAACACCTGCACACAGGGGTCCTAGAAATTTTACAGTCTGGACTACACCTGTAGTGAAGGTAGTTTTTGCTGCTTGGGCAGTAAAGGAATCTAAACATTCTTACATTTCACCCGACAAAGTTTTTCATGTTATATTTTGGGGGTTTGTATATTTTTGACTGTAAGTTGCCTTTCAAACACACATACCCCCCCCCCCCCCCCCCCCCCTCGCAATCGTATGTAGGGAGACATTCATATAAAACATATGCATGCATAGGAACATTCATTTACACAGATAGACGACATGCATGCACAGAATGGCAGACACAAACTGCTCTAACTTTACACCCCTTTTTACCACAACCCTCCCCTTCCCCACGTTTTTTGTTCTTTGAATGCTCACACAGTAGCAACAAAGTCTGTCATAATAAGCAAACATGGCTAGTGCTGCTGTGAAGCACCTCACAGTCAGGCCCAGTGCATTCCTCATCAGCATAGGAGAGAACTGTCATCTTTAATCTTTCATAGACTCTTGTCTTTTGGACCAAGACAGAAGCCATGAGTGAGATAGAAAGAGAATTTGAAAAGAGAAGTAGCAGAGAATTTCAAGAAAAGTAGTGATGCTACTATATTGTTTAACCCCCCCCCCACTCCCCACCCCCTTTAAGCCTACTGCGAGTTCTGTCCATCTGTATCCCAGATTGTAAAGTGAATTTAGCAGACACTTAAAACTGCCGCCAACTTCTGTCACAGATTGGGGTCACATTTCCCAACTCATGTCCTAAATTCAGTCAGCCACCAATCACAGCAAGGCAGCACTTGTTGAAAATTAGCTGGGCCGCCACTCCCCCCCCCCCCCCCCCCACCCCCCCTCTGAATTTGAATTTGAAAACAAACCCCTGCTTCTTTATCTGCCACGCTGATAGATCTAAAATGAGGTCACCCACGCTGCGCGTGTGCACGCAGCACGCATTGCACGCACAGCACACACACAGCACACAACACACACACACACACACACACACACACACACACAGAACATTGGATTAATACATTCTCTTTAAGTGTAGGACAAAGTTTGTTCCTGTATAAGAAAAAAATTAAACTTCCTTAGGTAAAATAGGATACTGAAACAGGTAACATTTCAGAAACTATCTTAACCCATAGTACAAATGAACAATTTTGGATAGAAAGGTACAAAGCAATTCTCTTAAACACAGATCAAAACCTAGTTATTGCACAACCCTAGATAATCAAATATTTAAACAGAATAACAAACATAAACACAACCACTTGCTAATATTTCCGAGACCAGAAACAAACTGTACAAAATCGAGCTTCTTGTATTCAGGATAGGCTCCCAAAACTTTGAAACTTACCAAAAACAAAGATCAGTTTCAAAACGCATCTAAAAGTATAATTTTTTCATAAATTATTGTTTCAGTGGTCTAGAGGTAATGCGCCTGTCTAGAAATGAAAAAGTCGGGTCAAAGTGTCCTGTGGTTCGATTTCCCGTTTTTGACCCAAAACTTTTCCTCCATCCATTAGTTTGTGAGTGGTGGTCGTTTAGACGAGACAATAAACCGAGGTCTCATGTGTTACACATCATTTTTTAGCGCAGGTGAAAGAACCCATGGCAACAAGAGGCTTGTCCCTGGCAAAACTGTAGAAAAAAGCCACTCTGATAGGGGAACAAATACACCTGCAGACAGGAAAAATAAAATAAATAATGGGTAGGTGCTGTATTTGTGGCGACGCGCTCTTCGGGGAGAGCAGCCCGAATTTCATGCGAAAAATCTGTTGTGACATAAAGTAGTTTAGAAGAGACTTGTAAACTTGTACAGTGATCTTTCCTTTACGCCTCTCCTTTTCTGTTTCACTTGAACCTGTTTGCAGTGGGCTTTGTTACCTTTTTTACACTTTCACACCACTTTAAGTCACGGCACATTTCTCTGTGTGAAGATCGGGCTGCTCTCCCTGGGGAGAGCGTCGCCACGAGAGCAGTGCCACCCATTGTTTTTCTTTCCTGTCTGCAGCAGTAATTGGTTTCCCTATCAGAGCGGCTGTTTTCTATTAAATTTTGCCAGGGACAACTCTCTTGTTGCCGTGGATTCTTTTGACGTGAGCTAAATATTTTTTGTAAGACATGGGACCTCGGTTTATCGTCTCATCTGAAAGACTAGCACCCAGACCACCACTCATGGTCTAATGGATGGGGGGAAGTTTGGAGCCTAAACGGGGGTCAATCCACCACACACTTCCCACCCGGACTTTTCACATTCTTTGGCAGGCCCGTTACCTCTAGACCACCATCCATTCAACACTTGAAAGGAAAGCTAAGGAGGCATTTTCTTTTTTTTTCAGTTGTAACTGAAATCAGTATAATATGTGCATGAGGTGGGAAGATGGCGGTGTCACTGATGTTATTGTTATCATAAATGAGGTATGACCCAAGTTTATACAGTCATAAATATGTATCAATATATCTTATCTGGGAGTACCGATCTGCTGATGTGGTGATCTGATATTAGACCCTTACAGCTTTGTGTGTGTGTGTGTGTGTGTGTGTGTGTGTGTGTGTGTGTGTGTTACATAATGGGTGATTTCGGGTTTAAAAAAAAGAAGAAATTGTACCACTTTATGTCACAGCAGATTTATCTGCGTGAAATTCGGGATGCTCTCCCCGGGGAGAGCGCGTTGCCACATTTGCAGCGCCAACCCATTTTTTTCCCCTTTTTCCTGCATGCAAACGTATTAATCCAATCAGAGTGGCTGTTTTCTACAGAATTTTGCCAGGGTCAACCCTTGTTGCCGTGGGTTCTTTTACGTGCGCTAAATAGTGATGTGCAACACACGGGACCTCGGTTTATCGTCTCATCCGAAAGACTAGCGCCCAGACCACCACTCGAGGTGTAATGGATGGGGTAAAAGTTTTGGGTCTAAACGGGGTACGAACTACTACACACTCCGACCCGGACTTTTTGCTCTCTAGCAAGGCGCGTTTCCACCTAGACCACCGATGGTTCAAACTTAAGCTGCAGGTTACAATCAGAATGTGCTGCTCCCCTAAACTTACCACTGCTGTGATCATGATCTCTTACAGTTGGGTTGTCTTCTGTGTTTTCTAATGTATGGCCGCAAATCCAACAACGTGTTGCTGAATCATATTGTTCTTGATCTACGGCAGTCATAATAAGTTGAGAAAGGTTGAATGACTAGAGAACTCAGTACGTGCTTGTTTCATTTGTTTTAAGAAGCGTTCTGCTGCATCGGGCCCTCTATAATGACATGGCATTGTGTGTTCACCATCTGACCTAACAATAATGAATGCATACGAACAGATTTGATGATTATTAACTACTTTATTTATTTTTTCATTCATTTTATATTGAGGATAATGGGATAAGCACTCTTGTATTTTTTTGCATCCAGTCCCCGTGTGTATGCAATTTTGTAAATTTTGCCATCTGTTCCCACCGGCACACGATGCCCTACTCTTACGAAAAGCGGAACAGGATTTAACGTAGCCTATGCGCAAAATGTTCTGCGTGCGTTCCCACGCGGGGCCTCGTTTTATAGTCTGATCCGAAGGACTTTTGGGGAGAGCGGAGTCAGCACTGATGTTGACTCCAGGAGAAAAATCTCCTCGACCGGAATCAACCGTTTTAGTTTTAGGTACTGTTTTTGGCTTAGGTTCTTGGTATGGGACTATAATAGATTCGAAGTCGCATAAACAATGTAAGGATTGGACTATAATTTTTTCTCCAGTTCTTAAAGCTTGCTGTGCTACCAGGTTTTGGAGTAATAAGATTTGTAATACACTAAGTAGAGTTTTACAATGTTCTTTGTGTTTAGGTGCTGCTTCAATAGACGGAAACCTTACTAAACATCTTCTACAGAACTCCTTTTTTTACAATTTGCTGTTGTGTATGTTAGTAGTAGTAGTAGTAGTAGTAGTAGTAGTAGTAGTAGTAGTAGTAGCGTAGTAGTAGTAGTGGTAGTAGTAGTAGAGTAGTAGTAGTAGTAGTAGTAGTATAGTAGTAGTAGTAGTAGTAGTAGTAGTAGTTAGTAGGCACCCATCAGTCTCGGAAGACTATGGAGTTGCGCTCTAGTCTTTAGAGCGCAAAGTATGGAGGGCAAGCTGTTACCCATGCAGCAGACCCCCCCCTCTCCACGCCACTGGAATGATCCATTGGAAAGACAATGACCGATACGAATGGTTCCAGTACCGTCGCATTGTGTATGTTGTAGTCTACTTATTGTGCAAATTAAAGTATAATGCTGTTTTGCACCATCTGTCACTAAAAGTAAGTCAACGTGTTTGACATGTGGCTCTCCTACAGTCGGTGACTCACTGGATATTCTAAGCGGTAGAAGATTGTCTTCTTCAGACCATGTATATAATTATACGTTCAAAGTGACTGGTTTGTTTTGGGATTCGAATTGTTTGATTTTGTCTATTCCAACGTAAAGTCAATTCCATTAAAGTTAAGTCATGTTTGTATGTTCATAGTTGGAGACTCTCTCTGCATTCTTTTGAACATGATGTAACTTTGCGAGTAAACACCACATAAAACATTTATCATATGAATGCTTAATGTTTAAGACTGCTCGTTTTAAAACCAGTTTTCTGGGTAAAGGAATGTAAGACTGACCAACAAATGGGGAAAAGACTGACTGATACTGTAGGAGTGCTTATTCTATTATCCTCCAAATACAAATATAAATAAATGAAAACAAAATAAAGCAAACCAAAACGAATGGTGATGGTCAGTGCCCAAATTGGAACTATCTGCTGGGACATAGATATAACCCCATCAACACCATGGTGATGGTTTGTCATGGTTCTATCGCTGATGGGTGTCTAAATCAGAGAGCTGTTCTGAGACTCCAGCACAACCAAACCAAAATGGGGATGGTTTCCCTAATTAATGGGAAATCTCCGCTGGGATGTCAATGTAATCACAACAACAACAAGATGGTGAAGGGGATGAAACGGGTGACTGGTTGATGGGCGAGTGCCTGAACTAGACACCTTCACAAGGTAAAAGGTAAAGGGTAAAGGTGTCCCATAACCTACCTATTTAATTATTTTATTTATTTATTTTTTATATCGAGGGTAACGGAATAAGCATTCCTGTGCTTTATTTCATCCGGTCCCGTGTGTATGCAGTTTTGTGAATATTGTCATCTGTTCCCACCGGCACACAATGGACTACTCTTACGAAAGGTGGAAGAGGATTTAATGTGTACCCAAGATGTTCTGCGAGCGTTGGCACACGGGGCCTCGGTTTTGTCTCATCTGAAAGACTTTTGGGGAGAGGGGAGTCAGCACTGATGTTTACTCCAGGGGAAAAGTCGCCTCGAACGGGAGTCGAATTTGGGTCGTCAAATTGCCAGCGCAATGTTCTGACCACTGGGCTATCCCGTCCCCCTAACTCCCTACGCGGTCGTAAGGGAGCGAGGCGTCGGAGACCTCAGCTTTTCTAGGGGCCAGCATGTTGA
Source organism: Stramonita haemastoma (assembly GCA_030674155.1). Lineage (NCBI taxonomy): Eukaryota > Metazoa > Mollusca > Gastropoda > Neogastropoda > Muricidae > Stramonita > Stramonita haemastoma. Next base: position 25,845,284 of record CM060350.1, on the reverse strand, counting down.
GGGCGGCGCCCATCTCCTCTCACTCGTTGCTTTACCTTCCCTGACCCTAAAGAGGGCAGGTACCCATTTACAGCTGGGTGAACTGGGGGGACTGTACAAAAGCCAAGGCGCGCAATCGGTCACCCATCCAACTGGTAGGCCCTAACTACGCTCGACGCTGCTCAACTTGAATTGGGGAAAGCGAGCGCTCTGACCACTGAGCTATCCCGCCCCCTGCCTCCACTAGGACTGTAAATAAATTCAAACTGACTGGATGCTAATGAGCGGCTGATGCTTACATCCTTCGGATGTGACTATAAACCGAGTTAGGTGCCCTGTGCGAATGCACGCTGAATATCTTGTACGCACGCTAAAACCACTTCTGTTTAAAAACAAAACAAGAGTAGACCATTGTGCCGGTGGGAACATGACAAAATTGACAAAAAACTGCATACACACACGGGGAATGACTGTAAAAAAAAAAAACAACTCATGAGTGCTTATTCCATTATCCTAAGGGGTAAAGGGAGGACGGGATAGCCTAGTGTTCAGAACATTGCGCTGGTAATTTGACGACCCTGGTTCAATTACGGTCGAGGAGATTTTTCTCCTGGAGTTAACATCAGTGCTGACTCTGCTCTCCTCAAAAGTCCTTCGGATGAGACTATAAACCGAGGCCCGTGTGCGAACGCACGCAGAACATCTTGCGCACACGTTAAATCTTGTTCCGCTTTTCGTAAGAGTAGGCCATCGTGTGCCAGTGGGAACAGATGACATTTACACAACTGCATACACACGGGGACTGGATGTAAAAAAGCACAAGAGTGCTTATTCCATTATCCTCGGTATAAAAGAATAAATAAATAAAACAGAGTAGACCATTGTGCCTGTGGGAACAGATGACAAAATTGACAAAAACTGCATACACACATGGGGACTGAATTTTTTTTTTAAAAAGCTCATGAGTGCTTATTCAATTATCTTCAATATAAAGAATAGAATAAATAATAAATAAATAATAAATAAATAAATCAATCAATCAATCAATCAATCAATCGGGCACCTCCACAGGAATCTACCAAAATTAAACAAAATGTTGATGGCTAGCGGATGCTTACAGACTCTAAATCAGTGGGGAATCTAATATAATCTAAATCTATTTTTTGTTTTCCGAAAGATGATATTTCAGAGAATGTGTGCTTATATGGATCGCTGGTCTAGCGCCAGAGGTAACCTAACCTAACCCACCTGTCTAGAAAGAAACAGGTTGCAGGTGTCATCCTCACCTTGTCTGAACTTGGAACTGTTTCCCCATCCATGAGACAAGACTGATGGTTTGGATGCAAGTCTTTAGCATCAGACAAAAAGCCAAAGTCCCATGTATTTTCTACAGCACTCAGTCTTGTACAGGGAACAAAGCAAAGCGCTTACTTTAAAATCATTTCGGCTCAGGCGAGGGCTCATAACCTAAATTATCAGATTTTAAATTCACACACACACACACTATAAACCGAGGTCCCCGTGTGCGAACGCACACAGAACATCTTGCACACACTTTAAATCCTGTTCCACTTTTTGTAAGAGTAGGCCATCGTGTGCCGGTGGGACCAGATACGATTTACAAAAACTGCATACACATGGGGACTGGGTGTAAAAAAGCACATTAGTGCTTATTCCATTATCCTCGATATAAAAGAATACATAAATAGAAATTTAAAAAATGTGTATGCACACATACGTGCACACAAACACACACACACACACATATGTGCACACACACAATAGTGCACCACACACACATCACACCAACACACACACACACAATGTTGTGAGAAAGCAACTTTTTATTTTTCAAAGTCACATGTCAGAAAGAATAACGTCAATATTTTAGTATTTGATTTATTTTTAAACATTACACACTTAATATCACGCATTTTTGAAAAAGATGTTACACTAAAAATGAGATGACAGTTCAAAACACAAATATTTCCACCAAGAATTCAAATCGCAGAAAAAAAAATCCCAAATAAAGTCCCATACATCTTTCATTCAAATCAATTTAATAAAGTCCCATACATCTTTCATTCAAATCATATGAATAAAGTCCCATACATCATTCATTCAAATCAATTTCAATCGCTTTATAATCAATATACAAACAGAAACTTCAGGGGGGTTACAAGCCATACATAAAACAGCTAACATGTACACATAACATCACAATAGAGAAAGAAATTAGTAGAGAGTAAGTAGAGAGAGAGAGAGAGAATTAATGAGAAGAGAGAGAGAAGAGAGAGAGAGAGAGAGAGAGAGAGAGAGAGAGAGAGAGAGAGAGAGACACCACAAAAACTGGTTCTGAACATCAACTCGCACCCTTCTAAATATAAAGAGCACCCACAAAATTAATCTGCTCTACCAAAGCCATTCAAAAATCTCGTCCAAATACAATCACAATACTGGTGTGTAGGCACCAGTTCACCACAGCTTGCACACGCACAACCATGCAAACACATGAAATCCTGTTCCGCTTTTTGTAAGAGTATACCACTATGTGCCGGCGGGAAACGGATGACATTTACAAAACCGCATACACACGGGGACTGGGTGTAAAAAAGTATACGATTGCTTGTTTCATAATCCTAGATATAAAAGAATAAATAAAAATCCATAAATAAATAAATGGCTCACACACACAAAAAGGTTGGAAACATTCACACACAAGCACATTTTTTTGTTTTTATATAAACCAAATTGTTTTAACAGATTGTATAATAAGAGAAACATCACTTAAATTGATACTTTATTCTATTAGGATATTGAAGTCTTAAAAAAAAAAAAAAGTCCCCACTTCAACCAAAGCACACACTGCCACTATCACCCTACTCTATAAACATCCACCTCCCTTCTTATGCTCACATATAGAACCCCCTCCCCCCCTAAAAAAAAAAAAATTAAAAGAATTTTTCTCTCTCAACAATCTTATATATCCCCCTCCAATAAATTTAAAAAAATAAACAAAAGAATTTCTCTCTCACACAAATTTTCCATCCTCTCCCATCCCCATATACTTAGTACGTGAAATAGAGCAGAAAAAAATCTTTCATACAATTAATTTCAAAGATACAGGTGTAGGTGTAAAATCTGCAATGATCTGCCATCCAGTGGAAGATCATGCAATATCTGCCACCAACACAATCTGATGATATCACATGTCCTGACTTGTGTCATCCACATTTCATCATATCACTCAAGCAATGATGCATTGTTCTACACAAACAAATCATAATTGGATATCCAGAACAGATTCAAACATAATCATCACACATAACAATAATTCAGGTCCAAAATGACCCCATACCACACACAAGAGACACAGACAACACACACACCTCACATAAAACACACACACCACACATAAAACAACACACACACACACAGATTCCTTTCTTGCAAAATCTCCCCTTGCATATTCACATGAACATCCTGCATCTTTCCCACCAATAAAAGAAAAACACAAACACACAAACCTTCTTTGGATATTTCATAAGTACAGATCATATCACATTTCCAAAACTGATGTAAATGATACATATCAAACATATAATATCAAGTTCCAATATCATCTCATGTCACACACACACACACAAACTCAAAACTTGCACGCGCGCGCGCACACACACCACACAAACTCAAACTTACACACACCACACACATCAACTTCCCTTACCACTTGTGCATGACATTTGTGAAGGGGAAGAACAATATCTAATATCATTTTTCCCCCTCTATAAAAACAAGGCCTTTTCTCTCTATCAACTTACATTTCAAACATCCATCAACTCAACCTTGCTGGTATATACACACAGTATGTCAACAGTATGCCATAATTACTTCAATTTCTTTCTCTTTTTTTTTTTTTGGGGGGGACGGGGGGAGATACAGGTTTGGGTGATACAGGTTAAAATCTGCAATGATCTGCCAACCATTGGAAGATCAGTGCACAGATCTACCATCAAAAGTCAACATTTCAAACACCTTTAAACAGCAATGTTTTATAGTGTGAAAAAAAAAACGCAATAATTTGTAGTGTGAAAAAAAACAGCAATATTTTGTTGCGTGAGAAAACAGCAATATTTTGAGTGTGAAAAAAATAGCGAATTTTGTAGCGTGAAAAAATAGCAATATTTTGAGTGTGAAAAAATAGCGATTTTTGTAGCGTGAAAAAATAGCAATATTTTGAGTGTGAAAAAATAGCGATTTTTGTAGCGTGAAAAAATAACAATATTTTGTAGTGTGAAAAAATAGGAACATTTTGTAGTGTGAAAAAACAGCAAAACTTTTCTTTAAAACAGCAATATTTTGTAGAGTGAAAAAACAGCAATATTTTGTAGAGTGATAAAACAGCAATATTTTGTAGTGTGAAAAAATAGCAATATTTTGTAGTGTGAAAAAATAGCAATATTTTGTAGTGTGAAAAAAAAAAGCAATATTTTGTAGTGTGAAAAAAAATAGCAATATTTTGTAGTGTGAAAAATTTGTAAAACTTTTCTTTAAAATAGTAATATTTTGTAGTGTGAAAAAAGAGGAAAAGAAAATAGTTGACATCTCAAATATGTAAATTAGCACTTGAACAGCTATCATCACTTTAGGACCTTTTTCGTGTTTTGAGAAAAAAATCCCCAAATAACATTGTTAAGCCAACATTACAAACAAAAACAAAACTTCAGCATTAAGAAAGGTTTCAGGTCCTTTTTGTTCTTAAAAAAACAAAACCACCACCCAGTTCCTCATTTATATCACATATCAGATTTTAGTGAAAAAAACCACGGATATTTCATAAGCAAAAAACATATCACATATCCAAAACTGATGTAACTAATACACATCAAACATATCAAATCAAGTTCCTATATCACCTTATGTCTGTCTGTCACACACACACACAGAACACTGCGCTCACAATTTGACAACCCAGGTTTTCGATTCCTGTTCGAGGGGATTTTTTCTCTGGAGTTAACATCAGTGCTGACTCCACTTCCCCCAAAAGTCTTTCGGGTGAGACTATAAACCGAGGCCCCGTGTGCGAACGCACACAGAACATCTTGCGCACAGGTTAAATCCTGTTCTGCTTTTTGTAAGAGTAGGCCATTGTGTGCCGATGGGAACTTATGACAAGATTGACAAAACTGCATAAGGGACTGGATGTTAGAAAAGTACAGGAGTGCTTATTCCATTATCCTTGATATAAAAGAATAAATTAATAAAATAAATCACACACACACACACAGAACAACTTCCTTGCCACTGGTGCATAAATATTCTTTCCCTTCTAAAAAAAATATTTTTAAAAAGGCCTTTTCTCTATATCATCCTTTTCTCTGCATCACCTTAATATATCTCAAACATCCATCAACTACACCTGGCTGGTATACACACAACATATGTCAACAGTATGCCATAATTACTTCTTTTTTTTTGGGGGGGGGAGGGGGGGGGAAGATACGGGTGTTGGTGTAAAATCTGCAATGATCTACCAACCAGCGGAAGATCAGTGCTAAGATTTGCCACCAACACAAACCCACGGCAGTTTTTTGCTCATGCTAAAGGCCATGCCATCATAGGCCTGTGTTTGTTCTAAATTTCATCATAATGATAATAGTATTTTAAAAGAAGGAGAAAGGGGTGGGGGTGGATTTGCAATATTCCAAACTGACAATACAGAGAGACATCCACAAGTTTAAAAAAAAAAATTCTCACACATAAAATAGCAGCAATGTGATCAAGGGAAATGGGCCACACTTGCTATGAAGATGATGATGATGATGATGATGACAATGATGATGACAGGGACGTGTGACCAAGCGAAATGGGCTACACTTGCATGATGATGATAGGGAAGTTATGACTAAGGGATTGGGCAAACTTGCAGGGATGATGATGATGATGATGATGATGATGATTAATGATGATGATAACGATAATGATTAATGATGATGATGACAATGACGATGATAATGATTAATGATGATGATAATAATGATTAATGATGATGACAATGATAATGATGACCATGATAGGGGCTCGAGACAAAAATAACGAAGTAGGCCACACCTGCTTTTATGATGATGATGGATGATGAACATTGGTATGGGGGTGGGGGAGTGTTGACTGACTAAGGGAAGAGGAACTTGCATGCATTGATGATGGTGATGATGATGATGATGGTGATGGCAAAGATGATGGTGAAGATGAAGGTGATGTTGATGATAATAATGATGATGATGATAATAACGATGAGGATGATAGGGGTGGTAGATAAGGATGAAAGCCACACTTGCATCGACAGTAATAATGATTGATGATGATGATGATGATGATGATGATGATGATGATGATGAAAGTGATGAGATGATGGAGGGGGGTAGGGATGTTAAGGGATGAAGCTTTATGCATTGAGATGATGATGATGATGATGTGATATGATGATGATGATATGATTAGGGGGGTGACATGACAATGGGGCATTTGCAATGAGATGATGAGTTATGACCATGATGAGATGAGTGATTGAGTGATGATGAGATGCAACTGAAGCGAGAAAGTGATGATGATGAGTGTGCGATGATGATGGGCCCACTGTTCATCATGAATGAAGATGATTGATGATGATTGATAGAGAATTGATATAAATGGCACATTATTAGATGATGATGATGAACAAGGAGAGATGATGATGGATAGGGGATGTTAGTGATGAAATGAGCACTCTGATGATATGATGATAGATGATGATGAGAATGAGCAATAATGAGGGAGGGAGTGAGTGAGAGTTGATCAAGGGAAGAGACATTTGATGGCATAGATGATGATGATGATGATAAGTGAGAATAGATGATGATGATGGAAGTAGTGATGATGAGATAGGGGATGTAAGGGGATGAATGTTATGGCATTATGATGTGATGATAGTGATAGTGAAAGGATTGAGTGTGAGGGGTGGGTGAGGGGATGTTCAGATGGAATGGAGACTTATGGCATTGATGATGATGATGATGATGATGATGATGATGATGATGTGAAGTGAAGTGATGTGGAGTAGGGGGATGTTACCAAGGGAAGATTATGGACATTGATGATGATGATGATGATGATGTGATGATGGATGACAATGGTGAGTGATGGAATAGTGGGGTAGGGGGTGTGTACAAGGGAAAGGACTTTGCATGATGATGATGATGATGATGATGATAGATGATGATGATGATGATGACGAGTGATGTGAGGGGGGTTGTCAAGGGAGGAGTTACATGATTGATGATATATGAGATGATGATTTGATGAATTATATAGGGTGGGGGGGTGGGGGGGACCAAGGAGGAGAACACTTATGCATTGATGATGATGATGATGATGATGATAAATGAATGATGATGAGGGTGTAGGTGGATGATCAAGAGAAGAGGCCACATTGCATGATGATGATGTGATGATGATATATGAAGAAATAAATGTGTGAGGGGTGATGATGAAATGAAGATCAAATGATGATGATGATGATGTGATGATAATGGAGATAGGGGGATGTGCAAGGAATGACATGCATTGATATGATGAATGATGATGATGATGTGATGATGTGATGAGTGATGGATGAGGAGGTGGGGAGGGGGTAATGTTCAAGGGAATGGAGTTTTAAATGGCATGTGATGATGATGATGATGATGATGATGATAATGATGGTGAAAGTAGTGAGTGTGGAGGGGGGTAAGGGGATGTTAAAGGATTGAATTTATGGATGATGATGATGATGATATGGTGATGTGATGGTGGATGATAATGGATGGGATGGTAATAATGATGATGATAGGGGTGTGTGACCAGAGAAGTGGCCATATTTGCATTGATGAGATGATGATGATGATATGATAACGATGACATATGAGATGATGACGGTGATGATGATGATAGGGATGTTACAAGTGCGGCACATTACATGATGATGATGATAATAAGAGAATAAATATCATGGAATTTATATAGCGCTGTATCTTGTAAAAACAACCAAAATTGATTGATGATGATGGATGATGAGTAATAATGATGATAATGTAGGAGCATAATGTGATGGGAGTATGATGATGTTTGGAAGACAAAATGATGTGATGCAGTTAGATGATGTGAATGAAGAAATGATGATGATGGCGGTTGATGATGATGATAAGAAGACATTGATTGATGGAGATGAGATGATGATAATGAAGAAAGAATGATAGGCAGTAATGATGATGATGATAATGAAGAATAATGTGGTGGGCAGGATGGGAGTGATAATGAGCATATGATGATGGCAGTAATGATGATGTAAATGTGATGATGATAATGATGAATGATAGGGGTGGTTGACCAAGGAATTGGGCCACACTTGAATTGATGGTGATGATGATGATGATGATGTGGATGAATGATGATTGTAATAATTGGGGAGGGGTGCTGATAAGGAGAATAAGGGTCACATGTGAGGGTGTGATGGAGGTGCAAGGGATGGCACTGAATTGATGATGATGAATGAATTGGATGACAGGATGGAGCAAATGGCATTGATGATGATGATGATGTGATGATGAAAATAAGTGGGGGGGAGGGGGGGGGGGGACCAATGGAGGGGAGCTAACTTACAATGATTGGTGTGATGATAATAATGATGATAGGGGTGTTGACCAAGAGAAGTGGGCCACACTTGCATTGATGATGGTAATGATGAAAGGATGGCTCGAAGGATGATGAGATAATGAAATGGTGGGGGAGGAACCAATGGAGGGAGTACTACGTTTGATGACAATGTGATAGATGAAGAGATGTGGACATTGATGATGGTGGATGTGTGATGGGTGGGTACAAGGATAAGGGGTGAATGAGTGATGGTGAGATTTGGTAAGGGGAGGGTGGGGGGTGAGGAGGGAGCAAGGGAAGGCACCTACACTTGTAATGATGATGATGACAATGACAATGATGATGGTGATGATGACAATGATGATGATGACAATGACGATGATGATAATGACAATGACGATGATGATGTGACCATGAAGTGGGCCACAGTGGCATGGATGATGAAGATTGTGATGACGATGATTTGGGGGGAGGGGGGAGATGAGAATGACCAAAGGAAATGGGCCACACATGCAGTGATGACGATGATGATGATGAAAGGGGCTTGCTAGGGGGGGGGGGGGGGGGGGGGGTGTGACCAGGGGAAGGTAGCTACGATTGCAATGATGATGATGAGTATGTGACCAAGAGAAGTGGGCCACAATCATGATGATGATAATGATGATGATAATGATGATGATAATGATGATGAGTATGTGACCAAGAGAAGTGGGCCACAATTATGATGATATGATGATGACGATAGAGGTGTGACCAAGAGAAGTGGGCCACACTTGCACTGATGATGATGATGATGATGATGATGTATGATTAAGGAAAATGGGCCTTACATAGAGTGATGATGATAATGAAAATAAGGGGGGGAGAGGGGGACCAATGGAGGGGAGGTACACATACAATGATGATGATGAAAATCACAATAAGGATGTGACCAAGAGAAGTAGGCCACACTTGCATTGATGATGATGATGACGATGATGATGATGATGCTGATGATGTTGATAGGGGTGTGTAACCAAGAGAAGTGGGCCACACCTGCACTGATGATGATGATGATGATGATGATGATGATAGGGGTATTTGACCAAGAGAAGTGGGCCATACACATGTATGATGATGATGATGATGATGATGATGATGATGATAGGGGTGATTGGCCAAGAAGTGGGCCATACACATGTATGATGATGATGATGATGATGATGATGATAGGGGTATTTGACCAAGAGAAGTGGGCCATACACATGTATGATGATGATGATGATGATTGCAATAAAAATGGGGGTGGGGGGGGGAATTCAGGGAAATGGGCTGATATGCAGTGATGATGATAATGATGATGATGATGATGATGGGGGGAGGGGGTGACCAAGGGAAATGGGCCTCACATTAAGTGGTGATGATGAAAGTAGGGGGGAGGGGAAACATGCGAAGGGAGCTACAGGTGTATTGATGACGATGACGATGATGATGATGATGATGATGATGATAGGGATGTGTGACCAAGAGAAGTGGGCCACACTTGCATTGATGATGATGATGATGATGATGATGATGATGATGATGATGATGATGATGATAGGGGTGTGACCATGAGAAGTGGGCCACATTTGCATTGATGATAACGGTGATGATGATGATGTATGATTAAGGGAAATGGGCCTTACATACAGTGATGTTGATGATGACGATAATGAAAATAAAGGGGGAGGGGGACCAATGGAGGGGAGATACACATACAATGATAATGATGAAAATCACAATAAGGGTGTGACCAAGAGAAGAGGGCCACACTTGCATTGATGATGATATGATGATGATGATGATAGGGGTGTGTGCCCAAGAGAAGTGGGCCACAGCGCATGGATGATGACAATGAAAATTCTGATGGGGGGGGGGGGGGGGGGGTATGACCAAGGAAAATGGATCTCACGTGCTGTGGTGATGATGATGATGATGATGATGATGATAGGGGTTTTGTGACCAAGAGAAGTGGGCCACACTTGCGTTGATGATGATGATGATGATGATGATGATGATGATGATGATGATGATGATAGGGGTTTTGTGACCAAGAGAAGTGAGCCACACTTGCATTGATGATGATGATGATGATGATGATGATGATGATGATGATGATAGGGGTTTTGTGACCAAGACAAGTGAGCCACACTTGCATCGATGATGATGATGATGATGATGATGATGATGATAGGGGTTTTGTGACCAAGGGAAGTGGGCCACATTTGCATTGATGATGATGATGATGATGATGATGATGATGATGATGATGATGATGATGATAGGGGTTTTGTGACCAAGGGAAGTGGGCCACACTTGCACTGATGATTGTGATGAAAATAGGAGAGGGGGGGGGGGGGGACTGACGGAAATGGACATGACACACAGTGGTGATGATGATGATGATGATGATGATGATGATGATGATGATGATTGGGGTGGTTGACCAAGGGAATTTTGCAACATTATTGATGAGGACGATGATGATGATGATGCATGAATAAGGGAAATGGGCCATACATACAGCAATGTTGATAATGATAATGATAAATTTAAGGTGGGGGGGGGGGGGGACCAATGGAAGGGAGATACACTTACAATGATGATGATGGTAATGATAACAATGATGATGATAAAGATGATGATGATGACGATGATGATGATGATGAAAGAACCGTGTGACCAAGAGAAGTGGGGCACTGCACATGGATGATGAAGATTATGATGATGATGGGGGGGGGGGGGGGAGGGGGGGGACATTACCATGGGAAATGGACCTCACATGCAGTGATGATGATGACAACGATGGTGATGATGACGACGATGGTGATGATGATGACAACGACAATGATGATGATGACGTTAATGATGATGATGACGACAATGATGATGATGATAGGGGTGTGTGACCAAGAGAAGTGGGCCACACACATGGATGATGACGACTGTAATGGAAATGGGAGGGGAGAGGGGGGGGATTTAAGGGAAATGAACTTCACATACAGTGATGATGATGATGATGATAATGATGATGAAAATAAAGGGAGGGGGGGGGGGGTGACCAATGGAGGGGAGATACACCTACAATGATGATAGGGGTGTGTGACCATAGAAGTGGGCCATATTTGCATTGATGATGATGATGTGATGATGATGATGATGATGATGATGATACAAGTGTGTGACTAAGAGAAGTGGGCCATATTTGCATGATGATGATGATGATGATGATGATGATGATGATGATGATGATAAAGTGTGTGTGACCAAGAGAAGTGGGCCATATTGCATTGATGATGATGATGATGATGATGATGATGATGATGATGATGATAGGGGGTGTAACCAAGGGAAGTGGGCGACAATCATCGATGATGATGATGATGATGATGATGATGATAATTGTAATGAAAATGGGAGGGGGGGTGCGATTTAGGGAAATGGGCCTGACATAGTGATGTTGATAATGATTATGATAAAAGTAGGGGGGGGGGGGAGGAGCAAGGGAAGGGAGCTATAATTGCATTGATGATGATGATGATGATGGTGATGAAGATGATGATGATGATAAACAGGGGGGTGTGACCAAGGGAAGTGGGCCACAGTTGCATGGATGATGACGATTGGGACGATTATATTGGGGGGGAGGGGAGGGGGAGTTGAATGACCAAGGGAAATGGGCCTCATCAAGTTGATAGGGATGTGTAACCAAGAAAATAACAGCCACTGGCATTGATATGCTAACGACAAAAAGAGGGGGGTAGGGGTGACCAAGTGATAATGATGATGTTGATGATGATGATGATGATGATGATGATGATGATGATGATGATGATGATGGTGGTGGTGGTGGTGATAATGATGATGATGATAATGATGATGATGATGATGATGGTGGTGATAATGATGATGATGATGATGGTGGTGATGATGATGATAGGTTTGTGAGACTAAGGGAAATGAGACTCACTTGCATCGATGAATGATGATGATGATGATGAAGATAATGAAGATGACAGGCCAAACTTGTAATGATGATGAGGAGGATGAAGATAATGGTTAACCAGACAAATGGGCTGCGCTAAAATTTGATGATGATGATGATGATGATGATGATGATGATGATGATGATAGGGGTGTGGGACAGATGATATAGGTGTGTGATCAAGGAAAGTGGGCTGCACATGTACTGCATTGTGTTTTACTGGACTGTACACCCCTTTAAGTCACGGCAGATTTCTCTGCATTAAAATTTGGGCTGCTCTCCCAGGGGAAAGTGCGTCGCCACAAGTGCAGCCCTACCCATTTAGTTTTTTTCTTTTTCTGTCTGCAATTGTATTTGTTTTCTTATAAGAGTGGCTTTTTTCTACAGAATTTTGCCAGGGACAACTGTCTTGCTGTCATGGGTTATTTTACATGCACTAAATGAGTATTGCACACAGGCCCTCAGTTTATCGCCTCATCCAAAAGACTAGCACCCAGATCATCACTCACTGTCCAATGGAGGGGGGAAAGTTTGGGGCATTAACGGGGATTGAACTATCACACACCTGAACTATCACACACCTGAACTATCACACACCTGAACTATCACACACCTGAACTATCACACACCTGAAAACCCTTTCGCTTTCTAAAGCAGGTGTGTTACCTCTAGGCCACTGATCCACTCATGCGTTGATAATAATGCTAATCATGATGATGGTAATGATGATGATGGTAATGATGATGATGGTAATGATGATGATGATTGATAATGATGATGATGGTAATGATGATGATGATGATGATGATATATGATGATGATGATGTCAGGGCTGTGTGACTAAGGGAAGTGGGCAGCACATACACTGATAATGAGGATGATGATAGGGGGTGTGACTGAGAAGTGGGAGTCCCTCGAATTTGTGATGGATGATTATAGTGATGATGATGGTGATGATGATGATAATGGTGGTAATGATGATGGTGGTAATGATGATGATAATGGTGGTAATGATGATAATGGTGGTAATGATGATGGTGGTGGTAATGATGATGGTGGTAATGATGATGGTGGTTAATGATGATGGTGGTAATGATGATGGTGGTAATGATGATGATGGTAATGATAATGATGATGGTAATGATGATGATGGTATATGATTATGGTGGCAATGATGATGATGACAGAGGTGTGCAAATGGGTAGGGAGATACTTGCATTGATGACAACAGGGGTGTGTGACCAAGGGAAGCGAGCCACACTTGCAATGATGGTGATGATGATGGTGATGATGATGATGATGATGATGATGATGATGATGATAAGGGTGTGTGACCAAGGGAAGTGGGCTACACTTGCACTGATCAACATAACAATGATGACGCTAATTCGGGTGGGTTGGGGGGGGGGGGAGGAGAGAGGGATGCAACTGAGGGAATTGGGTCCTCATTTCTATGTTTCACATTTCATCAGATTGAAGAAAACAAAGCATCAACAAAACAAAGGGGTATTCCATACCCACACACAATACAGTCAGATATATATACATCCAACACTGACATACATGACTTCAGCATACAAACAAGTTGGAAGATCAGTAAATCAGTTACTCAGCAATGCCAACAACACTCTTGCCCACCATACCACATGAGTGCTTATTCCATTATCCTCGACAGAAAAGAATAAAATAAGATAAAATAAATAAATAAATACCAAAGGCTTTCTGTTTCAATTCATCTCATTACAAAAAAAGCACAAAAAAGAAAACTATATGACACAGATCTTTCATAACAAATTTTTCATCAGATGCAGGTGGTGTCAAATGATCTCTCAACTAACACAAGATCAGTACCTATTTGCCACCAAAAAAATACCTCGGTTCAAGGTTATTTTTCCTCTTGAGTTAACATCAGTGCTGACTCCACTCTCCCCAAAAGTCCCTCAGATGAGCCTTTAAACCGAGGCCCCATGTACAAACACATGCAGAACATCGTGTGCACAAGTTAAATCCTGTTCCATTTTTCATATGAGTAAGCTATCGTGTGTTGGTAGGAACAGATGACAAGATTTACAAAACTGCATACACACTGGGACTGGATGTAAAAAAGCACAGGAGTGCTTATTCCATTATCCTTGATATAAAATAATAAATAAATAAAATAAAACACACATGTAAAAACCTGCTCTGCTTTTTGAGAGAGTAGGCCATTGTGTGCCAGTGGGAAACCGATGACAAATTTTACCAAACTGGATACACATGGAGATTCAAAGGAAAAAGCTCATGACACTTATTCCATTATCCTTGATATAAAAGAATAAATAAATAAATATATAAATAAATAAATATATAAATAAATAAATAAATAAACAAAGGCCTCAGAGGGTCACAATCTCTTCAATTTAGTTGAACAAATATGAAATGTAGCTATCTTGTGTCTTTTGATTATGATGCGTATCAAAACACTGTCAGTATTGTGATTGCCCTTCAGGGATTATTTAAGTGTTTTTGACTTGACTTGACATAACTTATTTTCAAAAATAAAACACCCCCATCACTCAAAAAAAAATATCAAGCAAAAAAAAAAAACCATCAAAACAAAATTCACACAGGGAACTAAATTGTGGACAGGAACTAACATTTGGCTAGTGTTTCTTTCCGTCTGTCTCTCTCTATTACACACCACACACACACACACACACACACACACACACACACACACAAGCAAGCAAGCACACACACAAACGCAAACACCCACAGACAAAAATGCAAACACACACACTCACACACTCTCTCTTATCCCTCTTTCTCTATTCCTACTTTGTCCCTTATCAGTCACACTGGCAACATTCTGATCCTCATCAAACGGAATTAAAATTTAAGTGGAAGAAGAAGAGTTCCGAGACTGCCAGGCAGGTTAAAGAACAAACAGCAGAACAACAGACATGATGTTTGTATGACAAACACTTATAGAGAAAATCAGGAACAACCAGCAGAACAACAGACATGATGTTTGTATGACAAATACTTATAGAGAAAATCAGGAACAAACGGCAGAACAACAGATACGATGTTTGTATGACAAATACTTATAGAGAAAATCAGGAACAAACGGCAGAACAACAGATACGATGTTTGTATGACAGATACTTATAGAGAAAATCAGGAACAACCAGCAGAACAACAGACATGATGTTTGTATGACAAACACTTATAGAGAAAATCAGGAACAAACAGCAGAACAACAGACACGATGTTTGTATGACAAATACTTATAGAGAAAATCAGGAACAACCAGCAGAACAACAGACATGATGTTTGTATGACAAATACTTATAGAGAAAATCAGGAACAAACAGCAGAACAACAGACACGATGTTTGTATGACAAACACTTATAGAGAAAATCAGGAACAACCAGCAGAACAACAGACACGATGTTTGTATGACAAACACTTATAGAGAAAATCAGGAACAACCAGCAGAACAACAGACACGATGTTTGTATGACAAACACTTATAGAGAAAATCAGGAACATATAGCAGAACAGACACGATGTTTGTATGACAAATACTTATAGAGAAAATTAGGAACAACCAGCAGAACAACAGACATGATGTTTGTATGACAAACACTTATAGAGAAAACTAGGAACAAACAGCAGAACAACAGACATGATGTTTGTATGACAAATACTTATAGAGAAAATCAGGAACAAACAGCAGAACAACAGACACGATGTTTGTTGACAAACACTTATAGAGAAATCAGGAGCGCTGAACAGAAAGCCTACAACTGTTGCAGATTACAGCAAGGCATTGGACTGTTGCATACACAACCAAGGTGGACTGTTGCATACACAACCAAGGGTTGGACTGTTGCATACACAACCAAGGCATTGGACTGTTGCATACACAACCAAGGCATTGGACTGTTGCATACACAACCAAGGTGGACTGTTGCATACACAACCAAGGCATTGGACTGTTGCATACACAACCAAGGCATTGGACTGTTGCATACACAAACAAGGTGGACTGTTGCATACACAACCAAGGCATTGGACTGTTGCATACACAACCAAGGCATTGGACTGTTCATACACAACCAAGGTGGACTGTTCCATACACAGCCAAGGTGGACTGTTCCATACACAACCAAGGTGGACTGTTCCATACACAACCAAGGTGGACTGTTGCATACACAACCAAGGCATTGGACTGTTGCATACACAACCAAGGTGGACTGTTCCATACACAACCAAGGTGGACTGTTCCATACACAGCCAAGGTGGACTGTTGCATACACAGACCAAGGTGGACTGTTGCATACACAACCAAGGTGGACTGTTGCATACACAACCAAGGTGGACTGTTGCATACACAACCAAGGTGGACTGTTGCATACACAACCAAGGCATTGGACTGTTGCATACACAACCAAGGTGGACTGTTCCATACACAACCAAGGTGGACTGTTCATACACAGCCAAGGCATTGACTGGTCCATACACATCACTTGTTCACAGGCCTGTCAGATATGTAACGCTCCATCATATAAGGAATTGCATTGCACCAGAGGTCAGTTTTTAGTTACTGATATTTTATTAATCGCAATAAAATGGCTATACAATAGAAAAAACAAATTGAAAATCGGACACTTCTATGAAGAGTTATTACAAGTTGAAATGATAGACTGCAGGAAATTTATTTATTTATTCTTTTATATCGAGAATAATGGAATAAGCAATCATATGCTTTTTTACATCTAGTCCCAGTGTGTATGCAGTTTTGTAAATATCTGTTCCCACTGCACATGATGGCTACTATTATGAAAAGCGGAACAGGATTTAACGTGTGCGAAGATGTTCTGTGTGCATTCGCACATGGGGCATCGGTTTATAGTCTCACCCGAAAGACTTTTGGGGAGTGGATCAGCACGGTTTATAGTGTCATCCAAAAGACTAATGACTAGTGACCAAGGAAATAACAAAACAAGAAATGGACAAGTTTAGCACTATAATAAATGGTCAGAAGAGGGCTTGGGCATTTTTAAGGCACGTTTAAAACCAAAACAATACAAAATTATGACTTGATATTTCATTACAAGGTAGAATAATGGCTTTAGTTTTATAATCAATCAAAATCTGAAATTTGCCAACTTGACCCCACCTGCCTTAAATGGCTTCTAGCGGAAAAGTGGGTTATGTGCTAAGCGACTCATTTCATGGCGAGTGTCACATAATTTTTATGGGCTTTTCCAGACATTGGATCTCACTCAAAAAGCTGCATACACATGGAGACTGGATGGAAAAAAGCACACAAGTGCTTATTCCATTGTTCCTCAATATAAAAGAATAAATGCATAAAAAAAACAACTGAATGCCGAAAAAAACAAAGTCATGCACATAGAGGGATCAGCTAACCAGCCACAGCAGAGCATAGGAATAGTCAAAGTCAAAGTCAAAATTTTTTTTTCAGATGGTACATTAAGCATGATTTGCTTTTTTTCATCAAGCCATCTATATAAAAATAAATAAAATAAATAAAAAAGCAGAGAAAAACATTTCACCAACATTGATTAACCAACATGATTTCAACAGCCTCTTAAATACAATATGCCTATAAAAAATACAAAAACAGCACTAACAACAAAAACAGAAAAAAACCCACACACACAAAAAAATAAAACAAACAACAAAAACCACTCAAAAGTCACACACACACACACACACTCTCTCTCTCCTCTCTCTCTCTCTCATCACACACACACACACACACACACACACACACACACACACACACACACACACCAGTTCGCGCGCTCCTCCACACAGCACGTATGCACGTACATGCATGCACGCATTTAAAGTTGTTTTTTTTTAAATCATTTAGTTTCACACAAACAGCTTATATCAGTTACAATGTCGTAATACCATTATTTAAGACTTAAAGAAAAGAATCAATGAAGTCAATAAGCAATTATATCAGGTTAAAATATCTGCATACTTCAGTTCATACATTATATATTAGAAGGAAGAAAAGAAAAAACATCAAACTCAACAATACCATATGATAATACCCATCACCACTGAGAGGAAACATAAACACTAACAAATATACAAACAAATAAACAAAAACCAAACAAACAAACAAAAACAACAAAAAACCAAACAAACCAAATAAACAAAAGCAGTAAAGGGGAGGGGGGTGGGAAGGATGGGGAGGGGGTATCAAGGAGGAAGGGGGAGAACACAAACAGCAAATGGAAGAATTTAGTAATAATTTATGATTATATCAAGAAATATATTTTAAAAACCTACACGTACGAACAATAAAATAAACAAATAAAAACAAAAACAACAACAAAAAACCCGCAAATAAAAAAAATAAAAAAAAAGGGCCTTATCCACTAACCAAGTAATATAAGTTTAATGTGCTAATAGTCCCTTTAATAAAAAAAAAATAATAATAATAAAATAAATACAAAAACTGTTTATACTGAAACTATTGAACTGGGTAAGAAAAATGCATGAAAAAAATGTCTCCAATCTAGTCATCAGATCAGTGGTTTGGTTTTCTTTTGAATTTGCAGAATGTACACATGTTTACAGACATCACATATACCCTTTCCTGTTCATAGATAAATTTATTAAAAATAAAAAAACAAACAAAAAACAAAAAATCACACACAACAAAAAAACAAAACACACAAAAACAACACAAAAAACCTTTCTCCTCCTTTCCCCCTTCCACATCATATAGCAATCAAGGTGTAGATTTTTCAGTCACCATAGACCATGTGTGAAAGATTTTTAGGGTGAGCAGAGAGTACAATTATCTTTAATCTAATCAAAATATGGTTGATTGGATTCATGATTACATCTTAAACATTTATGCATAAGTGCATTAAGTGATTTTTCAACTGATTTTTATTTTTGATACATTTTAAAGTTTTGGGAGCTTGTTCCATAAATCACTACCTGAATATAAGATTGTTTTGTAAAGATTATTTCTGGGTCTGGGAAATGTTAGTAGATGGTTATGCCTGTGCTCATTAATTTTGAATCTATTGGTGATCTTGGGAGGGGCATTTCCATTGACAACTTTTTGTACAAATAGAGCTTTATTGAAATGAAGCCTATTTTGGAATGTAAGAATATTTGTTTGCTTATAATCATTGATGGTTAGGGAGCTTGATTTTAATAGGACAAGTTTTAGTGCTCTTTTATATAATCGATGAATGAATTTTAAATTAGTTTCACTGCAGTGTCCCAAAGAGATGAGGCATAGTCAACTATAGGCAAGATATGTCCACAAAAAGAGTTTGCGTGAATGATTATCTAGAAAGTGTTTTATTTTTGATAACTGACGTACCTTGTTTGTAAGACGTTTTCCTAGTGCCATCACATGGTCAGTCCAAGTAAGATTTTTGTCAATGATTACTCCCAGAATTTTGTGTGAGTCAACTTCTTCATAATTTTTTGATCTATCAACAGAGGTTGAAATTTATCTTTCATTTTTTGCCTCTTTTGTCTCGCTAGTACGTACATACTCGTTTTTTGTGCATAAATAAAATCAGTGCTGGAAAACCTGCACAACTTAAAGATCGTGACTCACTCTTCAATACCAACTCGGGATCTTGCAGCAAGAACATCAGATCAAGAATAGGAACGGCCAAGCAAAACAAAACAAAAAAAAAAAAAAAGGGAAAAAAATCTGTCCCACTGTACAAACAAAAAGACAGAGGCCATAGTGGCGAAAAGCTGAAGATAGAATTGTACACTGTTCCATTTGCCTGGTGTCATATAGAGATGTAAAGCCTGGTCTATTGAAGAAAGATGTCAAAAGAAGAAAAAGAAAGAAGAAAATTTTTTATTTATATAGCGCTGAATCGTGTACAGCATCTTGTAAATGCATCTGAAAATAATAGGGCTCTACAAGCGATTTCTCAGTGTGAAAATGACAGACAAAAGAACTAATGACAGAGTGTTAATCATTATTATTATTTATTCTTTTATATCAAGGATAATGGAATAAGCATTCATGTACTTTTTTACAGCCAGTTCCCGTGTGTATGCAGTTTTGTAAATCTTGTCAACTGTTCCCACTGGCACACAATGGCTACTCTTACAAAAGCAGACAGGATTTAATGTGTGCTCAAGATGTTCTGTGTGCATTCATACACGGGGCCTCTGTTTATTAGTCTCATCTGAAGGACTTTGGGGGGAGTGGAGTCAGCACTGATGTTAACTCCAGGGGAAAAATCCCCTTGAACGGAATCGAACCCAGGTTGTCAAATTTCGATCGCAATGTTCTGACCACTAGGCTATCCCGTCCGTAATCTTGCCGGGATCTGCAGCAAGAACATCAGATCAAGAATAGGAACGCCAACAAAAACAAAAAAAAAAGGGAAAAATCTGTCCAACTGAACAACAAATGGAAAACAGAGCATACTGGCAAAGCTGAAGATAAGAATTTTACACTGTTCCATTTGCCTGGTGTCATACAGAGATGTAAAGCTGGCTATGAGAAGTTGTAAAAGAAAAGAGAAGATTTTTTATGTTATATAGCGCTGAATTGTAGAGACTTGTAATGCATCTGAAAATAACGGGGCTCTACAAGCAACTTCAGTGTGAAAATGACAGACAAAAGAACTTATCTATTAAAAAAATACTTATGGAATTTAAAATAAAGTAATAGGATTCTTATTAAAATATGTAGACATCTTATGTTTATGGCATATCAATGATAGTGCTCTTATTGAATGACATGTAACCATTTTGTGCATTGGCATACGATTATGGTGCAGTGTATGTGTGTGCGTGTGTGTGTGTGTGTGTGTGTGTGTGTGTGGTGTGTGTGTGTGTTTGTGTTGTGTGTGTATGTTGTGTGTGTGTGCGTGTGTGCATGTGTTGTGTGTTTGTTTGTGTGTGCTGTATCTGTTTTTAATAATTGAATCTTATTGTTTTGGGTGATAAATGTTTTGTTTATCTTTTTATGTATATATGGCTTGTGATCACGCGAATTCCTCTTTGATAAAGTCCTAGTATTTGTATGGGTACTGTCTTGTAGGTGTGCAAGTGATGGTTGCATACTGTGCTGTGTATTCTGGATAATGTTTTTATTGCGCTGTGTTATTCTGCGATAAATGTTTTTATTTCCTATTTACTTTTTTTATGTACGGCTTGTAACCCACATGAATTTCTCATTGTGAGATAATAAATCTTTGAATCTGAATTGTGAACTGATGACAGAGCGTTAATTAAAAGGAATCTGCTGGTTTATCCCCCATGCCCTCTTTCCCTGTTCCAACAAACTGCAACATGCAGCCTTCCCTTCCTAACATCCATTTCCAAAAATGCTGCCCCCTCCTTCCTCCCTCCCTCAACCCAGGAAAAATGTTTTGACCACTGTTGTCAGCTTGTACCAAGGTATCTACCTGCCTTTGTGTCCACATGAGGGGCCAGGATTAATTAAGAAACGAGGTTAGTGTTAGGTTAGCAATAACAGTTAGCATGCATTGGGGTAGGGGCTGTTGGTCGGTCAGTCTGTCTGAATGCATGTGGACACAACAGCAGGTAAACACAATGGTACGTAGCTGTAGACACAGTGGTATGAGCATTATTTAAATCATATTTACCAATCCTACCAGCTTAGGCTGCTATTGGAATTTTTTAGACAAATTTCAGTTCTGCTATCAGCAGAGTGGTTTTCTTCCTATGTCTATTTTTTAAACAAGTTTTTCAATTTTGAAAAATATTTAACCCAAAATAAAAATAGGAAATAAATGGTCAAGTCCAGAATAAACATGATAAAACTGCTCTTTCCACTAGCCTCCCTTTTTTCTGATTTCTAGTAACTTAATAGTACTAGATAAGGCTCAGAGGATAACATCCCCCTCCCAACTGTCTGTCTTGGTGACACATCTGTTTGCAATCTGCAGTTTGCTGATGACATTGATCTCCTTGAAAGCAGTAACAATGACATTAAGAACTTTATGCAACTAGACAGAATGAGCTAACCCTTATGGTATTATATGCAAGACAGAATGAGCTAACCCTTATGGTATTATATGCAAGACAGAATGAGCTAACACTTATGGTATTATATGCAAGACGGAATGAGCTAACACTTATGGTATTATATGCAAACTAGGAGAATGAGCTAATGCTTATTGTATTATATGCAAGACAGAATGAGCTAATGCTTATTGTATTATATGCAGGACAGAATGAGCTATCGCTTATGGTATTATATGCTATTTATGCAAGACAAAAAGAGCTAATGGTATTATATGCAAGACAGAATGAGCTAACCCTTATGGTATTATATGCAAGACAGAATGAGCTAACCTTTATGGTATTATATGCAAGACAAAAAGAGCTAATGGTATTATATGCAAGACAGAATGAGCTAACCCTTATGGTATTATATGCAAGACAGAATGAGCTAACCTTTATGGTATTATATGCAAGACAGAATGAGCTAACCCCTTATGGTATACTATTATATATGTAAGACAGAATGAGCTAGCCCCTAATGGTACTATATGCAAGACAGAGTGAGCTAACCCTTATGGTATTATAAGCAAGACAGAATGAGCTAACCCTTATGGTATCATATGCAAACTAGGGGTATGAGCTAACACTAACGGTGAAGAGATCAGTGCAAAGAAGAGCAAGGTTGACAGTACCAACAATGTATTATTGAGCATTATCATGAGTGGTCCAACAACTTGAAGAAACAGACTCATTCAATTATCTTGGCTCCACACTGACCAAAGATGGCCCCTCTCTAGCTGAACTGAAGATCAGACAAGCCCTTGCAACCTCGGCCATGGCAGAGCTGGCCAGGATTCAGAAAAGCAAGCAGACCAGTCTCCAGAAAACTTCAACTGTTTTAAGCACTCATCTCATCCATACTGCTGTACCAGGGTGAAAGGTGGACCTTAACTGTAAAAATGGGAAATAAGATTTCATCCTTTAAAAAAAAAACAGATAACCCCAAAGGCTTCTACACATCTGTCAGGACCACAGAAACAATGAGTCAGCGAGGCAAAAAGTTGTTGTTTTTGTTGTTGTTGTGTGTTCCCCAGCTTAACACTCTAGAGGTCAGCCAGAACATACACTCTAGACTCACTCATCCATCCCATCTGGGAATCACTGTGAGATTGAAACTGCAACACTGAACGAGAAGTTTGCGTGTATGACTGTTTTCAAGTACCTCGCTGTACAGGCAGCCATACTCCTGACTTCAGAGGATTTTTTTAATTCTCGTTTAAAGGAGAGTGCAGGTTGTTATGTTCAGAGCTTGTCATGGCTGAAGACAATCTCAACACAACACTCTTAGTGCAGGCCTTGGCAATAAACTGACATCAATAACTGACACAGCTTTTCTTAGCCTGGGCCAGGGCAAAACAGAGAAGAAGAAAGCCAGACTACAGGAACCAACCCCTTCTGGCTGTTGTACAGAGAACATAAACTGGCCGGTTTGGTTGAAATAAAAGAATAGATAATGATATAATGATAATAATAACAACAACAACAACAATAACACAGCGAACAGATCCAACATCACTCAGTCAACAGTGCTGTATTTAGCGTGCCCTTTCCGTTTACCTAGTCCCAAGTGTGGTCAGTTCCTGCTAAAAGAGCACCAGCTGGCCCCATCTGGGCTGGGATGGGATGGGATGGGACACTTAGCAGCTGAGAGGAGCTGAAAGTGGGGAAAACTGAAAGCTGTGATAATAATAATAATAATAATAATAATAATAATAATAATAATAATAATAATAATAACAACAACAATAATAATACTAATACTAAAAATCTCGCATTACAGCTCTCTTGCCAAGACCATCCTGGACAGGGGACGGGATGGCCTAGTGGTCAGAACATTGCACTCGCATTTCAACAACCCGGATTCGATTAAATTGAACGTTATCTTCCTTCTTCCAAATACACAAAACACACACACACGCACACAAAACACACACACACATATACACACACATCCCTTGCACATAACCCTACTAACAGTGAGACATAACACATCAAACTTTGGAAAAAAAACGCCTCGTAAATGTTTTTAAAAAAAACTATACATCTGTCTCCAATCATGTGACCATGCTTTTAGTCTGTCTTGCTTCAAGAAAAAATTTAAGAAAAGTGTTTGGGACCAGAGACATTCTCCAACTTTTAACTCTCAAGCAAAACAAAGATTTAAAACAGTGATTCAATCCTGCCAATCATATACCTTCTACAGCTTAGGGTTAAATAACTACAATTTCATTTTTTTTTTTTTTTAAATCACAATTTACTGCGTGTCCTTCAAGCATGGAGAAGCTTCTCGGGTCAAGAGATTTTCTCAATACATTAACCGATTCCATTCATTTCTGATTCCATTCCTCTCCGATTCCATTCATTTCCACTAAAAATCTTAAAAGCAATATAATGAAAATTCATTAGTATCACCAGCCCCACATCAAAAGAGCATTTCTATAATAGTTATTTGATCTAAGAAGGAAGGTGGCAGGATGGTAAAGACGTTTGCCTGCCAACAAGAAATAGTGAGGTTCTGGGTTCGATTCCCAGCCTCGTCCTTTCTTCCCGGTTTGACCAAAAAAAAAAGTGTCAAAGTCCTTTGGATGAGACTATAAAATGAGGCCATGTGTGAATGCATGCAGACATTTTACACAGGAGTTAAAAAAAAAACATTCTGCGTTTTGGAAGAGAAGGCCATTGTGTGCTGGTAGGAACTGATGACAGAAACAAGATAACCCAGCATGCACACAGGTGTCGTGTTTAAACGGGGGAGGGAGGGGGGGAAGAAAAAAAGAGATCGCAAATGCACAAATCTCACCAGCAGTGAACTCCAGAACTCTAGGTAAGGGGGGGGGAGAGATCGTAAATGCATAAATCTCACCAGCAGTGAACCTCAGAACTCCAGCTGAGGAACTAAAAAAAAAAAAGAACAAACAATTTGATACTGATCACTAAACCAAAAAACTCCATACTTCAGGCTTCAGAAGTGATGGTGATGATGATGTAGCACGGGTCTGTGTGAAGCTATTCAGTTTCTGTACACACCCCTCACCCTTTTCCCCAGGTTTAACATGTTTCACTTAGCGAGTGGCGAAATCACCTTGTTCTACAAAGCACTGGAGGTTTTACACATTTCACTTTGCGAGTGGAGACATCACCTTGTTCTACAGAGCACTGGAGGTTTTGCACCTTGATGTGTTGTGGGCAGTCTTGGTGACTGCAGGCGTCCACATCCATGAAACGTCCTTGATGATGACAACACAAAGCGTTCTCCTGATGACTTGGGGTGGTGGTGTCTTTGAAAACTGGTGTCGTCTGCAGCTGAGAAGCCTGGTGCTGCCCTGTCCTCTCTCTGGAGATCAAAAAGAAACATGTTGTCCTGAGGGCTCTGGTATGTTTGCATATGCAGGGCTGTGGTGAAGAAAAAAAAAAGGTAAAGGTGTCCCATAACCTTGGTGGTCGTAGGGAGTGAGGCGTCAGAGACCTCAGCTTCTTTAGGGGCCAGCATATTGATGGCGGCGCCCATCTCCTCTCCCTTGCTGCTTTACCTTCCCTGATCCCAAAGAGGGCAGGTACCCATTGACAACTGGGTGAACTGGGGGACTGTACTGAAGCCAAGGCGCACAAAGGGTCACCCATCCACTTGGTAACCACGCTCGATGCTGCTTAACTTGACTGGGGGAAAGAGTGCCCTGAAAGGCTGTGGTATGTTTACATATAAAGGGCTCTGGTATGTTTACATATTAAGGGCTGTGGAATGTTTACCTATTAAGGGTTCTTTTATGTTTACATATTAAGGGCTCTTGTACGTTTACATATAAAGGGCTCTGGCGTGTTAACATTTAAGGGCTCTGGTATGTTTACATATTAAAGGCTATGGTATGTTTACATATTAAGGGTTCAAGCATGTTTACATACTAAAGGCTGTGGAATGTTGACATATTAAATACAATTACTTTTTTAAATTTTTATGTTGTTTTATCACTTTACAAATAAAGACAAAAATCCTCATATGCATGAAAAAATCTCACTTTACTATTAAAAAACCCCAACTCATTTGAAAGAAATTTAGCCAGCTATTTTTTATGAATAAAATCAAATCATTTGAAAGACATTTCTTAAGCTCTATCTTTTTTTTAATAGATAAGCTCATATGAAAGAATTTGATAAAGCTATGGAGAGGGTAGCACACTGATTATGTAGTGTGAAATGTGAGTGTACACTGGCCTGTTATCTGAGACAAGAATTATTTTGATCTTTCTGCTGACTGATTAATCTGACAATGCACACTTAAACATCTCCACCTACAACAACAAAAAAAGCAATCTCCAATTCTTTTCGCAAAGTATATAATTATTTCACAAAATATTTTTCTCATGAAATGAGAAGATACAAAACCGTTTTCCTGTTCACCTGGGGTTTGTCCAGATGCCCACCTTAATCCCAATTACTGCAAACACAATGTAGTTCACCACATTGCATAAACTCTAAGAAACAACTTGTGGAGGTTTTTGGGTTTGGAGTTGGGTGGTTTTTTTTTCAATTTTAGAAAGTGACCTTTGCGCCTGTCACATACTACAGTTTACACTTTGCTCAGAAAAGTGTAAAAAAAACAACCCATACCTGTTCAGTCTCCGGTGACCTGTTCACAGCAGATTCTTGGCACTGGATTCGGGCTCCACAGTCTCTCCTGAAAGCAGTCAGTAGCTTCAGTAAGCTGAGAGACTTCCACAGTTTGATTCAAACACTTTGAGATGTTGTCATGTACTTCAGTAAATTTACAACACACTTACAGCATTGTCTTATTACATTCAGAATTACAAAACTAAAACTGAATTTCATTTTTTCTTGAGATAAGTATTTGTATTCACAATTTTAGTGTA
The DNA here is from genome assembly GCA_030674155.1 of Stramonita haemastoma. Classification (NCBI taxonomy): domain Eukaryota; kingdom Metazoa; phylum Mollusca; class Gastropoda; order Neogastropoda; family Muricidae; genus Stramonita; species Stramonita haemastoma. Next base: position 25,817,704 of record CM060350.1, on the reverse strand, counting down.
GGATTTATGTACAGTTTTTTTTTTTTTTTTTTTATATGTTGTGTTGCTTCATCACTTTACAAATAAAGACAAAAATCCTCATATGCACAAAACAATCTTCTCACTTTACTATTAAAAAAAAAATTCATTTGAAAGAAATTTCTCGGGCTATTTTTTATGAATAAAAAAAACTCATTTGAAAGAAATTTCTCAAACTATATTTGTTAAATAAATAAAATAAACTCATTTGAAAGAATTTGATAAAGCTATGAAGAGGGTAGCCCACTAATTATGTAGTGTGAACTGTGAGAGATCTCTAACACTGGCCTGTTATCTGAGACAAGAATTATTTTGATATTTCTGCCGACTGATTAATCTGATAATGCACACTTCAAAAACATCCCCACCTACAAAAACAAAAAAAAAAGCAATTTTCAATTCCTTTCGCTAAGTATATAATTATTTCACAAAATATTTTTTTCATGGAAAGAGGAGGTACAAAGCAAACCGTTTTCTTGTTCACCTGGGGTTTGTCCAGATGCACACCTTAATCCCACTTCCTGCAAACAAATACAATGGAGTACACCACATTTCACACACAAAGTCACAACATGGGGGTTTTTTGTTTTTGTTTTTTCTTTACAAAGTGACCTCTGTGACCTGTCACTTACTACAGTTTGCACATTGCTTATTTATTTATTTATTTATTTATTTGTTTCTTTCTTTCTTTCTTTATACCACTTTACGTCACAGCAGATTTCTCTGCGTAAAATTTGGGCTGCTCTCCCCAGGGAGAGCGCGTCGCCACAAGTGCAGCGCCACTCATTTAAAAATTTTTTTTTCCTGTCTGCAACTGTACTTGTTTCCCTATCAGAGTGACTTTTTTCTACAGAATTTTGCCAGGGTCAACCCCCTTGTTACTGTGGGTCCTTTTACGTACACTAAATAATGATGTGTAACACACGGGACCTCAATTTATCGTCTTATCCAAAAGACTAGCACCAAGACCACCACTCATGGTCTAATGGATGGGGGAAAAGTTTAGAAAGAAGTGTGAAAAAAAAACACACCTGTTCAGTCCCTGGTGACTTGTCCACAGCAGATTCTTGGCACTGGATTCTGGCTCTTGATTAAGTCTTCCCTCATAGTTCCTGAAAACAAACAAGGGATGAGCTACACTGAAAATCTCTCGACTTAAAACATTACATTCATCTGATCATTTCATTTTGAAACATTCGAATGAGGGCACATGTTAAAACCCCATTCCGCTTTTTGGAAGAACAGTCCATTGTGAGCCGGTAGGAACGGATAACAAAATTATTCTTTTAAAAACCTGCATGCACACAGGTGTGATCCCTGAGGAAAAGTCGGTGACCTGAACATTTTGGGGGCATGACACCATAAACTAGGGTCTCAAGTGCAAACGCACACAGAGCATCTTGCGCACAGGTTAAAACCTGTGCCGCTTCTCAGAAGAGTAGGCCACTGTGTACTGGTGGGAACAGACGACAAAATTTACAAAACTGCGTACACAGGGACTGGGAGTAAACAAGCACACGAGTGCTCATTCCATTATCCATGGAATAAAAGAACAAACAAATAGTTAGCTGAATGAATAAATAAATGAATATATAAATAACATGTTGGGGTTTTTCTTTACTGACATGGAAGAACACAGTGAAATCTGCTGTAAATGAAATAGTGACTAGGAAGGCATTTTGGAGCTGAATGGCTGAAGGAAATGATTCCCTCACCTGCATTTTGTCAGAGAAGTTTCCCCTGAATGCTGGCAGGTGTTGATGTCACAGAAGTCTCCCCTGAATGCTGGCAGGTGTTGATGTCACACAAGTTTCCCCTGAATGCTGGCAGGTGTTGATGTCACAGAAGTTTCCCCTGAATGCTGGCAGGTGTTGATGTCACAGAAGTTTCCCCTGAATGCTGGCAGGTGCTGATGTCACAGAAGTTTCCCCTGAATGCTGGCAGGTGTTGATGTCACAGAAGTTTCCCCTGAATGCTGGCAGGTGCTGATGTCAGAGAAGTTTCCCCTGAATGCTGGCAGGTGTTGATGTCACAGAAGTTTCCCCTGAATGCTGGCAGGTGTTGATGTCACAGAAGTTTCCCCTGAATGCTGGCAGGTGTTGATGTCACAGAAGTTTCCCCTGAATGCTGGCAGATGTTGATGTCACAGAAGTTTCCCCTGAATGCTGGCAGGTGTTGACATCAGGGGCAGCAGCTATCTGATGACAGATGATTCTATCACATTACAGTGTTCAAACATTGTGAACATGAAACACAAGACCCTTTAGAAGACAGACAGACATAAAATGGCAGACAGGCAGACAGACACACACACACAGACAGAAAATGGCAGACATAAAATGGTAGTCAGACAGAAAATGGCAGACATACTGAAAATGGTAGACAGAAAATGGCAGACAGACAGAAAATGGCAGACAGACAGACCAACAGAAAATGGCAGACAGACAGACAGAAATGCATACCCAAACAATACAGAGACAGGCAGGCAGAGTGGATGATCGACATAGAGACAAATGAATGATATCAACAATTCACCGACATACAAACATACATACACAATGTCACAAAAAAAATAGAACTAAAAGAAAAAAAATTAAACACACAAGAATACTACCATCACCACATGTCCTGACGTTTCCTTAGTGACCGCTGTCTAAGGCAGGTGCTGAACTTGACCACTGCTGGTCAGGCTTCCACGACACCTGGTAAAACAGATAGACATCACTAAATCAGAAGCAACATAAAAAAGTAAAAGCATGGACAAAGAGTGCTCACCAAAAGAAACGTGAATGTCAAAGCAACTACCACAGGTTACAGGAGGACAGGATAGCCAAACAAAGAGACAAAACTGGTGGGGGGGGGGGGGGGGGGGGGGGGCTTACTTCTACAGAAATATACCTACCTCTCAAGGAGACTGCAAGTTGTGTTGACAGTTCCACGACACACACACAATGTCCTTGGCACTGGATTCCAGCCCTGAAAGCAGAAAATAGATCATCAATATCCGTCAATCCCAAAGTTAAATGTAACAGCACATTAAAAAAACATACATCCCTTAAACTGTCTAGGTCAAAGGTTAACTAGCATACACATTACATTCAGTAACGCACATCCAAGAACATAAAGTGGCAAATTCAAAATTTAATTAGCATACACACTTTATTAAAACACATGACTTAAAGTGGCAAATTCAAATTGAATTAACATACACATTACATTAAAAAAACCATCCCTTAAAGTGTTCAAGTAATAGTTAACGAATATAGGCTACACATTACACTCAAGAACATACCTCAAAGTGGCTAAGCTAAAGTTTAACTAGCATGTATAACCTTTGCATTTGATAACATACGTAACTTGAGCATCTAAGAAATGAAATCTGACATGTTCTCACCTGCACTCAGAGTTAGAATCACGCCACCTGGTTCTCCACACTGCATCAGGTGTGCCATCAGGGGCCGACACCTGGGCAGCAGCTCTGTCAACAGACTGAGTCTGTCATCTGGCAGGGAAACACTTTCTAAATGAAATGAAGAACCTCAGAAAGATGTAGACAGACAGGCAGACAGACAGAAATGCCAACACAGACATCCACAGACAAAACAAGACAGAATGGCCGGCCAAATGCAAAGCAGATATAAAGACAAATACATAATGCACACATGCCCACTGGCATACCTATATCAGGTCACACAGACATAACTATTTACCTGGTAGTAGTTACAATTGGGGACAGGATAGCTAAGTGGTCAGAGCGCTCGCTTTCCACCAGTCAAGTTATGCAGTATCGAGCGTCGTTACCAGTTGGATGGGTGACCGTTTGCGCGCCTTGGCTTCAGTACAATCCCCCCAGCTGTCAATGGGTACCTGCCCTCTTTTAGGGTCAGGGAAGGTAAAGCAGCGAGGAAGAGGAGATAGGCGCCACCCTCAATATGCTGGCCCCTAGAGAAGCTGAGGTCTCTGACGCCTCGCCTCCCTACGACCACACAGATTACAGGACACCTTTACCTTACCTCTTTAGTTACAGTTACTTACTGGCATACCTATACCAGGTCACAAAGACATAAACTATTACCAGTTTAACCTATGTGGTGGCGGTGGCATGACCTCAGCTAGCTGGCTGCTAAGCCTTGCAGAATACCTGGGGAAAGAGATGTATGTACTCTACCTTAAAGACAGGATAAAAAGATATGTGTGTACTCTACGTTAAAGACAGGATAAAAAGAGATGTATGTACTCTACGTTAAAGACAGGAGAGAAAAAAGTACAACACAGCATGCTAATGAAGTAGTAAAATGACTGTGATCACAGGTAAAAGTAACACAACTAACATGAAGCCAAGTGCAAAAAAACAACCACCCATAATAATAAAACAGTGAAACCTTTGTACTCACATTCAAAGGTAGGATACAGCAAAGTGAATTATAAGTAACAATACATATTGATGATACAGAAATATACAGCAAAGTGTATTCTAACAATACAAATAAATGATAAAGTAACCTAAAGTGTATTATAACTAACAATACAAAAAATGATAAACCTAAAGTGTATTATTACTAACAATACTAATAAATGATAAAGTAACGTACAACAAAGGGCATTCTAACTAACAATACATATAGGTAAAGTAAAATACAACAAAAGGCACTATGAATAACAATAGACATAAACATACAAGAAAGTGCATTTTAACTAATAATACATATACATAAAGTAACATTACAGGAAAGTGCATTAAAATACATACAGATAAAGTAACATACAGGAAAGTGCATTACAACTAATAATACATATAAACATACAGGAAAGTGTATTTTAACTAATAATACATATAAAGTAACATCAGGAAAGTGCATTATGATAATACATATAAAGTAACATACAGGAAAGTGCATTATAACTAATAATACATATAGATAAAGTAACATACAGAAAAGTGCATTTTAACTAATAATACATATAAATAAAGTAACATACAGGAAAGTGTATTTTAACTATAATACATATAAAGTAACATACAGGAAAGTGCATTTTTAACTAATATAATATAAATAAAGTAACATACAGGAAAGTGCATTTTAACTAATAATACATATAAAGTAACATACAGGAAAGTGTATTTTAACTAATGATACATATAGATAAAGTAACATACAGGAAAGTGCATTTTAACTAATAATACATATAAAGTAACATACAGGAAAGTGTATTTTAACTAATGATACATATAGATAAAGTAACACACAGGAAAGTGCATTATAATAATACATATAAAGTAACATACAGGAAAGTGCATTTCAACTAATAATACATATCTAAAGTAACATACAGGAGAATGCAATATAATAATACACATAAATAAAGTAACATACAGTAAAGTATATTATAACTAACAATACAAATTAATGATAATGTAAAATAAGAACAAAGTGTATCATAACTAACAATACATATAGACAAAGTAAAATACAACAAAAGGCACTAAGAATAATGATACATATAGATAAAGTAGCATACAGTAAAGTACATTATAACTAACAATACAAATAAATGATAAAGTAACATAAATTGTATCAAAACTTACAATATAAAATAAATGATAAAGTAACAACAAAGTGTATCATAACTTACAATATAAATAAATGATAGAGTAACAAAGTGTATCATAACTTACAATACAAATAAATGATAAAGCAACATAACAACAAAGTGTGTCATAACTAACAATACAAATAAGTGATACCTGTACAAATTATTAACTCGGGCAATATCTCTAAAACAGAGAAATACAGAACTCCTTTTCTTACCTGATTTTCACACACCCTAGTTATTGGAATCAACTATTCAAGTGACACAGAATTCAAATTCAAAACTTTTTTTTTTTTGGGGGGGGGGGTAATCTTTATTCTTTTTTCTGTTATTTTGTGTTTAGCAATGCAGCGGAACTGCCTTGCACTGCAGCATTCTGACCATCAGTGCTGTAGCTCTGTCTTGAAAGATCTGAAAACCTGCAATTATATGCATCAACTGTACAAGCAGTGAATTGAAAATACCCCATTTCTACAGGCCAAGACCAGCATACCTTCTGGTCCCAGATACCAAGTAATGAAGCCCTTCAAATCTTTGTTGAACCACTTATTTTACCATCCCTTCTCAAGAGAGATCCTAAGAAAGAAATACATACAGTGAAGATGTCATGTAGTCTGCAGGATTTGTAGTGCTGACATTTTCATCCCCGTGTCCTTCGTGACAAGGTTCATCACAGCCAGCCAGTATCTGTTAAC
>CM060350.1:25766761-25811299 GCA_030674155.1 Stramonita haemastoma | reverse complement strand
AATAGACATAATAGAGAGTGGAGAGAATGGCTGACTAGTTTTTAAAACCTCATGGTCTTAAAGCTGCGAGTTGTGGGTTTCTTGTTGTTGTTGTTGTTGTTGTTGTTGTTGTTGTTGTTGTTGTTGTTGTTGTTGTTGTTGTTCTTCTTCTTCTTCTTCTTCTTCTCTCTTCTTCTTCTTCTTCAAATGGGTACACACTCTCTTAAGGGTCAGGGAAAGTAAAGCAGTGAGGGAGAGGAGATGGGTGCCGCCCTCAATATGCTGGCCCCTGGAGAAGCTGAGGTCTCTGATGCCTCGCTCCCCTACGACCACACAGGTTAAAGCTGTGGCTGAATTAATGGGAAGACACTGGCCATCAGTGAGGCCCTGATTCCAGCTGTTTTATTTATTTATATTTTTAATTTTTTATTTTATTTTATTCTTTTATATCAAAGGTTTTCCTCAATAATACTTTGTGGTCAAGTGGGAATTGCATCTCTAGTAGATCCAAGTGTAGGCCATTTATATTTTTTTCCCAACTTCTCTTGCCTGTGCATGCACTTAAAGTGTATTGCAATGTTTGGGTTATTATCCAGCTAGGACTGACCACTTGGCTGGATACAAACTTTATGACCTCCCTTGAATCCTTTAATAGGATCCCCAAACTTAAGGCACAAAGATTCACTAGGTGCTTATTTTGTCTTATTCATTTTTTTTCCAACATATATTCTAAGCATATTTTCTTTCTCTTTTCATCATCGTCTTTTGAGGGCAGCTCCAAAAGGCCACAGGAATATCAGATATTCCTTTGAATGCAATTGACACTTTTAAATTTTGAAATGTGTCTTGCTGTAAGGTACCACAGCAGGTGGAGTTTCAATCACTGCCAGGACCTCTGATGAGGGCTCATCCAGGAGCTGAAACTCGAGTCAGGTCAGGCCAAAGGCATGGTTCTTACACAGAAATGCCTACAATGCTGCCACTGAAAGACATTATTCCCTAGAATATATTTTCATTTAATTCTTTTTTTATTTGAATCTTGTCATTTTCAAAATGATTGAGAAGTTGGTACCTGCACTTGTCTTTCCTCACTACTTTTTCCTCAATAATTCTTCTTTCATATCGAGGATAATGGGATAAGCGCTCATGTGCTTTTTTTTTTTTTTTACATCCAGTCACCGTGTGTATGCAGTTATTTAAATGTCATCTGTTCCCACCGGTACACGATTGCCTGCTCTTATGAAAAGCGGAACAGGATATAACATGTGCGCAGGATGTTCTGCATGCGTTCGCAGACGAGATCACGGATTATACTCTCATCCGAAGGACTTTTGGGGAGAGTGGAGTCAGCACTGATGTTAATTCCAGAAGAAAAATCTCCTCGACCGGACTCGAACCTGGTTCGTCAAATGGAGAGAGAGAGAGAGAGAGAGAGAGAGAGAGAGCACTGGCTAGTGTAACACAATTCTCTAATTCTTATATAGTCATAAAAATGAACATCTACTACATTCTAAGTAGGATTTTTGTTGTTGTTGAGAGAGATAGAGAGAGATCACTAACTAGTGACACACAAATCAAATTCAATATAGCTATAAAAATGAACATCTACACATTGTAGATAAAATACACATAGTTTATATATACTGTAATGATCAATCTCTGTGAATAGCCTATGTATTCACAAAAATGAATAACTACACAGTATAATTAAAACACACATACTAACTAAACTTAAAACATTGAGTTATTAAAATAACATTTATCAAGCTCAATAATAGTCAACTTTCAGAATAAAATTGAAAACATAAAATACGAATACAGCCTTCATCAAGATAGAAAGAGAGAGATAGACAGACAGACAGACAGACAGAGGGATATGGTGATATATATATGTATTCATATATATCTATCTATATATCTATCTATATATATATATATATATATATATATATATATATATATATATATATATATATATATCCAACAGGATGAGTCTGGTTCAGTATTTTTGATGCATCAAGTGAAATTTTTTAAGGCGATTTTTGAAGGTTGTCAATGATTGGTGGTGTTTAATTGAATCGGGAAGGGAGTTCCACAGCACAGGGCCTGAGTATAGTAAACTGGACTTGAACAAGTCTATTCTTGGGATTGGGACACTTGGCTTTTCAGTATTTCTGGAATGATTCGTTGGGAACTTCTCTCTTAAGGACGTGGTCTAGAGGTAACGCGCCTGCCCAGAAAGCAAAAAGTCCGGGTCGGGGTGTGCGGTGATTCAAATCCTGTTTGGGCCTAAACCTTTTCCCCCATCCATTAGACCATGAGTTCTGGATGTAAGAAAGCACAAGAGTGCTTATTCCATTATCCTCAATATAAAAGAATAAATCAAACCAAATCCCCCCCCCCCTCCTCTCTCTCTCTCTCTCTCTCTCTCTCTCTCTCTCTCTCTCTCTCTCTCTCTCTCTCCTCTCTCTCTCTCTCTCCTCTCTCTCTCTCTCTCTCTCTCTCTCTGTTTTGCTTCAGATACAGGGAGTTCAATGATAATGATTTGATTTGTCCATTGTGTAGAACAGAGAAAGAAGATGAAGTACATTTTGTGCTATGCTGTCCAGCCTATCAAGACATTAAGGAAAGATATATACTGCCAAAATGTTATCAACGGCCTTGTCTTTTCAAACTAAGTTTACTAATAGCATCTGTTAGGCATAAGGACTTACGGAATTTGCCTCTTTTTCTGTTTAAAGCGTTTAAAATAAGAGAATTAGTTATGTCATAGTCATGCTGTTTTGTTACTTAACAAAAAGGCAAAATCGATTTGTTTATTTCATGTTTACAGTTTTCATGATGTATGTTTTGTTCACTATCCCCTTCATGAGGGGCTATGGCCTAATGATTAAACTTTCCGAATCCGAATCCGAATCTCTCTCTCTGTTTGTCTCTGTCTGTCTTTCAGTCTGTCTGTATCTGTCTGTCTGTCCGTCTGTCTGTATGTCTGTCTGTCTGTCTGTCTGTCTCTCTTTCTATCTCTCTCTCTCAAACAAAAGTGTGTGTTTGTGTGTTTGTGTGTTTGTGTGTGTGTGTGTGTGTGTGTGTGTGTGTGTGTGTGTGTGTGTGTGTGTGTGTGTGTGTGTGTGTGTGTGTGTGTGTGTGTGTGTGTGTGTGTGTGTGTGTGTGTGGTTTGGGGCGAAGACGGAAGGACGGTGGCAGAATGGTTAAGACGTTCGCCTGCCAATATGTAAATCGTGAGTTTCTGGGTTCGAACCCAGCCTCGCCCTTTCTTCCCAGTTTGACGAAAAAATCGAACTGAATGTCAAAGTCATTCGGATGAGACTCGAAACCGAGGCCCCGTGTGCGAATGCACGCAGAACATCTTGCGCACACGTTAAAACCCCGTTCCACCTTTCGGAAGAGTAGGCCATCGTGTGCCGGTAGGAGCGGATGACAAAATTATAACAAACCAGCATGCACACAGGTGTCGTGTTTAGACACCATCCCTGAGGAAAAATCGGGGAGTTGGAGTCCCAGAGCGGCTCGGGGCTGTAGGTATATGGCAACGGTACTGGAACCATTCGTATCGGTCAATGCCCTTCCAATGGATCATTCCAGTGCCGTGGAGAAGGGGGGTCTGCTGCATGGGTAACAGCTTGCCCTCCATACATACTTGCCCAGGCTTTGCGCTCTAAAGTGTACAGCAGCAACAAGACAACAACAGTTGATCATCGTCGTTCGTCGTTGATCTTTGCGCCTGGTGGCAGCATGATCTGTGGCTCTGTAGGTCAAATGCAAGCGCTTTGATTTGTCTTTACAAGAGATAGCGCTATACAAATTCCATGTATTACTTATTATTATTAAGACGGGACCCAAAGAGACATTTTCAGGCCCGTCCTGCCCCAATATTTGCACGGTTACAGACCCCAAGGCACAACGACAACATCGCATTCTACGAAGGCACACTCCCCTACCATCTTCCATGTGTGTGGCGCCGGACTTGTGGCGACACAGCAGCCCTCAAGAGACGAGAAAGCTAGTTTGTGGCAAGGAAATCGGGTACAATGAACGCACCGAAAACCAAGCAGGGCGCCCCAAAATACTGACAATATACAGCAATATGATGCACCAGGGCAAACTGCAGGGTCCCCGCCATATGCGCGCACACAAACAAACGCACTGACAAACACCAGTGCGCGCGCGCGTGCACGCATGCATACCCAGCCCCCTGCCAAAAAGGTGCTGTTTTGCGCAAAGATGGGACCCAAAGAGCCGTTTTCGGGCCCGTCCTGCAACGACTTTTCCACGCTTATAGACCCCAGGGCACCAGGACAATATGGCACCGTATGCATACTCGCCCCCCTACCATGTCCAAAGTGTGTGTCGCCGGACGTAAGGCGACCCCGACGCCCTCAAGTACCGAGAAAGCTAGTTTGCGGCAAGGAAATCGGGTACAGTGTACGCACCGAAAACCAAGCAGGGCGCCCACAAATAATGACAATACACAGCAATATCATGCCCCAGGACAATCTGCAGGGTCCCCGCCACATGCGCGCACACAAACAAACGCACTGACAAACAGCAGCGCGCGCGAGCGTGCGCGCATGCATACCCAGCCCCCTGCCAAAAAGGTGCTGTTTTGCGCCAAGACGGGACCCAAACGGCTACAGACCCCGAAGCACCAGGACAACATGGCACCGTATGCATACTCGCCCCTTACCATCTCCGACGTGTGTGGCGCCGGACTTGTGGCGACACCGACGCCCTCAAGAGCCGAGAAAGCTAGTTTGGGGCAAGGAAATCGGGTAGAGTGTACGCACCGAAAACCAAGCAGGGCGCCCACAAATAATGACAATACACAGCAATAGGATGCCCCAGGGCAATCTGCAGGGTCCCCGCCACATGCGCGCACACAAGCAAACGCACTTACTGGATTTCTGGTCTAGTTTTAGAGGGAGGGGTGGGGGGTGAAACTTTGAAGCGCCCTCAATAAACGTGGCTGTCTTAATGAAATAACAACCAATCGGATAGGCCCACTACCAACACACGACCGTTGCAGCGTATAAAAGCTTTTTCGTGTTTTCTTCTCTGAGCATATAAACCTATCTAAAAGCGCGGGAAATCGACACCCCCCCCCCCCCCCCCCCGTCTTTTTTTCATTTCATTGCTGTTTCCACTCCAGGGTAGCTTGTAACCATCAACAGCAGCAGCAGGATGGGTCTCCACCCCCATTCTCCACCCTAACAAACACCTGCACACAGGGGCGCCTACAAACTTTACAGTCTGTGACACACCTGTAGTGAAGGTAAGTTTTTGGTGCTTGGGCAGTCATTGGAATCTAAACATTCTTACATTTCATCAGACAATAGTTTTTCATGTATATTATGTTTGGTTTGTATATTTTTGACTGTCAAGCTTGCCTTTCAAACACACACACATACCCCCCCCCCCCTCCCCCTCGCATGTAGGGAGACATTCAAGTAAAACATATACATGCATACGAACATTCATTTATGCTGATAGACGACATGCATGCACAGAACAGCAGACACAAACTGCTACAAGCTTACACCCCTTTTTACCACTCCCTCTCCCCCCACTTTTTGTTGTTTGAATGCTCACACAGTAGCAACAAACTCTGTCATAATAACAAAACATGTCTAGTGCTGCTGTGAAGCACCTCACAAGTCAGGCTCAATGCATTGCTCTTCAGCATAGGAGAAAACAGTAATCTTTAAAGTCTTTCTGCAAAAAAAACGTTGCCAAATGGACCAACGGGGAAGAGAATAGACTGTTGTCTATTGGACCAAGGCAGAAGCAATGCGTGAGATAGAAAAGAGAATTTGAAAAGAGAATTACCAGAGATTTTCCAGAAAGTAGTGATGTTATCTATATTGATACCGCCCCCCCCCCCCCCTTTTTTTTTTTGTCTGCTTGGTGATCTATCCATCTGATATCCCAGATTGTAAAGAGACTTTAGCAGACACTTAAACAAACTGCCGCCAACTTCTCTGTCACAGAATGGGGTCACATTCCCAGCTCATGTCCTAAATTCAGCCACCAATCACAGCAAGGTAGCACCTTGTTTGAAAATAAGTGTGGGCCGCCACTCCCCTCCCCCCCCCCCCCCTCTTCCCCTTGAATTTGAATTTGAAAACAAACCCGTGCTGCTTTCTCTGCAACGCTGATAGATCTAAAATGGGGTCGCCCACGCTGCGCTGGTGTGCACGTACCCATGCATTCACGCACACGCGCGCACACACACACACACACACACACGCGGAGGATCTCATGCATTCTTTTTATTTTTTAAGTCTTAAATAATGGCATTGATGACATTGTAACTGATATAAGCTGTTTGTTGCACACTGTATGATTTTTAAAAAACACTTTAAATATGTGCATGCGCGTACGTGCATACGTGTTGTGTGTGGATGAAGCCCAAACCTCTCTCTCTCTCTCTCTCTCTCTCTCTCTCTCTCTCTCTCTCTCTCTCTCTCTCTCTCTCTCTCTCTCTCTCTCTCTCTCTCTCTCTCTTCTCTCTCTCTCTCTCTCAATCCGTTTCTGATTGAGTGCCTTTTTATAACATTACCTTAATATTGTATCTCTGTTTTATTTCTCACCTGTTGTTTGATACTTGGTATGGTTTGTTTCTCTTGGTATTTGGACCTTTATAATTGTTGTTGTTTTAGTTAAGGCTATCTTTTAATCTTGATGTTATCCCTGAAAAGGGCGGGGACTGGTTGTAAAAAAGCACACGAGTGCTTATCTATTATCCTCGAATAAAAAAAATTGGCCTTGCCTTGCCTTGCCTTGCCTTGCCTTGCCTTGCCTCTCTCTCTCTCTCTCTCTCTCTCTCTCTCTCTCTCTCTCTCTCTCTCTCTCTCTCTCTCTCTCTCTCTCTCTCTCTCTCTCTAGAAGGGGGGGCAGGAGCTTATGATTAGCTCTCTCTTTTCTCTTCAGAAGGACTCTGGCAATCCTGGAGATGAATCTGTGACAAAGACTGTCCAGAAGGCAGACACGCCAGTGGGAAAAAGAACGCGACTGCAATGCAGACGACCTGGACGTCGCACAACCCGCAGCCAATATACAAATAGTCCACTGTCCGAACTGAAGCAAAAGGTGTTTTGTCTAGAACAGCAGTTCGATACCTTGATCAATTCCCAAACCTCTCTGCAAACTAAACATATCATCCTTGGTTGAAGACATCAAAGTTTCTATTAAAAATGAACTTCGTACTAACATAAATGACAAATTCAATGTATTCAGCTCTAACCTAGAAGACTTAAAAACACACATAACTAACCTAGAAAAGACAAATGCAGTACTGGTAAAAGAAAATCACTCACTAAAAACTCGTCTAGGGACTATCCACTCTGAAATGAAAAAAACTAGACATGCTTCAACTGAATCTGCTTCAGTATCCTCACAGACTTCCCCTTTCCTTTCCAAAAATCCACCAACTGCCGATAGTTTCACGCAAACAGAATCAAATGACTTTAATCGATCATCTACTGGAAACAATATTTCTGTTATAGACTCTCAATCACAGTCATGGTCTGAGGGCTATGAAAAACCGGAAAGCCTGACCGCATCACAGTCAGCAGCGAAACACGCACTTCCACTAGAGAGAAAAGTAAACAAAGATCTTGGGACTCTCTCCCCACCTCCTACATCGGAATTGACCGCCACTAATATCCACTACTCAGTTCCCACATCTAACCCCTTCACTGTTCTCTCTGTCCATGAAAATCAAGTAACAACTAACTCTAACAATCCCATTAAAGAAATGACCATTAACCCACAAAATAAGTACTCTGATGCAAAACCTTCCCCACTCGAAACTCTTTCTGTTATGTCTATTCCTGATAAATCTACCATGCTCCTCATTGGAGACTCTGTCATTCGTTTTATTAATCCAAAAAGATTAGCCCCCCGCTATGAAAACTTTTTAAAATATGTATCCCTGGAATGAGTGTGGAAGATCTTATAATCTGGCTGAAATCAATTCCAGCAAACTCAAATCTAAAACATGTTATAATTCACGTTGGTGTAAACTCCTGTCCCGCTGGTCCTGTACCTCTAGACACATGGGCTGAGGTCATCGAAATGTGTCAGGCCAGATTTCCTCGGGCACTGGTGGCTTTTAGCTCCATCCTGCCTGCCAGAGGAAATCACCATTTTAACAACAGCATCCTACCACCAAACAAAAACTTGGAAATGGCCTGCAATAGATCACATGTAACCTTCCTTAATCACTACAACACTTTTGCCTCAAACGCAAATCTCTACAACAGTCTTACACACCCCAATACCAAAGGAACTGCCCGTATAGCAGAAAACATCAAAGCATTATGGCAGGCACGTCCCTCTTCTGATGAACGACTCTCAGGACGACATCAGAGAGTTAGTTCAAGGACTTTCCCAACGCGGAATTATTACCCCAGAGCTTTTGAACATAAGCCAGATCCTCGTGACTGGTCTAGAAACACTGGCCCAGGAAATCGTTCTAAAGATGACTGGCCAGCTCAGGGTCCTCCTCCTCCTCCATCAATTCAATCATGTCAGCACTTTCCTCCTCTCCCTTCAGTACCTCATCCAAGCAAAGTTCTAGAGGCACCCCTCCCACCTCAGACTCCTCTAACCCACCCACGAATGCAGGAAGCATCAGCCCCGTCTGTCCATCCCCCAAACAACTTCAATTTAGAAAACATCACCCCCTGTTTACCCCCAATGAATGGTATGGATCAGTGGCGTCGCTCAGACCCAATCCATCCATACACTGAAAAATTATTAATCATGGCTTCCCATCTGCTACAGCAGCAACTCACACACCATGCCTATCCTGCTGCCAAATCTAATTACTAACCTCCTTCCCCACCTACTGTCCCTATATTCCATGTCTTCTCCCCTGTAATGTTGATATAACCATTAAAAATCATTATGTTTAATTGCAGGTTTGTGAAAGTAACGTGAAGAAAGAGATGATGAAAAAGAAATAACCTATTGATGAATGTACAAACATAAATTTTCCCCCTTTTCTTTTCTACACATTATCATTAGTTTAAATGGCTTTTAAATGTACATTGTACCCCGATGTTATTGTGAGTGCATGCACATGAGTATGCAGCTCGATATATGCTGTGCCTGTGTTTGTCACTGGAAGTGTGCATGAGTACATGCCCATGGCCATGCCTGTGTGCATGTTTATATTTATTTAGGGCTGATACGTGCGTGTGTCAATGCGCTCGCGCGTGGTGTGTGTGTATGTGTGTGAGTGAGTGTGCGTCCGTGCGTGTGTGTGTGTGCGTGCATGGGTGTGTGTGTATGTGTGTATGCCTCTGTGTGTGTGTGTGTGTGTGTGTGTGTGTGTGTGTGTGTGTGTGTGTGTGTGTGTGTGTGTGGAATGCTTACGCTCTTGTGTGGGCATGTGTGTTTATAGGAGTGTGGGCTTGTAACTGTGTGTGTATGTGTGTGTAAGTATATGTGTGTGCGTGCGTGCGTGCGTGCGTGCGTGTGTGTGTGTGTGTGTGTGTGTGTGTGTGTGTGTGTGTGTATGTGTGTGTATGTGTGTGTGTGTGTGTTGACGGGGATGCGATGAGTATATGTGGAATGTGAGTGCGCGTGCGCGCGCGCGTGTGTGTGTGTGTGTGTGTGTGTGTGTGTGCGTGTATGTGTGCTTTGATGTTGCTATGTAGCTCTCACATGATGGTCACGTATTGGCCGGGGTGAATTATTATTTACTATTGATAAAGACGTGTTGCGTTGTGACATTTTGCTTTTTTGTCTATTCGCGACGGGATATTGCGCATTAGCAACTTGCCTTTGTATGACCGGTGTGTCTGGTCTGACGCTTTTGATAGTTTTCATTATCTTGTTGAATTGGCTTATTACTATTAGTATTACCATTTTCAACTCGTTACATTATTAACATTCGAAGTTTCAATTTAGCTTTATCTTTTTGCATTTGTTTACATTCTTGTTCACCTTTATTGTGTTATTTCCCCATCCCTAACTCCTCGACTAAGCCCTTGCTCCAATTTAGTTTTTGGCAAGAGTTTTTGTTTATATTGAAATATAACTGTGATTTATGTATGTTGTATAGTGGAATTATTTAATATAGCTATTGATATGCCAGGGACTCGTGACAGTTGGCCGTCAGCAGATGGTCTCAGAATAGGATTTTTAAATATCAATCATATTATTAACAAAATGTCCGATGTTTATCATATTCTATCAAATTCACACACAAATTTTCATATATTTGGTTTTGCAGAATCCCGACTATCTAAACACATTTCTAATAATGAACTTGCTATTTTTGGTTATCAGATAATCCGCAAAGATCCTCTCCAACGAAAGGAAACGGGCTTTCTTATTTATTTACACGAAAACATCCGCTACAAACGAGTTGAATCACTTGAAAATTATTGTTTAGAATCAGTTTGGATTCAGATAGCCTTGAAAAAAACGAAACCAATCCTTGTCGGTTTTATTTATAGAAATCCAAAAGAACTTATAGACTGGCATGACAAATTCACTTTAATGATGGAAGAAGCTTCATTACTCTCAGAGGAAATTATCCTATTAGGTGACTTTAATATAGATTTGTTAAAAACTAACCACAATTGGATACAAACTTATGACTCTTTTCATCTGACACAGTTAATTGATAAACCTACAAGAATCACTGACACATCCAAAACTCTGATAGACCACATTTATTCAACTTCACCAAATCATATAATAGAAGTATGTCGCCCTGCCTTTGGATGCAGTGACCACCTTCCAGTATGCTTAACATGGTCAAAAAAAGGTATAAAGATTCCTAAGAACAGTCATAAGATTATTAAATATAGATGCTTATCTTCTTTTGACAAAAAATGCATTTTTATTAGATTTACTTAATTCTTCTTTATCTTTGGTCTATCAGTTTACGAGCCCTGATGAAGCGTTTGAGGTATGGTACCACAGTTTTCTCAATATCTACAATGCGCATGCACCCATTAAAAGTAAGCGTGTCAAGAGCAATCCAAAAGTACCATGGATAACTGAGGAGTTAGAAAATGCCATAAAATTAAGAAATCAGCTATCAGTTAAAGGAACCAGGGAAGAATATAAAGAACAGCGAAATATAGTAAACAATATGAAACGCTTAAGTAAAAAAAAGTACTTCCAACAGCTAGTATACTCTAAGTCAGACAATAAATCTGTTTGGAAAGCAATTAACTATTTGACAAATAAGAATGTAACATCTCAAAGTTCATCGCTCAAAGATATATCCGTTGACGATATTAATGCCCATTTCTGCAATATTTCCTCTTCTACAGTACCAATAGACAGATCACATCTTAACAAGCTTGAAACATTAAAACATTACTGTAGATCTAAAAACATTTTATCAAATTTAGATATCCCTCTTATGTGTATTAATGATGTTTGCAATTCCCTTACTCATTTGAAACAGACAAATACGAAAGGTCTTGATGGCATTGATGGTAAAATTCTAAAAATAGCTGCCCCCGTTATCGCAGAATCTCTTACATACATTTATAATTTATGCATTTCTGCTAACACCATTCCTAAAGCTTTTAAAACTGCCAAAGTTATACCCATCTTTAAATCTGGTGACCGTTCAGATCCCTACAATTATAGACCAATCTCTATTCTATCCATATTATCAAAACCTTTAGAGAATCACATCAATAAACATATTCTCCATCACTTAAACCGATATAATTTGTTACATCCCAATCAATCTGGTTTCAGAGCTAACCATTCCTGCCAAACTGCTTTGACAAGCTTAGTTGATCAATGGCTTACTAATATCAATAATAACAAAATCACCGGAGTTATTATAGTAGACTTTGCTAAGGCGTTCGATGAGTCCCAAATCGTTGAAGCATAACTCATATGGGATATAATATATGCATTGAAAAACATTTTCCTAGCGTTTAGGTCTAAGAAATGCTTTATTTTAGATAACTGGTGTACACATTTTGATACTTTTTTGCATAATGCAGAGATGTGGTACATCCAAGAAAGGTTATTGTCAATTGTAATTCCAAGAATTTTATGATGGTCTACTTCATCAATTTTGTTGTTATTAATATAGATAGCCGTAGAATTGTTTGAAAGATTTTGTCGCTTTTGTCGAGTTGTTATAATTAAGTACTTAGTTTTTTTGGGATGAAGACTCATATGATTTAACTCTGACCATCGAAGCAGGCAGTGAATACTTTCTTGCAGAGCAGATGTAACTTCATTCAATTGAGAATGATTGGTATGGATAGTTGTATCATCTGCAAATAACTCGCACTGTGTGTTTAGAGATAAGGGTAAGTCATTTATATATATAGAAAAAAGAATAGGCCCTAGAACAGATCCCTGGGGGACGCCATAGTTATTGGATAGTACTGCCGATGTCTTACCTTTATCAGAAACGACTTGTTTTCTTTCAGAAAGAAATGATAACATGAGTTTGACAGTACTATCTGACAGACCATAGATTTTAAGTTTTTTTAGTAACAGAGTGTGGTCAATCACATCGAACGCCTTAGCAAAGTACTTGACATTCTTCCATTAAGATCCAAGCTTAAGCATAATAAGGCAGTGTTTATGTATAAAATCATGTCCGGTTTAGCTCCCCCCTTGCTTCAAAACAGATTCACAATCAATGTCAATCGTCATGCCAATAAGATAATGGTGCCACTTCCAAGAACTGACTTATTTAAATCCACTCTCACATATTCTGGTGGTACACTATGGAATGAGATATCAACCCTCAACCTTCACAAAGCTTGCAGTGTTTCTGTTTTTAAAAAAGTTTATCACGTACATCTTATGGACATTATATCACTATTTTGATGAAATTGATTTCAATTTGCAACACCATTAATAACTAGTATCATGTAATTTCAATCATGTGTAAGTATTATGTCAACTCTTAATCACCACCCCCCAGTACTTTTGTCCCCTCTTTATTCTCCCTCCTTCTCTTTCCCTACCACCACCCTCCCCTCTCTACATCCCTCTTGCTCCAGGGTTGTCTTTTGTCTCTCTGTCTTCCTGCCTATCTCTCTGCCTGTTCTACTGTCTCCCTGTCTGTTCTATTTTTTCCTTCTGTTGTCTGTCTGTCTGTCTGTCTGTCTGTCTGTCTGTCTGTCTGTCTGTCTCTCTCTCTCTCTCTCTCTCTCTCTCTCTCTCTCTCTCTCTCTCTCTCTCTCTCTCTCTCTCTCTCTCTCTCTCTCTCTCTCCCCTCTCCCTCTCTACCTCACTCCTCCTCTCCCCCCCCTCTCTCCTATTCTTCTTTTCCCCCTTCCCCAACTTTTCTCTCTTCCCCCCACCATTATGTTTGTCTCTTATGTAAAGCGTTTCTACTTCACCGAACTGTCTAGGTGCACATTATGTTTCAGATTTATGATGAAACCTTTGTATAATCTTGGGTATGTTATGATTTTGCTCACTTGACTTAAGTAGGTACTAACTTGTATAATTGTAGTTCTTATTGTTTCCCTGATCCTTTTTTTTTTTTTTTTTCTTTTTTTCTCTCTCCTCTCTTCCCCCTCCTCTTACTCCTCCTCTCCCTCTTTCCCTCCATTCTATTTTTCTCTCTTCTTTGTCCATTTCTTCTTACCCTCTTCAGGAGCTGAAAAAGATAATAACAGCCCGCAACTTATTCCTCTCACTCCCTCCCTCTCTCTCTTTTCAAATGTTACAGCTTTATGCTCAAATCATACGATTGGTTGATTTATTCACCAAATTTTGATTTTCATAGCTTTATACTTGAATTATGCATTTGGATTGATTGGTTGATCGATTCACTTTTTTTTTTTTTTTTTTTTTTTTTTTTTTTTTTTTTTAAAAGAGGGCTGGATGAAAACAAGCCACCATTGTGCTTAATCTTTTCCCTCAATAAAAATGTTCATTCATTCATTCTCTCTCTCTCTCTCTCTCTCTCTCTCTCTCTCTCTCTCTCTCTCTCTCTCTCTCTCTCTCTCTCTCTCTCTCTCTCTCTCTCTCTCTCTCTCTTTCATCTGTTGCCTAAACATGTTACCATCCATATTGAGAAATACTTTATTCACATTTTGTACTATTTAATAATCACGTGTTGAATGTAGTTGATTTTTTACAACCTTTTAAACTTCAAGTAAGCTAAATAACTATGTCCATCATGATTACAAAATGGTTATGAACGTGATTTTTATGACCATAATCATAAGATTCAGATACTAGAATATGTATGTCCTAATACATATGCCTTACAGCGGATGGATTCCTTTTGTGTTCCGTTACATGACTTGATTAAAATTAGGCATATACTTCCATTAGAATGAAGTTTATTGATGACATGAACGCGAACTTGTGTGTGTGTATGGTGTGTGTGTGTGTGTTTGGGTGTTGTGGGGGGGTGTGTGTGAATTTTTTGTCTCCCCTTGTATTAAAATATTATGATTTGCATGACTTTTTTTGTTGATAGGTTGTACCTCAAGTTTTGATGTTTTGTTCTTGCTTTTTTCTGTTTTAACTTTGCTGTTTGTTTTTGTTTCTTCTTTTTTATATGAAGTATGAATGTAAAAGAAAGGATAATATTGTCACCTGATATGATTGTTTGACTTTATCATTCTTCTTTTCTCTATGACTAAAAAACAAACAAAAAAAAACACCTATAGTACATATGTGCCTGCGGATATGTGCTTATATAAGTGTGAGTAAGTGTGTGTGTGAGTGTGTGTATTTGTGTGTGTGTGTGTGTGTGTGTGTGTGTGTGTGTGTGTGTGTGTGTGTGTGTGTGTGTGTGTGTGTGTGTGTGTGTGTGTGTTTGATTTGTATGTGCATGTGCGTGTGTGCGTGCATGCGTGAGTGAGTTGTGTATATGTATGTATGTATGTATGTATGTATGTATGTATGTATGTATGTATGTATGTATGTATGTATGTATGTATGTATGTATGTATGTATGTATGTATGCATGCATGCATGCATGTATGTATGTATGTATGTATGTATGTATGTATGTATGTATGTATGTATGTATGTATGTATGTGTGTGTGTATGTGTGTGTGTGTAACCTACGTGAAGGAGTGAGTTTTACAGTGTATTACTATCATACTATTATCACTATCGTTGATATTATTCTTATTGTTATCATTATAATCATTGTATTGTCTTTAGTTCCTTTTGAGTTCATTTTGTTGTTATGAGTTGTAACAATGTTGTAGCTAAATATTTTTGGGTGGACTTTTCTTGGTTGTTAAGTTGTTTATTTCATTATGTTCCTTTGTTTACTCTTTATCTATTAACGCTTTTCTTTTTCTTCATAATCAAAATCATTTTATTGTGACTTCTGATTTTCGTCTTCTGAATGAGTGCATTTTTATTACCTTATTATATATTGTGTCCTTATTCCTTTATGTTGTTTGGTACTGCATATAGTTTTACTGTTTAGTATCTTTTTATCTTGATGTTATCCCTGAAAAGGGCGGGGACTGGATGTAAAAAAGCACATGAGTGCTTATCTATTATCCTCGAATAAAAGAATTTGCCTTGCCTTGCCTTGCCTTGCCTTGTCTCTCTCTCTTTTCTTTTCGTAAGAGTAGGCCATCGTGTGCCGGTGGGAACAGATGACATTTACAAAACTGCATATACACGGGGACTAGACGTAAAAAAGCACGAGTGCTTATTCCACTATCCTCAATATAAAAGAATAAATCAAATCAAATCAAATCAAATCTCTCTCTCTCTCTCTCTCTCTCTCTCTCTCTCTCTCTCTCTCTCTCTCTCTCTCTCTCTCTCTCTCTCTCTCTCTCGGGGGGGCCAATTACGTGATGCGAAGACGAAGACTATTGAAATCGAGCTGGTGTTTTTGTGATTCAAAAACTAGTTTTAAAGTGGCTTTAAATCTTCATTGATTGTATATAGATAGATCAGGAGGATGGGCATATCCGTGCAGTTGTACAGAGCTGTGTGTGGGACATTTGCCGCAGTGTTCGCCTCCTTCATGTCTAAACGGGCAGAATTTAAATCAACTATGAGAAACGCCATTCTGACGTTGAGAAACCGGCGAGACGGTGTCCTGTTAGGACTGACCCTCACCTACTTATTTTGGGGGGGGCTTTTATTACGGTGTGGCGATGTGGAGACCAACCTGGACCCACCACCCTGGATCCACCGGCCGCAAGCTGAGGCAGACCAGCTTGGTTGATGGTGCTGGTGGTCGTAGCACCATCACAGGCACAGCATCCAGGAAAACCAGAACGAGGGCTGATGTGACTACCTACACCAACACGCCTACGACCATACACCGTGGCCAGGACTCCTCTTCTACTGGGTCTCCTAAGGAACTGTTCTTCAACACCATGACAGCAAAAATCGAAAAAGTGGAAAACTTGCTGAAAACAACAACTGACAGTTTGAACAATGAGATCAAATTGTTGACAGACAGTGTTGGTGCCTTGAAAGAGGAAATGTGCAGCCTGAAGAAAGACATGGACGTTCTTAGAACTGAAAATGAAGACTTAAAACAGTCAAATACAAAATTGATGGATAGGGTTGAAAAACTAGAAAAGAAATCTGATGATTTAGAAGGAAGGTCCAGACGAAATAATGTCATTTTTCATGGTTTAGAGAAGAGAGCTTATGAGACTGGAGCTGACTGTGAGAGGATTGTAAAAAGTCTTCTCTCAGAAAAAATGGATGTAGCAGATGTGAAATTCGATAGAGTGCACAGGATAAACTCTAAACCCAGCTCTCCCATTATTGCTAGGTGTTGTTTTTATCAAGATAAGCTTAGCATACTGAAGGCAAAGACTCGGCTGAAGGGCTCAAAGATTTTTGTAGACGATGATTTCTCCCAAGCTGTTAGAGAAATTAGACGCAAACTGACCCCATATTTGAAGAGTGCCCGAGCAGAAGGAAAGAATGTGAGAATGATCTTTGATCATTTGATCATTGATGGTGAAAAGGTGACCCTCAATGATCTCGAAAGAAACAAATAGCTTGTTGGCCGGCCCATACACACATCTGTCTGTAGAGGTAATTTACAGGGGGGTAGGAAAAGTAAACTTACACCGGGCGTAAAGTCTCAGTTAGATAGGACTAGACCTAGACCTACTCCAAAGGAGCATTGTGCTGTAACCAGCAAGAGGGGGCTTTGTGCTGTAACCAGCAAGACGGGACCTGGCTTTGCTGGGCGAGGAGACAAAGACCGCAGTAGGCTAGCCCTAAACCTAACCCTACATAGGCCGAATGATGTGTCATCTGGCTTTAGACCATGTTTAAATGAAGAGTCCTCTTTAAATAATGATTTTGGTACAGTTGATAGTATTAATTTGATGTCTTGTCATATTAGTGGAAGTAGTGAAAATGTGAGTTTAGATGATGTAGTAGATAAAGTAGAGTGTGGCAATACAAATCAAGCAAATAAAACTTTTTCATTTTTGTCCTGGAACGTAAATGGATTATTTTCAAAACTGGCCGATGGAGATTTTGTATCTTATGTGCGTAGCTTTGATTTTATTTGTCTGACAGAAACGTTTTTGGAAAATATCCAGCCAGATGCTTTTAGTGGCTATAAAGCCTTCTGTAAGGCGGCAACTAAAGTTAGCCATCAAGGGAGACGATCAGGGGGAGTAGTTTGTTTGATTAAGAATGAGTTATCTGCTCTTGTAAAATATTTAGATGTTCCATACCCTAGCATTTGTACTTTTCTCTGTGACAAATCTTTATTGTGTACTTCAAGAAATGTTTTGCTTGTATGTGTGTATATCCCACCTGAAGGCTCTCCTTTTTATAACATGTTTGATAATGATAGTGGGATTGCTATGTTGGAAGAATATTTAGCTGATTGTGTGGTTGCTTTGGATGAAGTTGATATAATATTGTGTGGAGATTTAAACAGTAGGACATCAAACTTTTCTTGCCATCATGTGGCAGATGATTTTATCTCAGAGCTCCAAAGCAAAAGCATGTCTCTTAGTGGTAATCGTTATTCTGAAGATTCTGTTATAAATAATTATGGTAAATTATTATTGAATATGTGTACTACATTTAGTTTACAAATTCTGAATGGTGTATGTAATGGTGATCAGCAGGGACGCTATACGTACATTTCTGATGGAGGATGCAGTGTTAATGATTATTTTTTAGTGTCAGATGATTTGTTCTCTCAGATTTTTGTCTCATGTCGTTTGTTTGTTGCTGAACGTTCTGATTCAGATCACCTTCCTGTGGAATTACATATTAATCCATTGTATAAAACTTATGTAATAGCCGAAGAGCCATCTGTTGTGGAAAAGTTTGTGTGGGATGAAAACAAACTCTCAGCTTATAAAGATAATCTTTGTGAGGAAGACATGCATGTAACTTTTTCAAATGCCTTACAGATGATTGATGAGAATATTAATGAAGCTCTAGATTTGTTCAATAGTTGTATAAAGTCCAGTGCTGAATGTATGAAGAAACAGGTACATGTAAAAAAAGGTTTATCAAATGCAACATGGTTTGATAATGAATGTAAAAGTATGAAGTGCAGGGTAAGAAAATTATTAAAGACTTACCGGAAAACGTTAGAGAACGAAGACAGAAACTTGTACTGTGTTTTAAGAAGGGAATATAAATACATGCTAGAAAGGAAAAGGAAACAGTATAATATGACATTACTTGCAGACATGGTGTCTTCAATCTCTTCTCAAGTCCAGTTCTGGAAAAGTGTTAAGAAGGCATCATTTAGAAATAGTCAACCTAAGAATAATATATCAGTTGACAGTTGGTTTCAACATTTCAAAACCTGTTGGAGAAAGACTCATCAGACAACTCCATGAATACTAATGTTGACTATGATGAAAGTGAGGAAGATTTTGATCGTCCAATATCTAAAGGTGAAATATATTGGGCACTTAGAAAACTAAAAAATGATAAAGCAGCAGGTCCTGATCAAATCATCGGAGAATTGCTGAAAAATGGAGGTGAAGATGTTGTGCTTTTCCTTCTAAAATTATTCAACAAAATCTTTGAGGATGGCCTTTTCCCAGATAATTGGACTGAATCTATAATCCTAACATTACACAAAAAGGGCGATGTTGATAACCCTAATAACTATAGGGGAATTTCTCTTAGTGATATAAGTAGTAAGTTGTATAGTACTATCATTAATAATAGATTACAGGAATGGGTTAGGAAAAATGATATTACAGGTGAACACCAAGCTGGTTTTAAGAGAGGATATTCCACTATAGATCATATGTTTACTCTGCTTGCGTTTGTACAGAAACAGTTTGCTCTTAACCGTAAGCTCTATGTGGCATTTATTGATTTTGAAAAGGCATTTGATTCTGTTAATAGAAACTTGTTGTGGCCTATTCTCCTGAAAAATGGTGTGAAGGGTAAATTATTACGATGTTTGAGAGCCATGTATCAGAATGTCAGAAGCAGAATAAGATGTGGTACTAAACTGACTGATATAATATACTGTACCACTGGTGTTAAACAGGGTGATGTATGTAGCCCTTTACTGTTTTCGGTTTTTATTAACGAGTTAGCCAGAGAAGTCATCAATAATGGTAAACATGGTGCCACTTTCCCCAAGATGCCACAGAATTATCTATTCTTCTACTTGCTGATGATTTTATCCTACTATCTGAAACAGTTGTTGGCTTACAAAAGCAGTTAAATAGCTTGAGCAGTGCTGCAGTGGCACTTGATCTTAAGGTTAATCTGAATAAGAGCAATATCGTTGTATTCAGAAAAGGTGGTCATTTAGCTGCTCATGAAAAATGGTTGTACAATGGAAAAGTCATGCCAGTGATTAATGTATATAAATACTTAGGAATCTGTTTTTCTACAAAGCTTAGTTTCACAACTGCATGTAAAGATCTGGCAAGTCGAGGTAAACGAAGTTTGTTATTGGTTTTGAGAAAATTACGAATATTGAATAATAACTCCTTTGATTTGTTCATTAAGATATTTGATGCCCAAATACAACCCACTGTGTTATATGGTGCAGAAATATGGGGTTTGGATGCAGCTGCAACACATTGTGAATCGGTGCACCTCTTTGCTTTAAAACAGTTTCTAGGCTTAGATAGACGTACGCCCAATGATCTTGTGTATAGTGAAACTAATAGATATCCTCTCTCCGTTAATGCTGCTGTAAGATGTATTAGATACTGGATTAAGATTCTATATATGGATGAGAATAGGTTACCTTTTAAGTCTTACAAGATGCTTTATGATCTAGACCTCAAAGGGAAAAACAACTGGGCTACACAAATACGTACCTGTTTATGTGAACTCGGTTTTGGATTTGCTTGGCTTAATCAAGGTGTTGGAAATTGTAGAGAATTTATAAACGCTTTCAGG
Source organism: Stramonita haemastoma (assembly GCA_030674155.1). Lineage (NCBI taxonomy): Eukaryota > Metazoa > Mollusca > Gastropoda > Neogastropoda > Muricidae > Stramonita > Stramonita haemastoma. The sequence continues at coordinate 25,790,976 of CM060350.1, read as the reverse complement.
CAAAGACTGATTGACTGCAGGTGGCAACAATGGAATGACCATATACAAACCAGTGAAAGATATCAAATGTATAGACAATTTATAAGTACTCATGATATTAAACCTTATCTCAAGCTTGATATGGACATTCATTTGAAAAGAATTATGTCTAAATTTAGCCTTGGTGTATCAGATATAAATGTTCATAAATTCAGATACAGAGGATATAATGTTGATGACACTAGGTTACTATGCCCATTATGTAAGCAAGCACCTGAAGATGAAGTACATTTTGTGTTATGTTGTCCAGTGTTAGAGGTTGTTAGGCAGAGTTACATCCCTGTAAAATATAGTAGGCAGGCTAATTCTTTTAGACTCTGTTTACTTATGGCGTCAAGTCAGCCTGAAGTTGTGCGCAGCCTCACTTTATATTTGTGTAAAGCTTTCAAAATAAGAGATACTTTATTATCGTAAGTCATATCTTTGTAACTGATGTTGCTGCTGTATAATAAGTCCTTTTGTTGTTATTACTGTTGTCTTAATCCAACAACAAAATACCAAAGCAGTTTGGCAACCCCCTTCATGTATGGGCCAATGGCCTTTTTGTGAATAAAGTTTTCGAGTTCGAGTTCGAGTTCGAGTTCGAGTTCGAGTTCGAGTCTCTCTCTCTCTCTCTCTCTCTCTCTCTCTCTCTCTCTCTCTCTCTCTCTCTCTCTCTCTCTCTCTCTCTCTCTCTCTCTCTCTCTCTCTCTCTCTCTCTCTTCTCTGTGGGGTCGAACTGTGAGTTTTGACACAGAAGGCGGCTTTCATTTCGCTCTCTCATATTTTCAGTATGTACAGCTGACTAACTAAGTATAATGATCTGAAAGTTGGCAGGTCAAAAGATTTGGTATCAGTGCAAATAATGTACAAAATTCAAAACTAAATACGGTGTTGTTTGCCAGATAATTGTAAATATAAAAAAAATGTTTGTTTGTTGACAAGGCATACTAAGTAGACATTTTTTTTTCATCATGTTAACAGGCAAGCTGTTTTCAAGCCAGGTGAACACTGCGCTCATGTTTACATTTCTTCGGGTGTCGCGCAGACTGGCTTACTGCTTATGCACAGTTGTTCTGTTAAGCGGCAGTGATATTGAGGTGAACCTGGACCTGATGAAAATAATGTTTTTCAACATGTTGACTGGAAATTCTCTCAACTGATGAACTGTTTCCAGCTTCACTCGTCAAACATCTTCAGATTACTCGAAGACAAATTTCAAGATCAAGATGTGCATTTCCGACGTCTGACAGAAGAAATAAGCAAGCTAAAGGTAGGTGTGGAGAGAAATACGGAGGATATTACAGAACTTCGAGAAGAAAGAGAGTTGATGACAGAGCGACTCGACCGGATGGAAGAAAAGCTTGAAACCGCTGAAGTAGAAAATAAGAAAAATAACTTAAAGTTTTTTGGCATTGATGAGCTCGGCGCAGGGATTGAAATGACAGGCGAAGATCTTATTGTCGAAATCCTAAACTATCATTCCTCTGATGATGTCTGGCGGAGGTCAGACATTGACCGCGCCTATAGAATAGGCAGCCCTCACCAGGACGACTCGCCACGCCCTCTGCTGGTTCAATTCTGCCGGTGGGGGGACAAGATCAGCATCCTCCGGGACCAGGAGCTACGTGAAGCTCTGCGCATCAACAGCATACGCGTGACTTCCGACCTCACATCGCATCAGAGGGAAATGATGAATTTCTATAGGGACCAGGGCAAAGTAGCATATTTTGTAAATGGTCGACTCGTCGTCAAGGATAAAGAACCGATAAAGCCACGCTACAAATCCTTCCGCCACTATCAACAGCAGGAATCACGGGGCGCCAGCCATGTTCTACAGGAGGAAGAATGGCCACGACTTCGTCAACAGGGCCATCGGGGGGACCGTCATGGGGACCGTCATGGGGACCGTCATGGGGACCGTCAGGGGGACCGTCAGTGGAGTCCTCAGGGGGACCGTCAGGGGGACCGTCAGGGGGACCGTCAGTGGAGTCATCAGGGAGACCGTCAGGGGGACCATCGGGGGGACCATCGGGGGGACCGTCAGGGGGACCATCGGGGGGACCATCGGGGGGACCGTCAGGGGGACCGTCAGTGGAGTCATCAGGGGGACCGTAAGGGGGACCATCGGGGGGACCATCGGGGGGACCGTCAGGGGGACCATCGGGGGGACCGTCAGTGGAGTCCTCAGGGGGACCGTCGGGGGGACCGTCAGGGGGGCCGTCGGGGGGACCGTCAGGGGGACCGTCAGGGGGACCGTCAGGGGGACCATCGGGGGGACCGTCAGGGGGACCATCGGGGGGACCGTCAGGGGGACCGTCGGGGGGACCGTCAGGGGGACCATCGGGGGGACCGTCGGGGGGACCGTCAGTGGAGTCCTCAGGGGGACCATCGGGGGGATCGAGACTGTGCGGGAAGAGGAGCAGAAATGGAGAAAATGCAGCCTGAGTCAGGGGCGCTGTTCAAAGGCCAGCCTCACTCATTCAGGGGCACCAGAGAAGACCCAAAGTCACAAACCCTCTCCAAGAGGAGAGACCAAGTCAACAGGACAAGTTATATACACAAAAGACGGGGTTATACCACTAAACCTGTGGTACCAGGGATCCTTACGTACAGCCAGGTATCCCAGCAGAACTGCTCACCAGGGGCAGACTCTGACAGAGAATCCAGAGTCCAGGTCTCGCCGCTTATGGAGCAATCACAAAGACAGTCAGTGCACATTCAAGCACATAGAAACACTGGTCTCCTCAAAGAGGCCCTAGGCAAGTTAAACATAGACGAAGCTAGGGACAGAGTAGACAGTGACATCGCACAGACTGATGGTTACATTGGAGACGACAGTGAACTGGACAATAGTGACATTACAGACAAAGAAAAAGACATGGGCGACAAAACTCCAGTCTCTAACAATGATGCTGGAGACCTACAGGAGACAAATCGGAATGATTCCGCACAAGATCAAACGGGGAACAAAAACTTTGAAACTGAGAAATCACTCAGTGTAGAAGCCACAGAAGGTACAGTAGTCTCCAGTATTACTATGACAACAGCAGTAAGTAAGCAAAAGAAGGTACAGAACAGAGAAGGGGGGTCAAGCGGTAAACCAAAGGGATGTTGTAGACAAACAAAGTATAGAATAGGAAAAGGAAGAGGTGCATCTGGAAGCGCCAGGGGGAAACAAGGGGAAACTGCAGTGGCAATGACAAGGGATATACACTCAGTCCAACAGGCCACTAGTGTCACAGACCCAAACATGCAGGGCAATGACACAGCCCAAACCGCAAATACAGTCTCCACTGGGGTGAGAGATACGTCCACTTTGGACGCTACCCCTGGAGAACACAGGCAATCCGGGGTAACCTCCCCTAAACAGACCCAACAGAGAAAGACTGTCAGGGCTAGGGCTGTCAGTCAGAACAGCATTCTGGACAGCTTTAAACGTGTCCAGTCAAGTGAGCAAACACAAGGGGCTCAAGATAGAGGACGCACAAGAAAGCGCACTGAACGGGGCTCTCCCCCACAATAGGAATTCGGCCGGGCCAATATAAATAGTAGTAAAATAAAGGGGAGAAAAAATAACAGCAGATGTAAAGTAAGTAGTACTCGTGTAAATACTGTTGTGGCAAATAATGTTCAAAGAGATGATGTCAAGTTCCTTAACTTTAATGTAAACGGTTTGCTTCCTAAGTTAGAAATTACAGATTTTGTCAGATACATAAAATCCCATGATTTTATTTGTCTGACCGAAACTTTTGTTGGCTCAAATTTTGAGTCTACCCTCTTCAGTGACTATGTTATATTCAGTTCAGTGGCAAAGAAGATTTCCTATCAGGGTAGATATTCAGGAGGAGTCATTGTTTTGATAAAGAAGAACTTTGCACAGTATGTAACCAAGGTTGATTTTGATATAGATAACACGATCATTCTGAATATTGATAAGCAACTTTTTAGAACCAATATGGATATCTTTTGGATTTGTACATATATACCACCACATGACTCTACTGTTTGGAAAAACAATGAGAATGGATACGGTTTAGAAATATTAGAACAAACACTGTTGGACTTGTATGAATTATATGACTTTCATTTGTTATTATGTGGAGATCTAAATGCAAGAACTGGCTCCAGAAATACCGATTGTTGGGATTTAAATGATGGCTTAGATAGTGGAATGAATTATCAGTCTCCCTTTTACAGAAAATCACAGGATGTAAACAAAAACATGTTTGGAGATCAGTTACTGGAAATATGCAATTCTTTTGATCTTATTATTCTAAATGGTTTGTGTGAATGTGAATTTGATGGCAGTTACACCTACCTAGGTAACACGGGATGCAGCACTGTGGATTATTTTGTCATGTCACATGGTATGTATATGATGTCTCATGGTATGTCCTTAGATGTTGAAGATTCATCGGAATCTGATCACTTACCAGTTGTATTGACATATTCTACAGCATTAAGCACTGAAAATAATCAAAATAAGAGGGATAACTTATGTATTAACAAAGTGGTATGGGATAAAGAAAAAGAACAGGTTTATGTAGATAATCTAAATAGTGCTAAGGTACATGATAAGATTCAGCTAGCGACTAATATTTTAGAAGATGACATAGACAGTGCACTTGATATGTTTGTAGATTGTTTATTATCAGCCAGTAGTTGCATGGTAAGAAAAATTTATCCTAATTCACAAAAACATATATCTGAATGGTTTGATGATGAATGTCAGCAAGCCAAACAGAAATGTAGACAATCTTTGAGAGGTTTCAGAAAGTCTAGGGCTGAGGAAAATAGAATAGAATACATTAATGCTAGAAAAACTTACAAGTGTTTACTTAAGATAAAAAAGAGAAGCTATAGAAAGAAAAAAGTTGAAATGCTTGCTGCAAATATCAAAGATTCCTCAAAATTCTGGAAGCAGCTATCTGAAATGGGGTGTGGGAAAGAAAGAACAAAGCACAAAAACAATATATCTCTCACTGAATGGTATGTTCATTTTAAAAATGTGTTCTCTACAGATTGTAATGATTGCAACGAGGAATGTCAAGATCACCTTGACCTCTCAGAAGAAGACCAACACGCATTGAATGCTGATATATCGTTAGAAGAAGTCATACATGCAGTAAGTAAACTGAAGGATTGCAAGGCATGCGGAAAGGATGGGGTGCTTGCAGAAATGCTTAAGACAGGTAACAAAATCTCTATCCCATTTTTACACAAACTCTTTAATGAAATATTTAAAAAAGGCATATATCCAAAGGAATGGGGAAAAGCTATTGTCATACCAATCTATAAAAAAGGTGACACTGAGAATGTAGATAATTATAGAGGGGTTTCTTTACTAAGTACGATTTCAAAATGTTACAGTACAATATTAAATAAACGGCTTTACTCATGGTTGGAAGAAAACAACTTAATATCCGAAAATCAAGCAGGATTCCGCAAACATTATTCCACTACTGACCATATTTTTTGTCTATACTCTGTTGTGCAGAAGTGCTTGTCCCAGAGAGGTAAGAAGCTGTATGTTGCTTTCGTCGATTTTAAGAAAGCATTCGACTCAGTAAGACATGATAAATTATTACATTGTATTAGAAATCAGGGTGTCAAAGGGAGATTTTTCTGTTCAATTCAAGCAATGTATAACACTTTAGTATCATACGTCAGATCAAATTTTGAATATTCTGAGCTTTTTGAGTGTCCATTAGGGGTACGACAAGGATGCGTTTTGAGTCCTACTCTGTTTCAAATGTTTATCAACCAGCTAGCAAATGATATGTCTGAGAAAGGTAGGCATGGCATTCAGCTAATACCAGGTATCATGGAATTGTTTGTGCTTCTGTTTGCAGATGATGTCGTCTTGATATCATCTACACCTGTTGGTCTTCAAAACCAGTTGAATGTGCTGAAAACATGCTGTTCAAAAATGAAATTAAAAGTAAACAAAGATAAAACTAAAGTTATGGTTTTTAGAAAAGGTGGTTTTCTGGGAAGAGATGAAGAATGGTTTTTCGAAAATGTTCAATTAGAAGTAGTAAATAAGTATTGTTATCTAGGATTCAATTTTTCAACAAAGCTTAGCATCAAAGTTGGTGTTGAAAATCAAATTATGAAAGGTAAGAAGGCTTTAATTAGTTTAATAAAGGCATTTTGGAAAAATAAGGATATTACCCAGCAGATATTCTTTAAAGTATTTGATATAAAAATACAGCCTATATTACTGTATTCTTCTGAAGTTTGGGGATTAAGTCGATTAGAATATATAGAAAAGATTCATTTAATGGCATGCAAGCGTTTTCTAGGACTTCCTATCAAAACTCCAAACAAAATGGTTTATGGAGAACTTGGAAGATATCCTTTGTATATTAATTCAAGCATTGCTGCTTTGCGTTATTGGTTTAAAATACTTCAGATGGACCATCACAGATTACCTCGTCAGGCATACGATATGCAGTTAAGACTTGATAGCAATGAGAAAAAATGCTGGGCCTCTAACATAAGAGTGTTATTATGCGAGTGTGGTTATAATATTGTATGGTTACAGCAGGGTGTTGGGGAAGTACATCAATTTCTAAAAATTTTCAAGCAAAGGATGATAGATATGTTTATTCAGGAATGGCAAAGCGTTATTGGTGAACATGAAAGATACTCTATTTACAGATCATTTAAAACTGTGTTTGAAAAAGAATCTTATATTTGTAGTATTGATGTGTACTGCTTTAGAGTTGCTTTGTCACAAGCCAGATTAAATGCCTTGCCATTGAATAGTAATCGTCATAGATACAGCCATAATATTCAAGACAAAATGTGTCCTTTCTGTCAGAATGTAGCTGAAGATGAATATCATTTGATATATATATGTCCAATGTATACAGATCTTAGAGTAAAATTTATTAATGATTTTCTTCATAGGCCTATATTTGTTATTTTTGATGCTAGTGAATCACGTTGTTCTGTACAGTTGTCGAAGTTCATTTTTTATGCCATGAGGAGAAGACAATGCTCCACTGGACTTAACTAGAAGGTAGGAGCCGGTTAACTAATTGTTGTATGCAATTGCCACCACACGACTTTACCTCCAGAGCTAAGTGAAATTGTTAATAGAATTCGTTCAGTAACTTTTTGTCTCTTTCCGGCATGTTGCTGTCTCCAGAAGAAAGTAAATAGTAATGGCTAATAAATATTAGGTACAATAAAAATTTCCCTTTTTCGTATTTTGGATGATGATGTTGCAATTTAGTCAGAGTAGAAACACTGTACATATTTCTATTTTGTAAGAATGATATGATTGCTATTTATTTTTGGTGTCATAAAGTTAACAAAGAGTCCTTTTGAAATGGTGACAATTGTAAATGAAGTGATGTTTAAGCAAAGTCTGCGGAGTACTTTGATCATTCATTGGAAGAACTCCATTTATAGCTATTAGTATTGACATTCATGGATGAGCTGTTTCATTTTTGATGTGTTATTTATGTGTAACCAAAATTATTACTATAATTGTTATTCATTGATGTCTTCTTATATGTTTGATTATATTGGCACTAGGGGCTGGAGGATAAACGAATTATCAAAATTTATTCTGCAGAACGTTTGATGACTAGCCTTGGGGTATGTATAGAAACAAAATGGGTCTACCGGATGAAAAGTTCAGCTGTTCTCCTTTTTGTATGGTATATATTGCCCAACAGCAAATGTATGTTAAACAAGTTCCTCTCTCTCTCTCTCTCTCTCTGTCTCTGTCTGTCTGTCTGTCTGTCTGTCTGTCTGTCTGTCTGTCTGTCTGTCTGTCTGTCTGTCTGTCTGTCTGTCTGTTCTCTCTCTCTCTCTCTCTCTCTCTCTCTCTCTCTCTCTCTCTCTCTCTCTCTCTCTCTCTCTCTCTCTCTCCCCATCTTCCAGCCCGTAGTATGAGTGAAAATTTTTTCATGGTGTAATATTTTATTGCTATAGTAGGTGTAAAATGTGTCCATGTTTTCATGTTTCACTGCGATAGTATACGTGAACTTTTTCCATTTTTTCGATTTTTCAGTGCTGTAGTACGTGGGAAATTTTCCATGCTTTCATTTTTCATTGCCAAAGTAGGTGTGGAATTTTTTCATGCTTTCAGTTTTTATTGCTACAGTATGTGTGACGTATCAATGCATTCATTGTTATTGCTATAGTATGTGTGGAGTCTGTTAATGCATTCATTTTCATTGCTATTGTATGTGTGAAACTTATCCACGATTTCATTTTTCAATACTGTAGTAGGCATGAAATTTTTCCATGCCTTCCTTTTTATTACTATAGTATGTGTGAACTTTACCAATGGTTACATAATTCATTGCTATAGTATGTGGGAAATGTATGCATGCTTTGATTCATCGTTGTTTTCATTTTCATTGCTATAGTATATGTGAAACTTATCCACGATTTCATTTTTCAACGGTTTCACATTTCACTGATATAGTATGTAGGAAATGTATCCATGCTTTGTTTCATCATTGCATCCATTTCCATTGCTATAGTAGGTGTCAAACTTATCCACATAACCACATTGGCATGATAATTTCATTTCTCATTGCCAAAGTAGGTGTGAAACTTATTCATGCTTTCAATTGTTATTGCAACAGTATATGTGACTTGTATCAATGCATTCATTTTTATTGCTATAGTATGTGTGAAACTTATCCACGATTTCATTTTTCAATGCCATAGTAGGCATGGAATTTATCCATGCCTTCCTTTTATTGCTATAGTATGTGCGAACTTTATCAACAGTTTCACATTTCATTGCTAAAGTATGAGGGAAATGTATCCATGCTTTGATCCATCATTGTTACAGTATGTGTGAAACTCATCCATGCTTTTTTCACTGCCATAGTATATATGATGTTTATCTATGCTTACATTTTGCAATACACTCACACCCCTGCCCCCTCACCTGGTGTATTGTGGTCCAAGGCCAAAGTACCATTAAACCATTTCAGTGTTCAGTGTTCTCTCTCTCTCTTATTCATTATCCTCGAAATAAAAGAATTTGATTTGATTTGATTTGATTCTCTCTGTGTGTCTGTCTGTCTGTGCTTGTGTTTCTGTCTGTCTCTCTGTCTGTCTCTTGTCTTTCTTTCTATCTCTGTCCCCCTCTGTCTCTCTGTGTCTATGTCTATGTCTCTCAGTTTCTGTCTTTCTGTCTCCCTCTCTCTTTGTCTCTTCCTCCTCTGCCTCTGTTTGCCTCTCTGTCTCACTGTCTTTCTGTCTGTTTCTATCTTTCTCTGTCTCTTTCTCTGTCACTGTCTATGTTTTTGTCTCAGTCTGATTGTCTCTCTGTCTCTGTCTTTGTCTCTTTCTCTGTCTTTCTGAGTTTCCCTGCAACCCCCCCCCCCAAAAAAAAAAAAATCCTCCGGATGAGACTATAAACCAACCGAAGTCCGTGTGCGAACGCACGCAGAACATCTTACACACACGTTAATCCCGTTCCGCTTTTTGGAAGAGTGGGCCACTGTGTGCTGGTGGGAACAGATGACAAAATTTACAAAAACTGCACACACACACACACACACACACCACACACACACACACACACACACACACACACACACACACACACACACACACACACACACACACACACACACACACACGCGCGCGCGCGCGCGCGCGTGGAGACTGGATGTAGAAAAGCCAATGAGTACTTATTCCATTACCCTCGAAATAAAAGAATTTAATAAAATAAAATAAAATAAAATAAAATAAAATCTCTCTCTCTCTCTCTCTCTCTCTCTCTCTCTCTCTCTCTCTCTCTCTCTCTCTCTCTCTCTCTCTCTCTCTCTCTCTCTCTCTCTCTCTCCTCTCTCTCTCTCTCTCTCGGATAGCCTAGTGGTCAGAACATTGCGCTGGCAATTTGAAGACCCGGGTTCGAGTCCGGTCGATGAGATTTTTCTCCTGGAGTTAACATCAGTGCTGACTCCACTCTCCCCAAAAGTCCTTCGGATGAGACTTTAAACCGAGGCCCCGTGTGCGAACGCACGCATAACATCTTGCGCACGTTAAATCCTGTTCCACTTTTCGAAAGAGTAGGCCATCGTGTGCCGGTGGGAACAGATGACATTTACAAAACTGCATACACACGGGGACCGGATGAAAAAAAGCACATGATTGCTTATTCTGTTATCCTCGATATAAAAGAATAAATTCTCTCTCTCTCTCTCTCTCTCTCTCTCTCTCTCTCTCTCTCTCTCTCTCTCTCTCTCTCTCTCTCTCTCTCTCTCTCTCTCTCTCTCTCTCTCTCTCTCTCTCTCTCTCTCTCTCTCCATATATATATATATATATATATATATATATATATATATATATATATATATATATATATATATATGTGTGTGTGTGTGTGTGTGTGTGTGTGTGTGTGTGTGTGTGTGTGTGTGTGTGTGTGTGTGTGTGTGTTGTGACTTTTGAGTGGGGTTTTTTGGTAGTTTTTTTTTGTTATTGTTGTTGCTTGTATTATCTATGGGCATATTTTATTTTTAAGCCAGTTGAAATCATGTTAGTTGATTAATGTTGTTGATTTTTTTCTTGTTCCCTTTTTTGTGCTTGCTTGTTTTTTAAAGTTTTTTTTTCTACTTTTTAATTACCTTTTTTTTTAGATAGATGGCTTGATGAAAAAAGCAAATTTATTCTTATTCAATCTACCTTCTGGAAATAAAACATTGATTTGATTTGACAGAGTACATTGGATTTATACATTCTCTTTAAGTGTAGGACAAGCATGCTCCCTTATAATAAAGAATTATACTCCCTTCGGTAAAATAAAATACTGAATCAGCGATAAACTTCAGAAACTATCTTAACCCATAGTACAAATGAACAATTTATGATAGAAAGGTACAAAGCTAATTCTCTTAAAGGCAGATCAAAGCCTAGTTATTGCTCAACCCTAGATAATCAAATGTTTAAACAGAATAACAAGCATAAACACAATCACTTGCTAATTTTTCCAAGACCCGGAAACAAACTGTACAAATCGAGCTTCTTGTATTCAGGATAGGCTCCCAAAACTTTGAAACTTACAAAAAACAAAGATCAGTTTCAAACACATCTAAAAGTATAATATTTAGATAAATTATTGTTTCAGTGGTCTAGAGGTAATGCGCCTGTCTAGAAATGAAAAAGTCCGGGTCAAAGTGTCCTGTGGTTCGAATCCCGTTTAGACCCAAAACTTTTCCTCCATCCATTCGATCGTGAGTGGTGGTCTTTGGACGAGACAATAAACCGAGGTCCCGTGTGCTACACATCATTATTTAGCGCATGTGAAAGAACCCACGGCAACAAGAGGCTTGTCCCTGGCAAAACTGTAGAAAAAAAGCCACTCTGGTAGAGCAACAAATACACCTGCAGACAGGAAAAAGCAAATAAATAAGTGGTATGTGCTGTATTTGTGGCGACGCGCTCTTCGGGGAGAGCAGCCCGGATTTCACGCAGAAAAATCTGTTGTGACATAAAGTGGTTTAGAAGACGATTTGTAAACTCGTACAGTGATCTTTCCTTTACACCTCCTCCTTTTCTGTTTCACTTGAACGTGTTTGTAGTTGGGCCTTATTGTTACCCTTTTTACACTTTCACATCACTTTAAGTCACAGCACATTTCTCTGTGTGAAGCTCGGGCTGCTTTCCCTGGGGAGAGCGCATCGCCACGAGAAGAGTGCCACCCATTTTTTTCTTTCCCCGTCTGCAGCAGTATTGGCTTCCCTAGCAGAGTGGCTGTTTTCTACAAAATTTTGCCAGGGACAACTCTCTTGTTGCCGTGGATTCTTTGAAGTGAGCTAAATATTTTTTGTAAGACATGGAACCTCGATTTATCATCTTATCTGAAAGACTAGCACCCAGACCACCATTCATGGTCTAATGGATGGGGGAAAAGTTTGGAGCCTAAACGGGTGTCAAACCACCGGCACACTTCCGACCCGGACTTTTCACATTCTTTGGCAGGCCTGTTACCTCTAGACCACCATCCATTCAACAAATGAAAGGAAAGCCAAGAAGGCTTTTTTCTTTTTTTTCAGTTGTAACTGAAATCAGTATAATGTGTGCGTGAGGTGGGGAGATGGCGGTGTCACTGATGTTATTGTTATTATAAATGAGGTATGACCCAAGTTTATACAGTCATAAATATGTATTAATATATCTTATCTAGGAGTACCCATCTGCTGATATGGTGATTTGATATTAGACCCTGACAGCTTTGTGTGTGTGTGTGTGTGTGTGTGTGTGTGTGTGTGTGTGTGTGTGTGTGTGTGTGTGTGTGTGTGTGTGTGTGTGTGTGTGTGTGTGTGTGTGTGTGTATGTGTGTGTGTGTGTGTTTACATAATGGGTGATTTTGGGTTTGTTTTTTTATATTTTGTACCACTTTATGTCACAGCAGATTTCTCTGCGTGAAATTCGGGCTGCTCTCCCCGGGGTGAGCGCGTTGCCACATTTGCAGCGCCAACCCTTTTTTTTTTTCCTTTTTCCTGCATGCAAACGTATTTGTTTCCCAATCAGAGTGGCTGTTTTCTACAGAATTTTGACAGGGTCAACCCCCTTGTTGCCGTGGGTTCTTTTACGTGCGCTAAATAGTGATGTGCAACACACGGGACCTCGGTTTATTGTCTCATCCGAAAGACTAGCGCCCAGACCACCACTCAGGTCTAATGGATGGAGGAAAAGTTTTGGGTCTAAACAGGGTACGAACCACTACACACTCCGACCCGGAATTTCAGCTTTGTAGGCAAGGCGCGTTACCATCTAGACCACCGATGGTTCAAACTTAAGCTGCAGGTTACAATTAGAATGTGCTGCTCCCCTAAACTTACCACTGCTGTGATCAGGATCTCTTACAGTTGGGTTGTATTCTGTGTTTTCTAATGTATAGCCGCAAATCCAACAACGTGCTGCTGAATCATATTGTTCTTGATCTACGGCAGTCATAATAAGTTGAGAAAGGTTGAGTTGACTAGAGAACTCAGTACGTGCTTGTTTCATTTGTTCTAAGAAGCGTTCTGCTGCATCGGGCCCACTATAATGACATGGCATTGTGTGTTCACCATCTGACCTAACAATAATGAATGCATACGAACAGATTTGATGATTATTAACTACTTTATTTATTTTTTATTTTTTATTTTTTTATTTTTATATTTATCCTTTATATCGAGGATAATGGGATAAGCACTCTTGTGCTTTTTTACATCCAGTCCCCATGTGTATGCAATTTTGTAAATTTTGCTATCTGTTCCCACCGGCACACGATGGCCTACTCTTACGAAAAGCGGAACAGGATTTAACGTATGCGCAAGATGTTCTGCGTGCGTTCCCACGCGGGGCCTCGGTTTATAGTCTCATCCGAAGGACTTTTGGGGAGAGCGGAGTCAGCACTGATATTGACTCCAGGAGAAAAATCTTCTCGACCGGAATCAACCGTTTTAGTTTTAGGTACTGGTTTTGGCTTAGGTTCTTGGTATGGGACTATAATAGATTCGAAGTCAGCATAAACAACGTAAGGATTGGACTGTATTTTTTTCCAGTTCTTAAAGCTTGCTGAGCTACCAGGTTTTGGAGTAATAAGTTTTGTAATACACTCAGCAGAGCTTTTACAATGTTCTTTGTGTTTATGCGCTGCTTCAATAGACGGAAACCTTACTAAACATCTTCTACAGAACTCTTGTTTTTTACAATTTGCTGTTGTGTATGTTAGTAGTGGTAGTAGTAGGCACCCATCAGTCTCGGAAGACTATGGAGTTGCGCTCTAGTTTTTCGAGCGCAAAGCCTGGGTAGGTAAGTATGGAGGGCAAGCTGTTACCCATGCAGCAGACCCAACCCCCCCTCCTCTCCACGCCACTGGAATGATCCATTGGAAAGACAACGACCGATACAAATGGTTCCAGTACCGTCGCATTGTGTATGTTAGTAGTCTACTTATTGTGCGAATTAAAGTATAATGCTGTTTTGCACCATCTGTCACTAAAAGTAAGTCAACGTGTTTGACAGGTGGCTCTCTACAGTCGGTGACTCACTGGATTTTCTAAGCGGTACAAGATTGTCTTCTTCAGACCATGTATATATACGTTTAAAGTGACTGGTTTGTTTTGGGATTCGAGTTGTTTGATTTTGTCTATTCCAACGGAAAGTCAATTCCATTAAAGTTAAGTTAATGTTTGTATGGTTCATAGTTGGAGACTCTCTCTGCATTCTTTTGAACATGATGTAACTTTGCGAGAAAACACCACATAGAACATTTATCATATGAATGCTTAATGTTTAAGACTGCTCGTTTTAAAACCAGTTTTCTGGGTAAAGGAATGTAAGACTGACCAACAAATGGGGAAAAGACTGACTGATACTGTAGGAGTGCTTATTCCATTTTCCTAGAAATGAATATATAAATAAACAAATAAATGATAAACAAAATAAAGCAAACCACAAAGAATGGTGATGGTCAGTACCCAAATTGGAACTATCTGCTGGGACATAGATATTTATTTATTTATTTATTTATTTATTTATTTATTTATTTTTTATATCGAGGATAACAGAATAAGCAATCATGTGCTTTATTTCATCCGGTCCCCGTGTGTATGCAGTTTGGAGGCTGTTCTGACCACTAGGCTATCCGTCCCCCCATCAACACCATGGTGATGGTTTGTCATGGTTCTATCGCTGATGGGTGTCTGAATCAGAGAGCTGTTCTGAGACTCCAGCACAACCAAACCAAAATGGGGATGGTTTCCCTAATTAATGGGAAATCTCCGCTGGGATGTCAATGTAATCACAACAACAACAAGGTCAAGGTGATGAAACGGGTGACTGGTTGATGGGCAATTCCCTGAACTAGACACCTTCACAAGGTAAAAGGTAAGGGTAAAAGGTGTCCCATAACCTACCTATTTATTTATTTTATTTATTTATTTAATTTTTTTATCGAGGATAACGGAATAAGCATTCCTGTGCTTTATTTCATCCGGTCCCCGTGTGTATGCAGTTTTGTGAATATCTGTTCCCACCGGCACACAATGGACTACTCTTACGAAAGGCGGAACATGATTTAATGTGTACGCAAGATGTTCTGCGTGCGTTCGCACACGGGGCCTCAGTTTAGTCTCATCTGAAAGACTTTTGGGGAGAAGGGAGTCAGCACTGATGTTAACTCCAGGGGAAAAATCGCCTTGAACGGGAGTCGAACTTGGGTCGTCAAATTGCGAGCGCAATGTTCTGACCACTAGGCTATCCTGTCCCCCTAACTCCCTACGCGGTCGTAAGGGAGCGAGGCGTCGGAGACCTCAGCTTTTCTATGAGTCAGCATGTTGAGGGCGGCGACCATCTTCTCTCCCTTGCTGCTTTATCTTCCCTGACCCTAAAGAGGACAGGTACCCATTTACAGCTGGGTGAACTGGGGGGACTGTACTGAAGTCAAGGCGCGCAATCGGTCACCCATCCAACTGGTAACCACGCTCGACGCTGCTTAACATTGGCTGGGGGAAAGCGAGCGCTCTGACCACAGAGCCCACGGCACCAAGACCGTGGTCTACACTATGCAGACAAACCATACAACCATTTTCCATGTGTGTGGCACTGGAATTGTGGCGACACCGCGGCCCCGAAGATGGCAACCCTGCCTGTACATAGTCAAGTTTGGCGCCAAGAAACAGGGTACAGTGTAGGCAAAAACCACCCCTAGAACACACATCCGCTTGGAAAGATGCCCGTTGACCGCGGCTAGCCAAATGAGTGGTGTGAGGATGAGCTTTCGTTAGACTACCTTTTCTAGGCCCCTCTCCGTGTGGAGCAAGCAGTGCTATCCCTAAAGAGGGCTGCTTGGTCATTCAGGGTGCTGCCGGGTGATGTTGTCATCCTCAGGTCAACAATCAGACGACCCATACTCCTGAATCGCCTGCATGCAGGATTGGAACTGCGGCTTCCAGTGACATCTTTCACCTGCCGCATTCGCCCCTTTCCCATCGCTACAGGGCTTGGGGATAGTAGGAAAAAGGGAGGATGAGGGGGGGACGTGGACTTGTCCTTGGGCCTGCGCATAGGATTTTTAAGGTGAGAGACAGTGCGCGCAGTACCGTTCCCACCCTTTAAACTCGCGGTTCATCTGCCATGGCCCAGCAAGCTGGGACGGTGACAGCGAGGTCCTCGGGTCGTAGGCAGATTTACAATTGGTGGTTGAAGGCTCAGCCAGCCATTTATTAGGGTTGCACCAGCCCTCAGTTATTTAGGCCTGCCAGCAGGGTATTTTAGTCTTCGCTATTTGCCCATAGCTGGGAGGCTGGTTCGTGGGCACCAGGGCGTATCCACACGACGGTGGGCCATGCGTGCTGCACGTAAGGGGGCCAGCTCACCTCCCTGACCCAGTTATACCGCCAGGTACTCGGTCGCGCCATGACGTAGCAAGCTCAGTGAGAACAGGGGGCACCACGGGAAGGTGTTGCTACGGGCACAGTAATGTAGGAGAGGCCATTGCAAGTGACCACCTGCCCGTTACCAGGCAGGGGCCCCCTCGGCGATCACTACACCTGGAAAGGAGAGGCTATGTTTTGCGCATTCACTTTCCTTAGGGAGAGCGGGACGTTGTAGCACCAGACCTCAACCCTGCCACAGGGGGGTACAGTATCAAATACCCATACCCCCACCCCACATCCAATAATAATATCCTACAATATCATGCACAAGGGCAATCTGCAGGGTCTCCTCCACACGCACAAACAAAAAAAACCGCACACAAAAACACCAGCGAACGCACGCACGCGCGCATGCATACCCACCCTCCCACGAATAAGCTAAAGAAGCACTGACCAAAAGATGTGACGCAAACGCTGTTTTCGGGCCCTTGCCGCACGCACTTTTCCGCGCTTACAGAGCCCACGGCACCAAGACCCTGGTCTACACTATGCAGACAAACCATACAACCATTTTCCATGTGTGTGGCACTGGAATTGTGGCGACACCGCGGCCCCGAAGATTGCAACCCCGCCGGTACATAGTCAAGTTTGGCGCCAAGAAACGGGGTACAGTGGAGGCAAAAACCACCCCTAGAACACACATCCAATAATAATATCCTACAATATCATGCACAAGGGCAATCTGCAGGGTCTCCTCCACACGCACAAACACACAAAACCGCACACACAAACACCAGCGAACGCAAGCACGCGCGCATGCATTCCAACCCTTCCACGAATAAGTTAAAGAAGCATTGACCAAAAGATGTGACGCAAACGCCGTTATAGGACCCTAGCCGACGGCATTTTTCCGCGGTTACAGAGCCTACGGCACCAAGACCCTGGTCTACAGTATGCAGACAAACCATACAACCATTTTTGATGTGTTTGGCACTGGAATTGTGGCGACACCGCGGCCCCGAAGGTGGCAACCCCGCATGTACATAGCCAAGTTTGTCGCCAAGAAACAGGGTAGAGTGTACGCAAAAACAACCCTTAGAACACACATATAATAATAATATCATACCATATCAAGAACCACAGCAAACTGCAGGGTCTCCTCCACACGCACAAACACACACAAC
This sequence comes from Stramonita haemastoma, assembly GCA_030674155.1. NCBI lineage: Eukaryota > Metazoa > Mollusca > Gastropoda > Neogastropoda > Muricidae > Stramonita > Stramonita haemastoma. The sequence goes on along the minus strand of CM060350.1, from coordinate 25,773,413 downwards.
CGCACACTCAAAAACCAGCAAACGCATGCATGCGCGCATGCATACCAACTCTCCCATAAAAAAATCTTTACGAAGCATTTATCAAAAGATGTGACGCAAACGCCGTTTTCAAGCCCTTGCTGCCTGCACTTTTCCACGGTTACAGAGCCCACGGCACCAAGACCGGGGTCTACACTACGCAGACAAACCATACAACCATTTTCCATGTGTGTGGCACTGGAATTGTGGCGACACCGCGGCTACGAAGATGGCAACCAAGCCTGTACATAGTCAAGTTTGGCGCCAAGAAACGGGGTACAGTGGAGGCAAAAACCACCCCTAGAACACACATCCAATAATAATATCCTACAATATCAGGCACCAGGGCAATCTGCAGGGTCTCCTCCACACGAACAAACACAAAAAAACCGCACACACAAACACCAGCGAACGCACGCACGCGTGCATGCATACCCCCCCCCCCCTCCCATGAATAAGCTAAAGAAGCATTGCCCAAAAGATGTGACGCAAACGCCGTTTTAGGGCCCTTGCCGCCCGCACTTTTCCGCGCTTACAGAGCCCACGGCACCAAGACCGTGTTCATCACTATGTCGACAAACTTAACAACCATTTTTGATGTGTGTGGCACTGGAATTGTGGCGACACCTCGGCCCCGAAGATGGCAACCCTGCCTGTACATAGCCAAAATTGTCGCCAAGAAACATGGTACAAACTTACTTTCTCTCAAACACTCAACTCCCCATTACTCACACACACACACACACACACACACACACACACACACACACACACACACACACACACACACACACACACACACACACACACACACACACACACACAAGGACGGGATAGCCTAGTTGTCAGAACATTGAGCTGGCAATTTGACGACCCGGGTTCGATTCCCATCGGAGGGGATTTTACCCCTGGAGTTAACGTCAGTACTGACTCCACTCTCCCCAAAAGTCTTTTGGATGAAACTGTAAACCGAGGCCCCATGTGAAAACGCACACAAAACATCTTGCACACATGTTAAATCCTGTTCCGCTTTTTGTAAGAGTAGGCCATTGTGTGCCGTCGGGAACAGATAACAATATTCACACCACTGCATACACACGGGGACTGGAAGAAAAAAAAAGCACATGAGTGGTTATTCCATTATCCTCGATATAAAAGAATGAATAAATAAATAGGTAATAGATAAAGATTTATTTTCTATAAATAAAGAAATATAGATCGCCTTTTCCAATACAAATCCTCCAGGCACATCATCATCATCATCATCATCATCATCGCTGTCAACGTCATGAACGTCATCAGTGATGTTGTCATCGCCGTCATTGTCATAAACATCATCTTTAATTTTGAACGATCTCACAACCATTATAATTTTTTTGCTGTTGCTAACAGGCGGCAGCTGAACAGGATATACAGTGTAAGGGAAACAACCGTAAATTGGGTAGCCTGTGCGCTAGTTCGCTCTCTTAGACCACTCGGTGGCAATTCATTTTTTTGTTTGTTGTTATTGTTGTTTGTTTTCAATATTTTTTGTGGTAATGTTGTGTGTGCTTTTTTTTTTTTTTTTAATGATGTTTCTTTCCTTTGTATGTCTCATTGTGGTTATTGGGTGAGGGTTGTCTGTGTGTTTCTTTACAACAATTTTTAGGTGTATTTCTTACATCGAAGTTGATAACTATGGAATACTCATCTCAGTACATTCTAACTAAAGCAAGGAAAAGCTTAATCCTCCTGAAATTTATTTGTAAGCATTCGGCTATTAGAGGCAAGATCTGTAAATCCTTTAACATTTTTTGACGTCAGTAATCAGATCAAAATCATCATATAGACAAGATGTCTTCTTTAATGCTCCAAAATATTTACTGAGGAAGCTTCAGAGTATAGATTGTAAAGCATACAGGCTTATTCTTGGTGTGCCTTTTCTTGCATCAGCAATTGACACATATGAAGTCGAAATATTGCCATTAGATCAATAATCCTACCAAAAACTTGCATGCCCCAAATACGTACTGAGAAGTTCAACACCCAAAATCTTTGCCTGGAAGATGTGAAAATAAAATCTGATACATTTTTTTTACCGAAAGGACGCAGCAAATCGGGTGCACTTGTGGCGAAGCGTTCTCTCTCCCTGGGGAGAGCAGCCCGAATTTCACGCAGAGAAATCTGCTGTGACATTAAGTGGTATTTAAAAAAATCAGAGTTAGGTTACCAAGATTTGATGGAAGACGAGTCTTTAAGAAAATAATAGGGTTAATAGTCTTTCAGGGCTTTTATTTATTTCATTTTATACGACCTTATGTCACAGCAGATGCAATTCGGGCTGCTCTTCCCGGGGAGAGTGCGTTGCCACTAGTGCAGCGCCGCCCATATTTTTTTTTTCGTGTTCCTGTCTGCAACTGTATTTGTTTCCATATCAAAGTGGCTTTATTTCTACAGAATTTTGCCAGGGATAACTCCCTTGTTGCCGTAGGTTCTTTATACGTGCACTAAATTATAACGTGTAATACTCAGGACCTCGGTTTATCGTCTCATCCGAAAGACTAGCACCCAGACCACCAATCATGGTCTAATGAAAGGGGGAAAAGTTTTGGGCGTGAACAGGACTTTTTGCTTTCTAGGCGGGCACGTTACATCTAGACCATCGATCCATAGGGAGCAGTCAAGACTGGCTGCTTAAAGCTTGCTCTGTGGTCAGCATAAAATGACAGAGGCCCAGTTGGTAATCTGTCCTGATCATCGAAATTATGAAAGAAAAAGTGATTATGTAAACTGGATTTTTCTACGAAAGGGAGTCAGGCAGAACTCCTCTCCCCCTCCTCTTATACCCTCCCCTCCCCCTCTACTCCACCCCCCCCCCCTTCCTCTCCACTTTCCTTTGTGCAACTAACAGACAAGTAATGAAAGTATTACCAACAAACATAAAAAAACATATAAAGGTTGACACAACAAAGATAAGTGATGCATTTATGAAAAAAAAAAATCAAATGCCTGCACGTTTATTGTACTCTCAATTTTGCAAGTATCCTGGTGGAAAAATTCCAGTTTGTCAAAGCTCGTGGCTTTTTGGCCGAGTGTAGAACTAGCTGCCTACTGCTAATTGAGCGCAGAGTTATCCCACGTTGGTACGGGGCATGCGCAGAAGATCCGTTCCGGTTACGAAGTGAGCTCGAATTCATGCTTTTAAATGGGAGTGCGTTGATTTGTATCGCCATTTTGTCTTCTGTGCCCTCTTCCAACAAGTTCGAGATCAACTGGAGGTGATAATCTACACGCAGATGGATTCATTCCATACAAAGGTTAGTGATAATGTCCGTTCAATGTATGCCTATATGCTAACGACTCCAGTTGTAAATGTCTTTCTTTGGTGGCAAGTTTTAAGTTTCAAAATGTAGGCGGGTGGTTTTGACATGACAGTACTTAAGATGCACACACAATTACGCGCTGGCGTGCCCCCTCCCCCAAAAAAAACCACATCCACACAAACGAGGGGATAGCCTAGAGTTAAGAACATTGCGCTTGCAATTTGACGACTGGGATTCGATTTGCGGTGGAGGGGATTTTTCTCCTGGAGTTAACATCAGCCCTGACTCCCCCCCCCCCCCCCCCCCCAAAGTCCTTCGACCAGAATCTAAAGGGATGCTACATTCCGACTCCGGGAATTGCTGTCATTAATCATGGGTTCATTCACGTGGATATTTGATCCTCTGCATGTGTCTCTGTACACTGAGAAAATTATGACACTGGCAGGTCTGCACTTTGTTGGCCAGACGCCACAGTTTCGAACCCACGACAGTATGGACCCACGAGATTGAAGTCAAACGATGTTAACCGCTCAGTTATGCACACGCAAAGCACACACACACACACACACACACACACACACACACACACACACACACACACACACACACACACACACACACACACACACGCACGCACGCACGCACGCACGAACGACCGTTTGGACGGAATAGCCTAGTAGTCGCTTGCAATTTGGCGACCCGGGTTCGATTCCAGGTCGATGGGATTTTCCCCCTGGAGTTAACATCAGTGCTGACTCCACTCTTCCCAAAAGTCCTTTGGATGAGACTATAAACCAAGGCCCCCTATGCGAACGCATGCAGAACATCTTGCGCATATGTTAAATCCTGATCCGCTTTTCGTTAAAGTAGGCCATTGTGTGCCAGTGGAAATGGAAAAGATTTACAAAACTGCATACACACCGGGACTGGATGTAAAAAAGCACATGAGTGCTTATTCCATTATCTTCGATATAAAGAATAAATGAATGAAACACGCACGCACGCACGTGCACGCATTCTCTTACTCTTCTTTAAATTACGGTAATTTTTTAAAAACTTTTTTTGTTATCAGAAGCCTTTCTGCAACCTCGGACCTTCCGGCCACACACACCATGTTGTGATCCACATTGGTTTTTAGCCGGGTTGTACCTTTGTTAGATAGAGGGTAGGGATGGAGGAAGGAAATGTTTCAACAAAGCCTTCATTGAGCTTTGTTTCCATGGACTTCAGTTATGGAATATGTTCGACCCTAATCCTTCAGAGTGGGGATAGTCTTGTTATCCCAAAGGTTCTTCGTTTTGGGATATTCTGCTATCCCAATTTTTTTCAGAATGGGGATATTCTGCTATCCCCAAGGTTCTCGGAATGGGGATATTCTGCTATCCCCAAAGGACTCGGAATGGGGATATTCTGCTATCCTTTAAGTTCTCAGAATGGGGATATTCTGCTATCCCAAAAGTTCTTAGAATGGGGATATTCTGCTATCCCCCAAAGTTCTGTGTTCATGAGTCCCAGCTGTGCAGATTTTGTCAGCAAAGTTCTTTGTCAGACGATGTCTCTGCCATTGAACTGAACTGTCAGTTGCCTTTGAATGATCACTGGGCACCACATTTCTGATTGCATCTCTGATCCTTGCTAAAAGATAGATATAAATAGAATAGAATAGGACAGACTAAAATAAATGAAAGGAAATTAAAAAAAAAAAAAATTCAGCCCCAAACAATAAAATAGGAAATAAAATCAAACTAGCATAGCATTAGAAAATAGAGTTAAAAAAAACTGGCCACGAAAACAGTAAAATCAAATTTCAAACTAGGGACAAAACAGCGCGAGAGATCAAAGTAGAGAGCAATCTCAGTGACAGTGATGTCTTGGTGTTTAAACACTGACACCACCTACAAAGGCTTTTGAGAGATTGGTGATGAGAAAGAGTTGCCTCATCTTGGGGACAGTGATTGTGAGGAAGAGTTACCTCATCTTTTGGACATTGGTCTTGAGGGAGTGTGACTTCATCTTTGGCACAGTGGTCACGAGGGAGTGTGACGTCATCTTTGGGACAGTGGTTATGAGGGAATGTGACTCTGCCGTCCCCTCACATTTTCCAAACATTTCCTTCAGTTTCTTCCATCCCACCCTTTATTCGACACGGGTCCTGACCTGGTTAGTCATCATGTGAATCACATGGGAGTCGTCACTATAGCAACGGGGCTGAATCACGTGGACCACATAGGATTCATCGCTATAGCAACGGGGCTGTATCACGTGGACCACATAGGAATTCTCCTCTGACCCTGGGATGTCATCTGGAGAATTCTCCCTCAACAAGACCGTGCACTGTAAGTAATGAGAATGATGATGATGATGATATAAAAAGAAATGATAACAATAATGGAAATAATAATATAAAAAAACAATATAGAAAGAAATGATACACACAGCGTCCCAAAAATGGGACAGTGCGCACATATGGGCTAAAATGACATGGTCAGGTGACTGTCATGTTTATCCAAGAAAACCAGCAGAATTTTCAGTGGTACTGATTGGGACTGCCTTGCTTTCAGGAACTGTGGGACTGGAACCATGGACCCCGTGTGCAGTGGCCGCCATGATGAACTGGGGTCCTTTGTGGAAGAGTGGTAATGCTATGGTTCAAAGAAAGGTATGATAAACTCTTTGTTGCCATTGGGCTCTGAAAACCAAAGGCCTTTTTTATTATTTTTTTATTTTTTATTTTTTACTAAATTGCCTGGTATCTCTCATTGTTGATGTAAAAGATAAACATAATTATGCAAATTCAGGTAATTTCTCTTTTTTTCTGTGTTTATGAGCATTTTGCAAATTTTTTCATCAACTTAAAAAAAGACGGCTTTCAAATAATTTTGAAAATGAAATATAACATTATGTACAAGTTTCGAGTTTGTTTTCAAATTTTGAAACAATGAAATTTTGAACTCGTAAAGTAACTGGACAGTATGCCACCCGTAAAATTAATAATAATCCTTCATTCAATCTTTCCTAAAGTAACATGATCAGGTGACTGTTATTTTTGTCCAAGAAAACCAGCAGAATTTTCAATGGTACTGATTGGGACTGCCTTGCTTTCAGGAACTGTGGGATTGGAACCAAGGACCCCGTGTGCAGTGGCAGCTATGATGAACTGGGGTCCTTTGTGGAAGAGTGGTAATGCTGTGGTTTAAAGAAAGGTATGATAAACCCTTTGCTGTCATTGGGTTCTGAAAGCCAAAGGCCTTTTAAAAAATGTTTTTCTACTAAATTGCCTGTATCCCTCATTGTTGATGAAAAAGATAAACATAATTATGTAAATCGGTCAT
>CM060350.1:25729516-25762016 GCA_030674155.1 Stramonita haemastoma | reverse complement strand
GACATGTGGGTATGTATATATTTTATGCTCTGGCAGCCAGAGAAGCTAGTAAAGTACAATCCGTGCACAAACAGTTGAAGTAGTTTATGTCTCTTTGGACAATAGTTCATGACAATGCCAAAATTCTGTTGTTTGTTTCTTGTTTTGCTTTTCGTTTCTTCTGTTAAAATGTTTACCCCCTTGTATACAGGCCAGTGGCCTTACAATTAAAATCGAGTTTCGAGTTCGAGTTCAAGTTCGAGTTCGAAGTTGATCTCTTTGTCTCTCTCTCTCTCTCTCTCTCTCTCTCTCTCTCTCTCTCTCTCTCTCTCTCTCTCTCTCTCTCTCTTCTCTCTCTCTCTCTCTCTCTCCTCTCTTCTCTCCCTCTCTCTCTCTCATCTCTCTCTCTCTCTCTCTCTCTCTCTCTCTCTCTCTTCTCTCTCTCTCGGGAAGAAAAGCAACAATGGGCACAAGAATAAGGACACTATACACCAATATGATGCACCAGGGCACACTGCAGGGTCCCCTCCACATGCGCGCACACAAACCAACACACTAACAAACACCAGCGCGCGCGCGCGTGCGCGCAAGCATACCCATCCCCCACCCGAAAAAGGTGCCGTTTTGAGCACAGATAGCAGCCAAAGTGTCGTTTTCAGCCCCGTCGAACCCCGACTTTTGCACGGTAAAAGATCCAACGGCACCAACACATAATCGTACTGTATACAGACACTCTCTCCCACCCTCTTGCATAGGTGTGGCCCCGGATTTGTGGCGACACGAGAGCCGCCATTAGCTAAGAAAGCTAGTTTGTCGGAAGGAAAGCTGGTACGTGTACGGGACGAAAACCAGGCATTGGGCACAAGAATAAGGACACTATACAGCAATATGATACACCAGGGCAAACTGCAGGGTCCCCTCCACATGCGCGCACACAAACCAACACACTGACAAACACCAGCGCGCGCGCGCGTGCGCGCAAGCATACCCACCCCCCACCCGAAAAAGGTGCCGTTTTGAGCAGAGATAGCAGCCCAAGAGCCGTTCTCAGCCCCGTCGAACCCCGACTTTTGCACGGTAAAAACCCCACGGCACCAAGACATAATCGTACTGTATATAGACATTCTCTCTTACCCTCTTACATAGGTGTGGCGCCGGATTTGTGGCGACGGGAGAGCCGCCAAGAGCTAAGAAAGCTAGTTTGTCGGAAGGAAAGCTTGTAAGTGTACGGGACGAAAACCAAGCATTGGGCACAAGAATAAGGACACTATACAGCATTATGATGCACCATGGCAAACTGCAGGGTCCCCTCCACATGAAAGCACACAAACCAACACACTGACAAACACCGGCGCGCGCGCGCGCACGGGCAAGCATACCCATCCCCCACCCGAAAAAGGTGCCGTTTTGAGCACAGATAGCAGCCCAAGAGCCGTTTTCAGCCCCGTAGCGCTCCCGACTTTTGCACGGTAAAAGACCCCATGGCACCAGGACATAATCGTACTGTATGCAGACACTCTCTACCACAATCTTGAATAGGTGTGGCGCCGGATTTGTGGCGACACGAGAGCCGCCAAGAGCTAAGAAAGCTAGTTTGTCGGAAGGAAAGCTGGTAAGTGTACGGGCGAAAACTTAGAATTAGGCACAAGAATAATGACACTATACAGCAATATGATCCACCAGGGCAAACTGCAGGGTCTCCTCTACAGGCGCTCACACAAACCAACACACTGAAAAACACCAGCGCGCGCGACTTTTTCTCGGTAAAAGACCGCAGGGCAGCAAGACACTATGGCACCGTATGCATACACTCTCCCCCACCATCTTTGAGATGTGTGGCGCCGGATTTGTGCCGACACGAGCGGCCCCAAGAGCGAAGAAAGCTAGTTTCTTGGAAGGAAAGCTGGTAAGAGTACGCCACTAAAAACAAGCTGTGCACACAAAAATAATGACAATATACAGCAATATCATGCACCAGGGCAAACTGGAGGGTCCCCTCCACATTCGCGCACACAAACAAACGCACTGACAAACACCAGCGCGCGAGCGCGTGCGCGCATGCATACTAACCCCCTCCATCAAAGTGGTGCCGTTTTGCGCTAAGATGCCACCGAAAGAGCCGATTTCAGCCCCGTCCAGCCCCGACTTTTTCCCGGTAAAAGACCCCCGGGCAGCAAGACACTATGGCACCGTATGCATACACTCTCCCCCACCATCTTTGAGATGTGTGGCGCCGGATTTGTGGCGACACGAGGCCCCCAAGAGCGAAGAAAGCTAGTTTCTCGGAAGGAAAGCTGGTAAGAGTACGCCACTAAAAGCAAGCTGTGCGCACAAAAATAATGACAATATACTGTAAAATAATGACAATATACGGTAAAAGACCCCCGGGCAGCATAACAATATGGCACTTTCTGCATACACTCTCTTCAACCATCTTGGATAGGTGTGGCGCAAGATTGGTGTGGCGATACGAGAGCCCCGAAGAGTTATGAATGCTCGTTTGTGTTAAGGAAAGCTGGTAAATGTACCCGACAAAAAACGCAGATGCAAGCCAAAGAGCCGTTTTCAGCCGCGTTAAACCCCTGCTTTTGCACGGTAAAAGACCCAACGGCACCAAGACAATATCGCACTGTATGCATACACTCTGTCCCACCATCTTGAATAGGTGTGGCGCCGGATTTGTGGCGACACGAGAGCCCCCAGGAGCTACGAAAGCAAGTTTGTGTGAAGGAAAGCGGGTAAGTGTAAGCGACAAAAAACAAGCATTGCGCACAAGAATAATGACAATATACAGCAATATGATGCACCAGGGCAAAGTGGAGGGTCGCCGCCACATGCGCGCACACAAACAAACACACTGATAAACACCAGCGCGCGCGCGCGTGCAGGCATGCATACCCACCCCCTGCCCGAAAAAGGTGCCTTTTTCAGCACAGATGCCAGGCAAAGAGCCGTTTTCACCCCCGTACAACACCCACTTTTTCACGGTAAAAGACACACACACACACACACTCACACATACACACACACACAGACACACACACACACACACACACACACACACACACACACACACACACACACACACACACACACACACACACTCATACACACATACACATACACACACAAACCATACACACACACACAAACACACACATACACATGCAGACACACACACAAACATACGCAGACACACATACAAACACAAACCACACACACACACACACAAACACACACATACACAAGCAGACAAACACACAAACATACACGCAACACACACACAACTCAAACACACACTCACACACACCACACACACACACTCATACACACATACACATAACACACACACAGCACGCACGCATGTGCACACACGCATGCACGCAGCTAGGCACTCACACATTATAACTAAGACCATTTATTAGCCTAATTACACAGCAAACCACCCTTATTTTACCTGATAGGAGAGGCAGGGTGAGATGAACAGAGGGTGGGGGAATTATCTCTTAGGATACCGTGGACACTTATGCCATCTTTAGCCACTTGAAGTGTTTAGGCTAGGCTTGCCAGACCCCAGCACAGGTAACAGCAGGTTTAACTCTGGGCTTGCCACTTCAATTAACATCACCTCCACTGGCCTCTCAACAGTGACAGGAGGAAATGCCAGCCACCTCATCTCTAAGTGATTGGTTAGAATGGGACCTAGTAGTCCAGTACTGGTACGATTTAAAAACGGAAGATAGGAACTAATTGCAACAGTTACTCTTTTCTGTAAACTGTTACAGTTTATAGTGATAAACAAATTGTGAAAAGTTGCCTTTGATATAGCCACGAGTTTGTTTGCAATTTACGAAAAATGTCATGGCGGTTCTATTTTTAGAACTGCACTACTGTCACCCCAAATACAGCCCTGTAACAATTCCTTAGAGAGATCTTCTCCTGATTCACATGAAAAGAATATCACATGGCATCTTGAATGTGAAAATACGCATGTATTCAATAAAATACCTATATTTTTAGCTTAAAGTACAAAACAAGTCAATTCAGCGGTTATTGTTTTCACCTTAGCACTGCACCAAATCCTGTTACATGTTCAGTTCTTAGAATGCTCATGGATATAATGATGGCATTTTATTTATTTATTTATCTATTTATTTATTTATTTGTTTGTTTATTTATTCATTCTTTAATATCAAGGATAATGGAATAAGCACTCATGTGCTTTTTTACATCCAGTCCCCGTGTGTGTGCAGTTTTGTAAATATTGTAATCTGTTCCATCCAGCACACAATGGCCTACTCTTACAAAAAGCTGAACAGGATTTAACTGTGCGCAATATGTTCTGCGTGCGTTCGCACACGGAGCCTATGTTTATAGTCTAAGGACTTTTGGGGAGAGTGGAGTCAGCACTGATGTTAACTCCAGGGGGAAAATCCCCTCGAACAGGAATCAAACCTGGGTCAACAAACTGCATTCAAAACAGCATCAACCAGGAAATGCCCTTGAACAGATCTGGCCGGTAACTTCCCTGTCAACATGTGAGTAATGACATTAGGGAAAATGGCACTTCCAACAACTGCTGAAGACCAGATCCTGCCATCGTCGTCCTATGGAACCCAGAAAGTTCTTTACAGTACGGAAGCCACCTAGTCGCAGGACAATGGAACGAGAGGACTGTCACTGGTTCACTGGCAACAATGATCTTGGCCTTCCACCAAAGAGGTTGATCAAAAGTAATACTTGAAATCACATAGTTCTGGCTTGCCAATGCTGCCAAGCAGTACAGAGTTGAAAATACGCAGCTCATGTCTGTGGGGTCCATATTGATCATCGGGTAGAAAGGTGAAGCAGCTCTGTCCTGAATGATGACCATCACACAGTGCTGCAAGTTCCTGACCATCCTGGTTGTGGGGGAGCGTAGTGGCCACGATACTTTCCACAGAAAGTCAAGAAAGGTGATGACAGCACTGTGGATTGTTTGAAGAGGGCTGTAGTCTAATTTGAGCTGAGAAGTGGATGAACTGAATATTTTAATAGGAATCCTCCCAATTGCTTACAACTGCTCAGCTGTTGCAGTAACATCACGTTTAATAGACCTGCTTGTTCTAATGGCAGGAGTGTCAGCAGCAATCATTCCCATGCCATGAAATGTACCAATACCATCTACTGTTTGAATGTTGTGATCTACGTTATCTGCAACAAACTGAACACAGCTGGCTGGAGTCAAGCCTTGTACCCAATGCCTTGTGTTAGGGCTGCAGACTGTTCACATCTCTTCACCTCAGCATAGGATGAAGAAAACCCCAGTTTGCTCAAATGATCGACAAGATATCTGGAATCAGTAAGGTGGTGAATTGCCATTGCAAGACCCAACTGCAGTGGTGATATTAAAACTTCTGGTCTCCCTGCTTGGACAAGACTCTGCCCAATGGAAGCAATTTTCAGTTTATTGTTTTTTTTTTTTACCACAAAGCAGTGTACTGAGGAACAGTGTCACAGATGGTGGAAGAAAATCAACATTTTTGTCCAGGCTACAATGTCAGAACTAGAAGGGTAATCCTCTTTTGTGGAATCCATGGTCTTGATGTCTGACAAGAGGAGAAGGGCAGCTATTCTAATGATTCGAAGTTTTTCTTTTTCATTGTCTTTCTCTTCTTCTATGGAAAAGTCCTGGAGGATTTTCTCTGCAGTTGACCTAAAAGTTACTACATTTGTTTTCCCTCTAATACATCTGACAATAATGGCTTCTCCAAATTGGTCTTCTAACTTTTGCCCTAGATGCTTTTCAGTGTAAGGTTCTTTTTGAGTCCCAGTGTCTTAAAGAATGTCTTGCACTTTCTGTCTGAGATCTGAAAGAGTCATTTGTTCATTGTCATTTTCTTCTAAAAACTGCACTACCTTCAAGAAGGCTGCTGCCTGGTCTTCATCAGCTAGTCTTCCCTGTTTTGATGGTTGGTTGGATTTGCCACTTGTGAAGTTGCTGGGGATGTTTTTATTGCTTCTAAAATTGACGCTACATTGCTGTTGATATACAGTGTCAGCAGCATGCAAATCATTCACAGATTCCATCCGGCTTTGCACAGTTTGTGCCCACATTGTCACATCTCTCAAGACATTTATGGATAAACTTTTTTCACAATCGAAAGAACAATTAAATATTCTATAATCACTTCTTTGTCTGTCATATTTTGCTGGTTGCCCACACAGGAAGCATTCCATTTGAAAATCAAATGGTTTGTCAGCAGTTCTGCACTGTTTGGCAGGTGAACAAGCGTTTTATTTTTCTCCTGCATGATGTTTTCGCTTCAGGTGACATTTTACTGAGTTCTGATTTATGTAATCTATCCGGCACTTTTGGTGAACTTCTTGTCCAACATGAAACGTGTGACTATCCTCTCTCTTGGAACATGCCTTCTGAAGTCCCTGAACCCCTTGTCAGTCAGGATATACTATACAGTGTTATATCCGTCATGTAGCAGCTTTCCACATAAAGTGCAGCATTGCTCCTCATCTGAATGAGAGAGTTTTCATGAAAAAGTTTTCTGTGACCACAGAAGTCGTTATACACAGTGGAGACTCATTATAACTATTCTGACTGGTGCTATTACAGATGAATCAGTTTGCTGGCCTGGGCGTGCATCTAAAAATGCCATTTTTATTGCTTGTAAACAAATCCCTGTTATAGGCCTAAATAAAAAAAGGGTCCAAGCGTGAATGTGTTTTAATTCATTAATCCAAACTAGACAAAATCTAAAAATTCTCCCTATATCCAGTTGTTTGCACGTTAGTTTTAGTTTTTAAAAATCATGTATTGCATGGCTTACAATGCATATGAAATAATTGTTCACTACACGGCACACACACGCACGCGTGTGCGCGCGCACACACACACACACGCATGTGACGCACACACCACCACACACACACACACCACACACACACACAACACACACACACACACAACACACACCACACACACACACACACACACACACACACACACACACATATATATAGTAAACATGTTCTTACTGTCAGTTTTGATAAACACGGTTTACCATAACTTTTTTAACTGAACCAGTACACCACTGAAATTGACTCTGGCTATTAATATTTCAATCATGTGGAATCTGTATCATTTTCTTCTAGAATTGTGTCTTATTTGGGCGGGGGGGGGGGGTATATGCGCGTGAATGCATGCGTGCGCGCGTGTTTCTGTGTGCGTTTCTGTGTGCGTTTTGAATAAGTGTGCATGTCGCAGCGGCCCTGCACAGTGCTGTGTTGCATCATACTGTATAATATCCTTATCACTATGTATAATACTACGTACACAGCTGTCAGTTTCCCCACTTTCAGCTTCTCTCAATTCAGATGGGGGCCAGCTGGTGCTAATTATAGCAGGAACTGACCACACTTGGACTAGGTAAAAGGAAAGGGAGCGCTTAATTTAGCACTCTTGCCTGAGTGATGCTGGATTTGTGGGCTGTGTGTATTTGCTGTACCAGTTTTCGTTCTGACACACTTGCTATAGCCAGGCTGCCCTCTTCAGGGTTGTTGTGTTGCCACAAGAACCAGCCACCCACATCAAAGCTGCTAGTAAAGTGTGTATACACAGAGTAGAACACTCTCTTGGTGCCGTGGGCGCTGTTACTGCGCAAAAGTGGGTGTAGTACTGGACTCTAACTGGCCCTTTGTCACATCTTCTGGAAATGCGCCATGTGTGTGTGTGTGGGGTGTGTGTGTGTGTGTGTGTGTGTGTGTGTGTGTGTGTGTGTGTGTGTGTGTGTGTGTGTGTGTTTTTTGTTTTATTGTATTTTGGGTTTTTTGTTTGTTGTTGTTTGTTTTGTTGTTTTTGGGGGTATGCGCGCATTCGTGGGCGCGCTTATGTTTGTGTGCAGGTTTTCCTGTGTGTTTGCATGTTGCAGCAGCTCTGCACTGTGCTGTGGGGCATCATATTCTTGGTGGTGTGTATGCGCGCGTGCATGCGTGCATGCGTTTGTGTAGTGTTACGTAACTGTACCATTTTTTGTTCTGATACACTTGCTATATTCAAGACAGGCTCCCCTCTTTGGAGCTGTGGTGTCGCCACAAGACTGGTGCCACCCATATCAACGATGCTAATAAAGTATGTAAAAATAACCTCACACACAAAAACACAAAAGTGTGCACACATGCGCGCGCATATCCCCCTTCCCCCCCCCCCCCCCCCAAGAATAAGACGCATTTCGAGATTCGAGAAGGTGTAACAAAGGATTGGTCACCAGATCACGGGATAGATAAATAAATAGATATTTAATTAGATAGTGTGCGGTGGTGGTTCGTACCCCGTTTTGGATCAAAACTTGTTCCCTATCCATTGGACCCTGAGTGGTGGTCTGGGCGCTAGTCTTTCAGATGAGACGATAAACCGAGGTACCGTGTGTTACACATACTATTTAGCGCACATAAAAGAACCCACGGCGACCCTGGCAAAATTCTGTAGAAAAAATCCACTCTAATAGGGAAACAAATACAGTTGCATGTAGGGAAAAAAAATGGGTAGGCGCTGCACTTGTGACTACGCGCTCTCCCCGGGGAGAGCAGCCCGAATTTCACGCAGAGAAATCTGCTGTGACATAAAGTGGTACAAAATACAAAAATACAAAATAATGTTTTCATCATTACTGATAATATGCTCTATGTGCGTACTGTGGAGTGTTTTGCAATACTATTTCTATATCCTTGTTTTGTATCTGACTTTTCAGATCCTCTATCTGAACCATGCCAGAAGCTTTGTCAGTTCAACAGGGTGTGTGTGTGTGTGTGTTGGTGTGTGTGTGTGTGTGTTGTGTGTGTGTGTGTGTGTGTGTGTGTGTGTGTGTGTGTGTGTGTGTGTGTGTGTGTGTGATTTTTTTCTCACCTTTATCAAAATGCTATGATTTATATGACTTATTTTGTTGAAAGATGTGGTGGCTGATATTTTCAGTTGTTTACTTCATTATAATTATTCTCTTGTTTGCTCGTTAATTATTAGCACTTTTTTAAAATTCAAAATCATCGTTTGATTCTTATTATTTTCGGTTCAGAATGGGTTCTTTTTTATTACCTTATTATTGTATTTCTGCCTTATTTCTTGTCTCTTGTTTGCTACTGGGTATGTTTTTTTTGTTCTTGGTATTTAGATCATTATTATTGTTGCTGTCTAGAGGTTTTTTCATCTTGATCTTATCCCTGATAAAGGCGTGGACTGAATGTAAACAAGCTCACGAGTGTTTATTCATTATCCTCGAAATGAAAGATTTTTCCTTGCCTTGCCTTTGCCTTGTCTTTGCCTTGCCTTGCCTCTCTCGCATATATGATACACATGATGGTATGTATATAAATAAATATATGTATACATCAATAAAATAATAAATGAATGATATAAACGAATAAACAAATAAGTATACAAATTGTGTGTGTGCGCGCGCGCGCATGTGTGGTGTGTTGTGCACGCACACACACAGGCGCCCGGTGCGGGCTTGTGTATGTGTGTATGTATACAGTCTACACCCCTTTCCTTTTGTTGTTGTCTTCAATTTTACGTCTGTTCACTCTTAGTGATATTAGACGGGGAAAAAAAACACACAAAAAAACCTCAAAAACATGTCACCTCCACCCTAAAAAAAAAAAAACCACCAAGCAAATACAAACAAACAAAAACCCAGCCCATAAGGAAACTTGGTTAGCAATAGAAATAACAGAAATATAAGAACTCATTAACGTTAATGTAACTATAACAAATGTCCTATCGGACTGTGATAGAGACCCTTTACAATTTCAAATGCCCTTTCCTTTTATTTGATGGAATGTTCCCTGCTTTTTTTCCTCCAGACACTGTGATCAGCACCCTTTCTAGGCCTCATCCACATCATGCAGCTGCTGAATCCTCAACTCCAGACTACTGTTTCATTTCTTCTGCAAAAGAAACACACCAAAAACTAATGCATGTACATGCAAAATTCGTAGGCGAGAACAGCTTATTCAAGGGAAATAATAACGTCATGATAACCGAGACCCCAGAATAGAGTTTGTTACCTTAGACCACTCAACGCATAAGTTGAAGTACGGAAGCAAAAGATCCTCTTGTCTACATGTTCAGGCTTGTGCATCTCTCTTGTGCTTGCATGGGCCTGGTACAGTTGCTTCAAGAATTGTAAACATTTTAGGGTGGCCCACAGGCCAAAATGGGATGACTTGCGAGCACAGTCTCTAAATCGGATAATTCCACTGGGACTTTATTACAATCTCAAACAAATGTTCTGCTTGATCTGAGATTCGAGGGGTATTTTTTTTGTAAAGAATGTGTCTGTACCTGGGGGGGGGGGGGGGGGAGCACAGTTGGTAAAGATGATTACAGTCACAATAATGAAGTAGAATTTAAAAAGCTTGGCATGCAATATTTATATTTTTACACTAAAGGAATGTATGTGAATAAATGCAATGAATTACAGCGAATCTTTTAGAAATAAAACACACTTGTGCTAACATGACAAAATATTAATAATATTATAATATAATAATATAATATTAATATATTATATATATAATATATATATTATGTATGTAATGATTTGGTAAGTAATGTAATGAATAATGATGTGGATATATTGTGTGATTGATGATGTTGATTGTTGATTGTTGTTATTATATATTATATTATTATATTATATATTATATTATTATATTATTAGTTATATAAGTAGGCACCCATCAGTCTCGGAAGACTATGGAGTTGCGCTCTCGTGTTTAGAGCGCAAAGCCTGGGTAAGTAAATATGGAGGGCAAGCTGTTACCCATGCAGCAGACCCCCCCCCCCCCCCCCCCCTCTCTCCACGCCACTGGAATGATCCATTGGAAAGGCAATGACCGATACGAATGGTTCCAGTACCGTCGCAGGATCCACCAGAACGTTGCCATATACAGCCCCGAGCCGCCCAGGACTCCAACTCCCCGATTTTTCCTCAGGGATGGTGTCTAAACACACCTGTGTGCATACGGGGTTTTAATAATTTTGTCATCCGCTCCTACCGGCGCACGATGGCCTGCTCTTTCGAAAGGCGGAACGGGGTTTTAACGTGTGCGCAAGATGTTCTGCGTGCGTTCGCACACGGGGCCTCGGTTTATAGTCTCATCCGAATGACTTTGACATTCAGTTCGATTTTTTCGTCAGAACTGGGAAGAAAGGGCGAGGCTGGGTACGAACCCAGAAACTCATGGTTTACATGTTGGCAGACGAATGTCTTAACCATCCTGCCACCTTCCTTCATGATTTTTTTTTTTTTAATTATTATTATTATTATATTATTATTATTATTATTATTATTATTATTATTATTATTTGTTTTTTTTGTATGTTTATTTTATTATTATTATTATTATTACTATTATTATTATTATATTATTATTGTTATTATATATTATTATCAATGATCTTCTTCCTTGTCGTCTTCTTCTTCGTGGTGGTAGTGCTTTTTTTGTATTTATAACCACTATATTTTCACGGTAAATTTCTCTACGTGAAATTCGGCCTGCTCTCCCCGGAGAGAGTTCGTTGCCACAAGAGTAGTGCCACCCCCTCAGTCTGGCTCCGCAACTGAGCTAATACTGTCGTTAGTAAGGGAATTAGTAGGTGGTGTCCTGCCTATGCTAGATCAGAACAGGCACCACTGAACACCACCAAAGTGACCCAGCAGCAGTGCAGGGCCCCTCTGGCTGGTGGCCCCACGGCGGCCTAATATCAGTGTGCTCCCTGTGGACTGCCGATCCCGGGGATGAGACACAACAAATCAGGGTATGGCTGTGGAGGGGAGATTGAAATGAGTGGCGCAGGAACAGCAGTAGGGACATCACAGAAGACGAGGCAGCAAAAAAAAACAAAAAGAATAATGGCACCCATTAAATAAAATTATGTACCGGAATACGAGAGGAATCTATCTGCTGTAAGGCACATATTTTGGGACAAATATATTCTAATACCTTCATTAATCTTATGATTATGGTCATAAAAATCACGGTCATAACCATTCGTAATCATGATGGACATGTTATTCAGCTTACTTAAAAGGATGATCAATTAAAAAGTTAACACAAAATCATAACATTCAACACAAGTGATTATTAAAATAGAGAGTACAAAATATGTATAAAACATTTCTCAATATGGATGGTAAACATAATGGAAAGAGAAGAGGGAGAGAGAGAGAGAGAGAGAGAGAGAGAGAGAGAGAGAGAGAGAGAGAGATGAAATAATCTTTATTTTTCAAGGTACAGAGTGTACAGAGAAGGAGAGAAGAGAGAGAGAGAGAGAGAGAGAGAGAGGCAGATAATGCTTTTTTTCCAAGACAAGGACAGAAAATGCAGACAGACGATAGAGGGCACTGCACTGCATCTGCAACGTCACGTGGTGAACTCTGCTCACTGATTGGCAGAAGGGGACGCGCTGCGTTCGCTAGCATATCCACTTCACCTGCACTATCACCTGACGCTGACACAGACAACTTGAGCAGTGCAAGCCACAGGGCAAGACGTTCACCAGTGTCGCTGCCCGGCCATTTTGAACTGCACCTACAGGTAATTATTGCTGTTCTTGTTTATCATACATATTGTTTTCCATTGTGGTTACTACATGATTATTTTCAATTTTGGAAAACGGTTTAAAATTCTAGTTACCAAGAAAGAGGATGTGAATTTGAACCTTTGATCTGTTGCCGTCAGATGATTTCCACACCAGTGTGCATGCATTGATTTAACATTGTCATCCTCCTACGCAACACAATGTTGTCTTAGCTATGCTTGACCCCCCACCCCCCCACCCCCAATGGATTTATGTGTTTTTGAGATATTAAAAGTTTGTATTCGTATTTGTAATAGCTTTCTTCCCAAAAGGCCCAACGGATTTCACCTGTGTGCAAAACAGGATTCAACTTGTGCAAGGTACTTGCTGCTAAGCAACAGGGCTTGGTTTGTGTCTGGACAGACATCCGGAGCAGTGACGTCGGAACTGAGTTAACTTCAGGGTTGATAAAAGAACCTCAAAAAGGTGTCTAGGTAGTGGCTTGAACATGCACAGATTACAAACTCAGTTCCACTAGACTCCCCCCCCCCCCCCCCCCCCGAAAAAAGTGTGAGCTAGATGTCCTGTGTGCATTGAACAGGGTATCGGCTACATCGTTGGTCTGCAGAACTTAGGATACAAAAATAAAAGCACTGAAATGAACACATCAGTGGAATCTGTCCGCAAATGTGATGTACACTCCATGTAACTTTGATAGAAATATGTTAAAACTTGACCCAGGTCATTTTTTTTTATCAATCTAAGGCAGTGGCATTTGTTTCTTTCAGGAGGCAGACACAGAAACATAGCCAGCGTTGTGTTCAACTCGACTCTTCTACAAGCACCATAACAGAAGTCTGATAAACATCTGCCCCCCCCCCCCCCCCCCACCCACACACACACACACCACCAAGAACCAGTCTGAATACAACAGAAGCCTAGACATATCCGCAACCCCCCCCCCCCCCCCCCCCCCAACCATCACCAGTCTGAATACAACAAAGCCTGATAAACATCTGCAACCACCACCACCACCAAGAACCAGTCTGCACCACAAGGAACCCGATGTTCACAGTCTGCAGCTTCGCCACCTCCCACACTGCTGCAGGGCAGGCACTCTACAGACAGCCTTCTTCCCCAGACCCACAGATGCAACAGCCTTCCTGCAGAAGCTGCTCTCAGCCCCATCCTGGAAGGTTTGACATTCCAAGGTGACCTAAACCCACCCCTTCCCCCATCCCTCCTCCCTCGTCTTCAGACTTCATACTCAAGCACCCCCTTCCCCCCTCGACAGTCTACAGAATCTTCATACTAAGCACCCCCCCTCGACAGTCTACAGAATCTTCATACTCATGCACCCCCCTCGACAGTCTACAGAATCTTCATACTCAAGCACCCCCCCCCCCCCCCCCCCTCCTTAGATCTACAGAATGTTAATGATGAAGGCGGTAGCGAAAGGAAAGAAGGAAGCCACATAACATGGGAGCACAAGGAGATGGAAACTGGAAATGTCGAAAGACGGGTAACTATTTTCGCTGTTTTATAATTTACCAGGTTTTTTTTTCATAGATTAACTGTAACAAAGACATACCCATTATCTTTTTTTTCATTTTGTTCTAAAGTATTTGTTTTTATTCTTGTGCTATCTTACCTGGTTTTTGTGTATGCCGTGATCGCATTCTTAGGTAGCGCATTTATCTAATAAAAATTACACCCCCCTCCCGAAACGAAAGTTACATTTTTACAGTTGCTATAACACATGCAATGACCCCCCCCCCCCCCCCCTCCCTCCTTCTCTCCTCTCTTCCAACCTCTTCTTTCATCCTTCCCTCTTTGTGTCTCTCTCCATCCCTCTTTCTATCCTTCTCTCTTCCTCCCTCTTTCCCTTTCCATCTTGCACTTTCTCTCCTTCCCTCTTTTACTTTGCCTGCACCCTCCCCCCTCCATGTCTTTTCGGATTTCCTTCTTTCCATGACATTTTATTCTTGTCCTATAAAATATCATCAGTAGCAGTGCTATATTTATTTGTTTAATAGGTGATTAATTTTAATTTTTGCAATCGTAAATATGTTGAACGGCATGCAACTGTCGTCTTTGAAGGCGGCTTGTTTCAATTTTTAAATTGGAGTCAACAAGCCCATTTATTATGCATTTGTTAGGGGCGTATAGCTTAGTGGGTAGTGTTGCCCTTGTGGCCAGACACCTAGGATCGAGCCACCATTGATTCGCCCATTCGAGATTTTCCCCCTGGAGTTAACAGTACCAACTCGACCCCCCCCCCAAAAAAAAAAAAAAAGTCCTTTAGATCAGACTACACACCGAAGTCCTGTGTGCATTATGTATGCTGAACCCCCCCCCTCACAAGTTACGGGTTCTGCCTTTCGGAAGAGGTCATTTCGTGGGAGTAGGAATGGGTGAGCTTTAAAAATCATACCCGCCCCCCCAAAAAAAAAAAAAAACACCAAAAAACCCCAACAATAAAGGTATGCATACAGGTGTTAACACCATTCGAAGTGGAATGACACTACTTTTAAATTTTGGGGTAAAGAGGGCTGCAACTTTGTAGCTCCTACCCAAGAACAAAAACAAAATAACTAAACTGTTTGCTAATAGTCATTAAATTTGTCACAATGTGTGAATGTCAATCATGACAAAACTATATTCTGTATGCTTTTCTGTCACTCCATTGCTTAGGTTTTCGTGTTTGTTCTTTTTTGTTTTGTTTTTAAGGGGAATCTTCTACAAAATTAAGTTTAATATCAAGAAAATCGACACGCGTATTTGACAATACTTTGATCAGAATAATTACTGTAAGCTTTAATAGGCTAGTGCCGCCGGAACCAGCCCCGGAACCACCGACTAGAAAAGTGCGGAACTTTTCAAAAGTGCGGAGCTTTTCACAAAATGTCCACTTGTCATGGAACACTTGTGTTGTGGACTTGCACTGCTCGTTTCGTGTTACAACCCGCGTTACTGCGGGAGTCGATCATTAGGAAAGATTGCTGGGCCTCTGTTGTCTACCTCTTTCTGCGGTGGATAGACGACGTCTCTGTTATTGTAAAACGCCCAACAAAAATATCGGCTATACTTTCCGCTTCAATACGGCTTGGCTGAATATCGTGATGTTGTTAGTGTCGTAATAAACTTTTGGGGACATGAGGAGGGCTGCTTTTTGTTGAAGAATTCAAGCACATATGATTCTGTTCAGAAACTGTCATACGGAAGGTCTGTTTCGTCTTTACGGAATTGGAAATCGTACATCGGCTTGAAATGGGGTTCGTTTTAACCGGGTGACGCGCACTTGAACTTCAGTGCTGGTAAAAATTTGAGGTTGACACATTTCCGTGAGCGCGTGCGAACACGCGCGCGCAACGCACAACACACGTACGTACGCGCGCACGCACCACACACACACACACACACCACACACACACACCAAACACACACACACACACACACACACACACACACACACACACACACACGGACTCGCTTACACACATACTCTTTCAGGCACACACGCACGCACGCACACACGCACATATAATTTATTTTTTGGTTTTTATTAGAGAATGTTGTGTTTGGTTTTATCATCAGACATTTCCCAAATGTCATGGAACCTTCTCACCACAGAAGCTAATGACGACAACGCTGTCAGATGAACTGGGGAGACAAGACCTCTGAACTATATGTCCACATGACTTTTTTTTTTGTCTTTTTTTTTGTCAAGGACCCTGTTAGGGAAGGATAGAGGATGGAGGAAAAAGGAAACCTTCAACAAGGCCCTGAAGGGCTTTGTTCACTTGGGATCTGAGATTTGAAGATGCCTTCGTCTTCAAAATAGGGATATTCCGTTTCCCTCGCACGCATAGTATTCATGCATACGGTTGCATACTTTCAGATCCCACAGGACGTGCTCGAAGTCCGGTAACGTAGTGGACATGTCTGCAACAGAATGCAGTCTATATGAACAGTGACCACATCAGAAACCCTCCGTGGAAGACTTGAGAGAGCAGTGAGCATTTGCGGAAAGAAAAAACCACTGAAATACAGTGGAATGTAAAGAGGGAGCAGGCAAATTCACCGGTTGTGTAGCCGCTGCCTTACACAGCCCACGGGCATGTCCCTTAAAAGGAGGCTCTGTGAAAGGCGCGTTTTACATTGCTCACAAAAGGGAAGAGATGCAAAGCTCATCTCCATATTCCCCCATGCTCTAACTCAATGTTGCTCCCGAAGTTCTGTCAGACTTGTGGTCTTTTCTGTTGGACTACCCTGTCCACTGCCGGACTTTTGAGGGGTTGAGACTTTGTCACCTGGTGTTGAGAAAACACCACCCTCGAAGCATCAGAAAAACTCATGCGGGTTGTGACCCATTGCCTGGTGTCCGAAAACACCACCTGCAACTTCAAGGCATCAACAGAGCTTATGCAGGGTTAAGGGGTTGCGACTGTCACCTGGTGTTCCGTAAACACCACCCTCGAAGCATCATAGCTCATGCGGGGTTCTGACCCTTTCACCTGGTGTGCGAAAACACCACCCACAAGGCATTACTCGTGAGGGCAATGACCCCATCAAACTGGTGTCCGAAAACACCACCTACAAGGCATCGACAGGGTTCATGAGCTTCGTTACCTGGTTTGCAAAAACAACCGCCAACAAGACATTAGGAAAACTCATGAGGGGGGTATGAGCCTGCACCTGGTGTCCGTACACACCATGTTCAGCCACAAGGCTTCAACGGAGCTTGTGGGGGACTGTGACTCCATCTGGTGTCCGAAAACACCATCTACGACTCGGAGTCACCTGGTGTCCGAAAACGCCACCCTCACCTGGTGTCTAAAACACCATCTACGATTCGAGTCACCTGTGTCCGAAAACGCCCATTCTCACCTGGTGTCTAAAACACCATCTACGACTCGAGTCACCTGGTGTCCAAAAAAACCACCGATCAACAGAGCTCATAAGGGTTGTGGTCCGGTCACCGCCCCCCCCCCCCCCCCCCCCCCCCACCCAGTCCTCCAGTGTTTCCTAAACTGACAGTCTTTGTCACTCTGTCCAATCCTTCGTGTCACAGGGGTCCTAATCCGGTATTTACAAGTCGTCATGTGGATCAATATAGGGAGGAGGTCTTTAGAATCCTCTTCAGGGGTGTGCACAGCATGTGGGCTGCGGAACATGCTCCAGGAAGAATTGGCATGCGTAAGTATTTTGAAGACTGTGCAGCTACAGTTGAACAGCTGCAAGATTAGTGATTAGGCAAGATTAGTGATTTCTTTCTAGTTAATGTCTGTCTGTCTGTCTGTCTGTCTGTCTGTCTGTCTCTTTCTCTCTGTCTCTCTGTGTCTCTCTCTCTCTGTGTCTCTCTCTGTCTCTCTGTCTCTGTCTCTCTGTCTCTGTCTCTCTGTCTCTCTGTCTCTGTGTCTGTCTGTCTGTCTGTCTGTCTGTCTGTCTCTCTCTCTCTCTCTCTCTCTCTCTCTCTCTCTCTCTCTCTCTCTCTCTCTCTCTCTCTCTCTCTCTCTCTCTCTCTCTCTCTCTCTCTTCTGTGTCTGTCTGTCTGTCTGTCTGTCTGTGTCTGTCTGTCTGTCTGTCTGTCTGTCTGTCTGTCTGTCTGTCTGTCTGTCTGTCTGTCTGTCTGTCTGTCCTCTCTCTCTCTCTCTCTCTCTCCCCTCTCTCTCTCTCTCTCTCTCTCTCTCTCTCTCTCTCTCTCTCTCTCTCTCTCTCTCTCTCTCTCTCTCTCTCTCTCTTTTCCCTCCCCACCTGGTTTCATAAAGTTCGATGTAAATAGATGATTACTTCTGTCGGTTGGTCTGTCAGTGGGTCTCTCTCTCTATTTTTTTTCTTTATTTATTTCTTTTTCTTCCGATGGGTAAAAAACCTTCATATATAAAATCTTAGAATAAACCTATCAGATCAAAGGCAAATATTAAAGATGGATTTTGACAAATGTGTTATAGAATATCTGGAAATTTCATCTTCTAAAATGCAACAATTGCGCTGTTTAAACTTTTAAAGGTATGGAAAAGGACCTGCCAAGAAAATTTCCAAACTTACATTTCAAAGCAATGTAGTCAAAAGAATTTACATTTTGAGGTAACCCACGATATCAGAATTAGAATGCCAACGAATGTGATGTATGTTTTCAGGAACAGTGGAACTGGAAATCAGATGCCAGTGACCACACATTCTTGACAGCAGTCGTCTGAGCCTGCTGTTTCAGAACTGATGGAACTGGAATCAAGTGACCACACATTGCTGACGCCAGTCAACGTGTTCTACAGTTAGAACAAAGGTATGCTGGCGGCCACATTCTCGACTGCTCTCTCTCTCTCTCTCTCTCTCTCCTCTCTCTCTCTCTCTCTCTCTCTCTCCTCTCTCTCTCTCTCTCTCTCTCTCTCTCCTCTCTCTCTCTCTCTCTCTCTCATCATGCTCTCCCTTGCTCTGGTCCAATCTTCCATGGGGTTAAAAAAAAATGTCGATAGACAAAGATTTTCTGCAGAATAAACCGATCTCGTCTAAAGCAAAACCTAGAAGTAAATTTTGACAAATGTTTAAATGTCTGAAAAATTCCCTTAAAATGAATTCTGCTCAAGCCTAAAAAGCTTGTGACAATGACCTGCAAGGAATAATTCCAAAGATTTGCTTCAGTGCAATGCAGTCAGATAAATCTACCACTTTGAGGTAATGGAGAATATCAGATCAGAATTTGAATGTCAACGAATATGATACATGTTTTCAGGGACAGTGGAATTGGAATCAAGTGTCAGTGACCACACATTCCTGACACCAGTCATCAGAGCCTGCAGTTTCAGAACTTATGGAACTGGAATCAAGTGCCAGTGACCTCACATTGCTGACACCAGTCATCAGTCTGCAAAGGTGTGCTGCCACATACTTGTTGTTTACTTCTGTCTTCCATCACTTTCCTGATTCTGTCTGGGCCAGGCATTCTAAAGTGTTAAGATTTATTCAGCTTTCCTGACGCATTAGTTTCATTCTCTCTCTCTCTCTCTCTCTCTCTCTCTCTCTCTCTCTCTCTCTCTCTCTCTCTCTCTCTCTCTCTCTCTCTCTCTCTCTCTCTCTCTCTCCTCCCCTCTCAATCTCTCGCTCGCTCGCTCGCTCGCTCTCTCTCTCTCTCTCTCTCTCTCTCTCTCTCTCTCTCTCTCTCTCTCTCTCTCTCTCTCTCCTCTCTCTCTCTCTCTCTCTCCTCTCTCTCTCCCTCTCTCTCCTCTCCCTCTCCCGGGGGACGGATAGCCTAGCGGTCAGAACATTGCGCTGGCAATTTGACGACCCGGGTTCGAGTCCGGTCGAGGAAATTTTCTTCCTGGAGTTAACATCAGTGCTGACTCCACTCTCCCCAAAAGTCCTTCGGATGAGACTTTAAACCGAGGCCCCGTGTGCGTACGCACGCAGAACATCTTGCGCACACGTTAAATCCTGTTCCGCTTTTCGTAAGAGTAGGCCATCGTGTGCCGGTGGGAACAGATGACAATATTTACAAAACTGCATACACATGGGGACCGGATGAAAAAAAGCACATGATTGCTTATTCTGTTATCCTCGATATAAAAGAATAAATAGAAAAGAATAAAAGAATAAATAAATAAATAAATAAATCTCTCTCTCTCTCTCTCTCTCTCTCTCTCCTCTCTCTCTCTCTCTCTCTCTCTCTCTCTCTCTAATAGTCTAGTGGTCAGAACATTGCGCTCGCAATTTGACGACCCCGGTTCGATTCCGGTTGAGGAGATTTCTTCTGGAGTTAACATCAGTGCTGACTCCACTCTCCCCCAAAGTCCTTCGGATGAGACTTTAAAACGAGGCTTCGCGTGCGAACGCACGCAGAACATCTAGCGCCCACGTTAAATCCTGTTCCGCTTTTCGTAAGAGTAGGCCATCGTGTGCTGGTGGGAACAGATGACGTGATTTACCAAAAAAACTGCATACACTCGGGGAAAAGATGTAAAAAAAGCACAAGAGTGCTAATCCATTATCTTCGATGTAAAAGAATAAATCAAATCAAATCTCTCTCTCTCTCTCTCTCTCTCTCTCACTCTCTCTCTCTCTCTCTCTCTCTCTCTCCTCTCTCTCTCTCTCTCTCTCTCTCTCTCTCTCTCTCTCTCTCTCTCTCTCCCCCTCGCTCCCCCTCCCTCTCTCCTGCCATCCTCACTCACTCTGTCTCTGTCTCTGTCTCTCTCTCTCCATCTCTCTCTGTCTCTGTCAATATTAATGTTTCTGAATAAATTTGATAATACCTCATCAGAGTTATTTTTTAAGTTGTTTGATGCACAGTGCAGCCAATTGTTCAATATGGTGCAGAAATATGGGCCTTCTATGCAGGGCATGAAATTGAAAAACTACAGTTATTAGCCATGAAACGTTTCTTACTTGTTAACAGGCGAACACCTAACGATTTAGTTTATGGTGAGCTTGGAAGACATCCATTGTATTTAAATTCTTATGTGAAGTGTATTACATATTGGTTAAAAGTGGCTCAGATGTGTGAAAACAGACTGCCTGCTCAAGCATATAAACTTTTATATAAATTGGATGAGAGAGGAAAGATAACATGGGTGACCACTGTGCGTAAGTGTTTGTGTGAAAATGGTTTTGCATTTGTGTGGCTAAATCAGGGTGTTGGATGTGTTAAGAGTTTTCTGGCCTCCTTTAAACAACGTCTTACAGATTGTAGATGGCAAAATTGGGAGAGCCACATTCAAAACAGCTATGGATTTTCCTTGTATAAACTGTTTAAAACAAATCATTTTATTGAAACATATTTAGGGGTGAATATGAATAAGTTTGTAAGATGTGTATTAACCAAGTTTCGATTTGGGGTCACAGATATAATGGTTCAAAATCAAAGATATAAGAAAAATGACAAAGATATGACGTGTCCCATGTGTAAATTAAATAAAGAAGATGAAGTACATTTTGTTTTCTGTTGCCCAGTTCTTGATGATTTAAGGAAACAATACATCCCATCTAAGTTTTATAACAGACCAGCACTATTTCGATTAGTTACACTTTTGTCCTCTACCAATGTAAACACTATAAGAAATGTTGCTCTGTACCTCTATAAGTCATTCAAACGAAGAGAAACGATGATGTCATAATTTTGCTCTAGACTGAAAAATTGTTATGTATATTTTTTTTTGTGGCTTTTTTTAGGTGTATGACTTTAGTGTGGAATGTACAACAAATATCAGCGATGTATACCCCTTCAAATGGGGCCATGGCCTTTTTTTGAATAAATTATTGTCATTGTCATTGTCTCTGTCTCTGTCTCTCTCTCTCTGTCTCTCTCTCTCTCTCTCTCTCTGTCTCTCTCTCTCTCTCTCTCTCTCTCTCTCTCTCTCTCTCTCTCTCTCTTCTCTCTCTCTCTCTCTCTCTCTCTCTCTCTCTCTCCCCTCCTCTCTCTCTCTCTCTCTCTCTCTCTCTCTCTCTCTCTCTCTCTCTCTCTCTCTCTCTCTCTCTCTCTCTTTGTGTTGAAAATGTGTTTTAAGAACTTAATTCGACGTTCTAAAATCAGATGTACTATTTTGAGCGTAACAGGCTTGTGACATTGACCTGCAAAGAATAATCTCTAAGCTTGTTTCAAAAATGCAGTCAGACAATTTGACACTTTTTAGTAAGTTAAGAACTTAAATGTCAACAAATGTTACATAATATTTTCAGGGACAGTGGAATTGGAATCAAGTGCCAGTGACCTCACATTGCTGACACCAGTCATCGAAGCCTGCAGTTTCAGAACTTATGGAACTGGAATCAAGTGCCAGTGACCTCACATTGCTGACACCAGTCATCAGTCTGCAAAGGTGTGCTGCCACATACTTGTTGATGTTTACTTCTGTCTTCCATCACTTTTCTGATTCTGTCTCGGGCCAGGCTTTCTAAAGTGTTAAGATTTATTCAGCTTTCCTGACGCATTAGTTTCATTCTCTCTCTCGCTCTCGCCCCTCTCTCTCTCTCTCTCTCTCTCTCTCTCTCTCTCTCTCTCTCTCTCTCTCTCTCTCTCTCTCTCTCTCTCTCTCTCTCTCTCTCTCTCGCCCTCTGTCTCGTTCTCTATCTCGCTGAGGGTGTCTCTGTACCTTTGTCTTGATCTCTCCCTCCCTGTCTCTCTCCCTGTCTCTCTCCCTATCTCTCTCCCTATCTCTCTCCCTATCTCTCTCCCTATCTCTCTCCCTATCTCTCTCCCTATCTCTCTCCCTATCTCTCTCTCTCTGTGTCTCTCTGTCTCTCTCTCGCTCTCTCGCTCTCTCCTCGCTTCCCCTCCCTCTCTCCTGCCCCCCTCACTCACTCTCTCCATCTCTCTGTCTCTCTCTCTGTATGTCTGTTTGTCTCTCTCTCTCTATCTCTCTCTCTTTCAATGTTGAAAATGTGTTTTAAGAAATTCGATCTTCTAAAATCAAATAGATGTACTATTTTGAAATTAACAGGCTTGTGACATTGACCTGCAAAGAATAATCCCCAGGCGTTGTTTAAAAAATGTAGTCAGACGATTTTACACTTTAAAGTAAGTTAAGAATTGGAATGTCAACAAATGTGCCGTTGTCTTTTCAGGGACTGTGGAACTGGAATCGAGTGTCAGTGACCACACATCCTGACACCAGTCATCAAAGCTTGCAAGTTCAGAACTCATGGAACTGGAATCAAGTGCCACTGACCTCATTCCTGACAAGTCATCTCCAGAACTAATGGAACTGGTAACAAGGGACTACGCAATCCTTACATCAGTCACTAGGGCCTGCGATTTCAGGTGATTTTTCTCCTGGAGTTAACTCCACTCCTCCGAAAATTATCTGGATGAGTGTGAATGCATGCAGAATATCTTGCCCACACGTTAAAACCCAATTCGGCTTTTGGAAACAAATGACAAAATTTTATATGCCGGAAGCATGCAAAGTCTAGATGCAAAAACAAGAAAGAGTTCTGTTTATTCCCTTATTCTCAGAATAATAATTTAAATAGAATATAAATACACAACGGGATATTTTAATAGGCTTGTTATTCATTTTTTCCCAAGAACATGTATTCTATTATTCTATAATTATGTCATCAAAGCACAGCAGTGCAGCTCTTAAGCTGACAATGTTCAAGGACAATATTTTTTTGTTATGGACGGACATGGTCTAATGTAAACTGAGTCTCTGTATTACACTAAGATCAAATGAATGTGTACTTTATTTTGTAAATTTCATTTTTCGTATTTCCCTTGATTCTTGTGAGACAGAGCCTGCAAATGTTTTGCACGCAATTAAAAAAAATCTGATCAAAATAATGAACATTTGAAAAATATACTCGTGGCATAACTGGAATTTTTGAGAACTTGTATTTTTCTATAGTAGTGTCCCTTAAAAAAAAATCCAAGAAAATAGTGTTACAAGGTATAACTTTTTCCATGAAGGCTTTCTTTTTCTTTTTTGAAAGGGATTTAATGAAATATTACTCTATGAAAATACAGGAGTCCCAACTTAAATAATTATCAAATTTGTAGGACAACAGTGGTAATAGTTCCTGATCTTTTTCAAACTTTTCAAATGATTCTTAATGCTTGGTTGTAAAAAAAAAATTGTCCTAGTCTGCTTTGTAGGACTTGCAATGGTTTGGTAAAGGTTTTCCTCCAGCGAATCAGACCAAAAGTTTAAGAACAATAAAATAAAAATATTTTCAAAATTATCTGCCCCTTGGGGCAACTGGCAGTGCTTTGTACTTTTTTCAATGAAATGAATAAAACGTTTTGGAAAGTTAGTAAAAGCGTCCTTAAGAATAGGCTATTGAGTAGCCATTGATTTTGGCTCAAGTAGAAAATTATGTA
Source organism: Stramonita haemastoma (assembly GCA_030674155.1). Taxonomy (NCBI): domain Eukaryota; kingdom Metazoa; phylum Mollusca; class Gastropoda; order Neogastropoda; family Muricidae; genus Stramonita; species Stramonita haemastoma. The sequence goes on along the minus strand of CM060350.1, from coordinate 25,737,651 downwards.
CCAAAAATTTTTGTGCAAAGTCAGCACATCAAGTTTTAATATAGGTTTTGCTATTAGTTAAAAAAGTGGTAACATGTTTCACAGTATTAAGAAGCAGTGGTGATTTTCCAGTGGTATATCATTCATAACTTTTTTGTGGTATCAAGTTCATCAGATTTAATGAAAGCATGCGCTTTTTCTAAAAAGTTTAATTTGACAAAGCAAACCTTTAAATTTTATTTAGTGATTTGGTGTGTGTGTGTGTGTGTGTTGTGTGTGTGTGTGTGTGTGTGTGTGTGTGTGTGTGTGTGTGTGTGTGCTGTGCTGTGCTGTGCTGTGCTGTGCTGTGCTGTGCTGTGCTGTGCTGTGCTGTGCTGTGTGTGTGTGTGTGTGTGTGTGTGTGTGTGTGTGTGTGTGTGTGTGTGTGTGTGTGTTCAATTTCTTTTAACGTCTTTTCACAAATTGTGATATTAGACAGAAATGAGGGAGAGACAGACAGACAGACAGACAGAGACAGAGAAAGACAGAGGGGGAAGGGTGTGTGAATGTCTGGGGAGGAGGGTGTAGTTGGTAATGTATGCAAGATGGAATTTCAGGGGATCAATAGGGCCTAAATGTGGATTGATTAAAAAAAAAATCCTTAACGTTACTTACCTACTGAACTACAATGAACAAAAAGGAAAATGCAGTTCTAACAATTTCTAACAAAAACAGTAATTCCAACGAAAAAATGTTAGGTAATTTCACCTGAGAAAAAAAGTGGTAAGTAGCCTCCCTCCCCCCCCCCCCAAAAAAGGGAAACACCACCAACAATAACAACAAATAATTATTTTTTTAAAAAAAGCTACCCCCCACCCCAACACAAAGAAGAAGAAGAAAAAAGACCACCCAACAACCCCCAAACAAGAACGAGAATTCCCAACAACAGCATCAAGAAGCCAATTATGAACATAATCACCCCCTCCACCTTCCCCGAGGAACAACCAAATTAAATAATAGGTATAACAAAAAATCCTGTGAACAGGAGACCTATTGAAACCCCCAAAAGTACAAACAAGAAACAAAAAACTGGTTTAGTGTCTTTAAGGTCCAAAGCAATCACAATAACAATCCAACTGGACTATGCAACAGCGATTTTAAAAAGTCGTACATAAGTGGCAGACTGTCCAATATAGCTGATGGAGAAGATGCCATCAAAACGGGAATGTGCCCTTTTAAACTGCAGCATGTTAATATGAGATCTACCGTTATATTATTACCACACATGCAAAATGCATTTCCAGCATACTTTGTCTTCAAGCTATTCAATTTCCATCTACAAGCTAAGGAAACGATCTGCTTTGAACAATATATATCGGGTTCTCGTGTTTTAACAAAAGACTCAAATTTCAGAAGTTCTCTGTGTGTGTGTGTGTGTGTGTGTGTGTGTGTGTGTGTGTGTGTGTGTGTGTGTGTGTGTGTGTGTTGAGGGGGGGCAGTTGTAGGGAGGAGACATTATTATGGTAAAAAAAAGTACAAAAGAAAAGGTGTGTTTAGGAAGACTATGGAAGCACATTCACAGCAGTGAGGAAAGAATAAAGAGCTAGCTTATAACTTTTTTTTTTCCGAGAGTTCATTTTGAGCTATTTAAATGGATGCAACTATTAAAATATTTTGGGCTTGAAATCACTTTGATCAGAAGAAAGGCTGTAGGAGGATTTAGACGTTCACCTATCTCACAAGTAAACCACAGGGTTCTGGATTCGATTCCTAGTTTTGGCATTTCTTCCGAGTTTGAGGAAAAAAAATTAATGTCAAGTCTTAATTAAAGAGGACTCTAAACCAGTTTGAAACCGTGTTTTTTTCGGACTTGTATCAAAAGAACCCACGACAGTTGAAAATCGGAAAGAGCAGGGAGGTACCTCGCTTCTCTTTTGGTAAATTTGATAGGTTAAATTCTCAACTGAATCCCCGAAGTGGGATTACGGCTACCTTAATGGGCGAGGAAAAATGGCCGCATATGCAAAAAATCTCACCATCAGCGAACCTCGGAGCCCTAGCAAAGTCAGAAGACAGAAAATCAGTTTGATAACCGGAAAAAAACAGAAATTTGCGGACAGCCTTAGCGGCTTAATCTGATTTTGATTTAAAACTTTATGCTATTTCGAGCTTCGTGCCATTGTGTCTACAGCTACATACCACTTGTCTACGAACTTTTGTGTCCACATGCATTCTAACATTCAGACCGACCAGCTGACAGACAGCCCTTGCATGCTTTCAACTTGTTGAGACTAATCCTAACACTAACCTCAACCTTAACCCTGGCCCCACATGTGGACACAAAAGGCAGGTGGGCAACATGGTATCGAATGCTGACAGTGACTGGCTACACATTGTTTGAGGGGAGGATGGGCGCTAGAAATGTCGCGAAAAAATTTGTAGGAAAGGAGGAGAGGAGGGTTGTTAGAATGTTCTTGTATATAAGGATGAGGAAAGAGTTGCAATGACTGGAAATTGGGGGTAGGCAGTCATATTTTTGGATTTAATACGTAGAAGTGGTTTTGACGGGGAGCTTTTAGAAGCGGTTTATTTAAAAAGTATCCATTTCAACGTCTTTAACATTCAAAAACTAAAGATGGTGTTGGTCTTACAATGCATTTTTAAATGATTTGAAGGGTCTGTTGAAAACTGAATGTCGAGTATTTTGAAAAAAAAAGTATCGAAAATGTCAAGCCTTTTAAAGACTTTAAATCAATCAGATCCAGGTACTTACGGACTTGTCTTATGAAAAGAACCCACAGTAGTTGATAATCCGAAAGTGTTGTGAGGTACCTCCCGACTCTACTGGTAAATTTGATGGGATATATTCCCAACTGTATCCCCTAAGCGAATTATGGCTACCTAAATGGTGGGAGTAAAACGGTCTCATAGGCAAAAGAAATTTCACCATTGGACCTCGGGACCCAAGTCAAGAGACAGAAAAAATCACTTTGATGATAGAAAATAACCCAACTGGGAATTGAAAAAAGGGGCGCTGGTTTTAGAAAATATTTTTGAATAATCATTGGTGGAAAATACTAAGACTAAAGGAATACATTACAGGAAAGGGCATTATCAAAGTAGAGAGCACGTTCAGGTCAGTGTGTGTGTCAAATTCATTCAAACAGTAATCTTATTTCAAGATGGTATATTAAGCAAAACATTTGCTTTTTTGTCAAGCCATCTGAGGGGAAAATATAAACAAAAAGAATATCAAACCTTATAGAAAAGGACGTGCGTGTGTTGTGTTGTGTTGTGTTGTGTTGTGTTGTGTTGTGTTGTGTTGTGTTGTGTTGTGTTGTTGGTTTGTGTGTTGTGGTGTGTGTGTGGTGTGTGTGTGTGTGTGTGTGTGTGTGTGTGTGTGTGTGTGTGTGTGTGTGTGTGTGTGGTGCGCGCGCGCGCGCGCGCGTGTGTGCGTGTACTCCTATACTGCATTTAGTTTTAATTATTCCTATTATCACTTGATATCACCATTTCTCCATATCCCCAAAAGAGCGAAAGAAATATTCACCCTTACTCTATACCCAAATAAGGAGCAAAATATATATTCACCCTTCTTCCATACCCAAATAAGGAGTGAAATATTCACCCTTCCTCCATGCCCCAACAAGAGCAAAAGGAATAGTCGCCCTTTCTCCATACCCCAACAAGAGCGAAAGAAATACTGTTTAAACTGATGAATTTGTACTGCAGGAAAATTTATTGAATGGTATACCCCAGGTGTTTATCACCAATGTACCCTATATTGTGCAACCAACAGAAAAGCTGCATACCCTTTTGTGTGTATGAACCTTTACAATGTTTTTTTGGTCTTTTTTTGGAAGGGGGTTATTATGTGGACAAAAATCTACTGAAAGAGAATGTGTGTGTGGTTTATAGAAAACTTTAGAATTTCTGGATTTTCAAGCTGCAACCAACATGACTTTTAAAAAGCTCACAATAATTTTGGAAAGGATGGATATCCAGGAAGAATAAAAATGTGGCATTAGAAAAACCCAAACCTATGTACACATTGTTGCCTTTCAAAAAGCAGTTTCCCCTACGCTATTTGACACAATCCGTAAAAAACATTTTTGCCTTTCATTATAAAATGCGTGCAAGATTGCTGTGATCTGGTATTGGTGTACTGTTACCTTATTTCCTTTTTGCCTGTTACTTTGCCCTAGGTCAAAGACATGCTCATTACCCAGGTATTGTCCATTAATAGACCACTCCATCTGCATTCCCTAGCAGTATATTTCCATTGCCAACACAATGTGCCTTTGTTACAGCCTTTATTTGTGTGTCAAATCTGAAAAGTGGGAGAACATGTCGGAGGCTTCATCATGTTTAATAATAAAATAAAATAAAAAAAACAGACGAAAAAGTTTTTTTAAAAAACCAAAAAACCGGAAATTGGAAAATATTTGGAGACCCAAGAATATAAAAAAAAATGTTAAGCAAGACTGAAGAACATTGTTGGCAAAACGTTGCATAGATCAGTACTCATTGTATGATGATTACTTGTCTGCTTTTTTGTGCATTGAACGTTTGTACTATTTCTGTCAGGTCCATTTTCCCATGAGCAAATGTAAGAAAGTAGTAAGACTGTCAGCAGTAGTGTGAGAGAGAGAGAGAGAGAGAGAGAGAGAGAGAGAGAGAGAGAGAGAGAGAGAGAGAGCACTGAATACTGAAATTAATTGCACATTGGCCGATGAATTTATGTGAGATTCTTAGACGGTTTTGCATGGCATCTGGTGAATGTGTTATATAAGTTTATGCGCTCCACTTTGTTTGGTACTTGCTTCCCCTATTTAGTAGTATTCCGAGTCAAAAGTAAAGTTTTATGTACATTGTGTAAAAAATATATTGGGATTGAGAAGCTGGTTTTAGTTTTTACTTTGCAAATGTAGAATTATATTCCCTTGTTTTATGTATTTTCAAACGACCCTGCGCAAAACTGAAAAAAATGTATGCTTTAATATTGAAGTTTAGAATGTAGGTAGTGAGCACATACCATTGACACTTGACTTTCGAACTCACTTGTTCTAAGACGAATTCAAGTTTAAAAAAACTCCCATCTTCTACGAGCTGTTTTGCACTTACTCAATCAGGGTTTGCTTTCTGGCTGTAAAAATAACATGGATGGATTTAAGCTTTTTGCCATCTGTACTTTGAAAGCATATTGGAATAAACACATTGTGTGGTCTGGAATATTTCAAATTGTGTAATTCAAAAGCAAACAAAAATCAGTTAATCGGTCATGTGTCACTGCTGGTCAGAGCATTGGGAAAAGCCTACCTCCCCCTTCAGCCAAAAACAACAAAACAAAACTGGAGTTAGGGTTGGGTAGCCGGCTGCAGCTAAAATACAGCAAAAAGGACAGTTTAGAATGACAGTTTTTTCTCAATGATGAAAGGGAATACAAATATGCGTGAAAATTATGACCAAAAATAAAACATGTACTTGACTAAGGTCTTTGTTCCGGGTTTTACTGAATGACTGACTGCTTTTAAATGTAGAGTATGTGCATAAGATCTCCGGTGATAAACTTTGATCTGTACTCCCCCCTCTGTGTCTGTCTGTCCGTCAGCATGTCTCTCTGTCTCTCTCTCGTATGTGGGGCGCACGCGCGCACGCACACACCACACACACACACAACACGACACGCACGCCACCCACCACACACCACACACACACACACACACACAACACAAAACACCAAAACACACACACACCCGCGCGCGCGCGCGCGCAAATCTTTTTGAATGTTAATGTAATTTTTTTTTTTGTTCCTAGTAAGATGTCTTGATTAAAAAAAGCAAATGCATTACTTTTTCAAAGTACTATCTGGATATAATTTGACTTTGAAGCACACACTCACGGACGGCTTAATATCACAAATAGTTGATGGACGTTAAATCTAAAGAACGAACACACACACACACACACACACACACACACACACACACACACACACACACACACACACACCACACACACACACAGAGCACAATCTAGAAAACGCTACAAGTTCATTTAAAACCGTGTACCCACAAAGATAAAAGCACGTGAGCAGTAGCAAATAACAAAAAGACAGCAATGAAATAGATGAATAAGTGAAATACATAAGAGAAAAAGAAATAAAAAACATTCCATGATTTAGTGTACAGAGTCCCCACTTCAATGTTTTCTTTGCTTTCGACCCTTTCACATCAACCCTGATGATGTTAATACATTAGAAAAGCAATCGAAATCGTTTTCATTAATAAACAAACAAAAAAAAAATGGGAGGTGGGGTAGTTAAGTCGAGTGTTCAGTGAAAGCTCGTAATTCCTCTCTCTCTCTCTCTCTCCTCCTCTTCTCTCTCCTTCTCTCTCTCTCCTCTCTCTCTCTCTCTCTCTCTCTCTCTCTCTCTCTCTCTCTCTCTCTCTCTCTCTCTCTCTCTCTCTCTTACCTGTTGTCTAAACATGTCACCATCCATATTGAGAAATACTTATTCACATTTTGTACTATTTAATAATCACGTCGCTGAATGTAGTTGATTTTTGTTGTTGTTGTTGTTGTTGTTTGGGGTTTTTAAGGGGTTTTGTTTTTGGTGGGTTTTTTGTGTTTTTTTTGCTTTGTCTTGTTTTTTTTGGTTTTCTTATTCAAATCAAATTCATCATTGATTCTTACTTCATATTTCGTTTCTGAATGAGTGCCTTTTTATAACATTACCTTAATGTTGTATCTCTGTCTTATTCCTTACCTGTTGTTGTTATTCTTTCTCCCCATTTATCAAAATCTTATGTTTTATGGGACTTATTTTGATGGTAGATGGTGGCGGATGGATGTTTTCAGTCATTTAACGTCATCTATTCTCATGTTTGATCTTTAATTATTGTGCCTTTTGTTTGCTGTTGTTGTTGTTGTGGTTGTTGTTGGTTGTTGTTGTTGTTTGTTTGTTTTGTTTGTTTGTTTGTTTTTTCTTTTCTAATTTAAAAAAAAATTCAAATCAGAGTCATCATAGATTCTTATTTCTTATTCTCGTTTCTGAATGAGTACCTTTATATAACATTACCTTAATATTGTATCTCTGTCTTATTTCTTACCTGTTGTTTGATACTTGGTATGGTTTCTTGCTCTTGGTATTTGTATCATTATAATTGTTCTTGTTTAGTTGAGGCTATCCTTTTATCTTGATGTTATCTCTGAAAAGGGCGGGGACTGGATGTAAAAAAGCACATGAGTGCTTATCTATTATCCTCGAATAAAAGAATTTTGCCTCTCTCCTCTCTCTCCTCTCTTCTCTCTCTCTCTCTCTCTCTCTCTCTCTCTCTCTCTCCTCTCTCTCTCTCTCTCTCTCTCTTGTGCTACAATATCCATAGGCTTGATAGGAACCAATGTTGTGAAAGATATCTTAGTATGTAAACTAAGTTCTGTTGGACATTATTACGAATAATGTCAGATGACATTTGGCTAAAGTGGTAGGGGCACGTCACACGAACATCTGGACTGGCCAAGACAGTCCTACAGGGAACAGTAAGGGGAGGGAGACGAAGAGGCAGACAGAGGAAACGATGGGAAGACAACATCAGAGAGTGGACAGGCCTTGGGTGGAACGACCTGCTACAGAGGGCGGAGGACCGTGAGGAGTGGAGGAGGCTGGTTGCAAAATCTTCAGTGGTGCCCCCACGGTCCACAGGACTACTGGACAGGTAAAGGTGAAGGTGAATACCATAGAAGAAATTTTCTTTTTATTTTATTCTGTACCACTTCATTCACAGCAGATTTCTCTGCGTCAAATTTGAGCTGCTCTCCCCGGGGATAGCGCGTCGCCACAAGCGCAGCGCCCACCCACATTTCTTTATTCTGTTTGCAACTGTAGAATCTATTTGTTTTCCTATTAGAGTGGCTTTTTTCCCCACAGAATTTTGCCAGGGAAAACCCTCTTGTTGCCGAGGGTTCCTTTACGCGCGCTGATTAATGATGTGTACACACGGGACCAAGACTAGTACCCAGACCCCACTCAGGGTCTGATGGATGGGGGAAGTGTCGTGCCCGAACGGGGATTCAAACCACCGCACACTGTGACCCGGAGGTTTGGCTCTCTGGCAGGCGCGTGCCTCTGGACCACCGCTGTGGATGGTGAGGGATTCAGCACAGGGGCTGGAGAA
>CM060350.1:25719516-25722016 GCA_030674155.1 Stramonita haemastoma | reverse complement strand
TGTGGTGTGTGTGGTGTGTGTGTGTGTGTGTGTATGTGTGTGGTGTGTGTGTGTGTGTGTGTGTGCGTGTGTAGTGTGTGTGTGGTGTGGTGTGTGTGTGTGGTGTGGTGGTGTGGGGTGTGTTGGTTGTGTACAACATCAAAGTAATCTGATAATAAACAGTAAACCTATTTGTGTGGGAGGTATGGGTGGTGGTGGGTGACGGTTTGGGGGGGGTTGCGTCTGCATCCCAGCGTGTGTGTGTTGTGTGTGTGTGTGTGTGTGTGTGTGTGTGTGTGTGTGTGTGTGTGTGTGTGTGTGTGTGTACAAAACAAAACAAATCAGCCAGATAGAGAGAGAGAGACAGACAGACAGAGCCAACACAAATGTGTTTTTCACATCCATACCCACACACACATATACAGTGTTTAACCCAAGGTACAACGTTATTCTATAACACACACACACACACAACACCACACACACACACACACACACACACACACACACACGACACACACACACACACACACACACACACGCCCGCACCACACACACCACACACACACACACGCCTGGGCTGTGACAGATGTGTGCACCTTTACTAAGTGCAGCTTGCATTGTGCTGTACAGCAGCCCACTGTCATCCTTAGGAGAACTGGAGCAGGACTGTTTTCATTAGGGACACTTGGCTAAGTGATGGCTTCTCTTCCCACCAGGCCAGAGAGACACGGCAAGGCAAGGCAGCAGGCAGCAAGGAAGGCAAGCAGAGGCAAGGCAAGGCAAGGCAAGGCAAGGCAAGGAAGCAGGCAAGCAGGAGCAAGCAATTCTTTTATTCGAGGAAAATAGATAAGCACTCGTGTGCTTTCTTACATCTACTCCCCACTCTACTCCCCCCCTTTTCAGGGATAACGTCAAGATAAAACATTAAACATCTAACTACACAACAGCAATGATAATGATCCAAATACCAAGAGCAAAAAAACCATACCAAGTATCAAACAGAATGCAAAAATTAGACAGAGATACAATAATAAGGTAATGATATAAAAAGGCACACATTCAGAAACGAAAATAAGTAAGAATCAATGATGATTTTTGGTTTGGAAGGAAAGAGAAAAGAAGAAAAAAAAGAGCAAACTATGAGAATTTGATGAGGTAAATGACTGAAAACATCAATCCACCACCATCTATTAATAAAATAAGTCATATAAAATATAACAGAGAGAGAGAGAGAGAGAGAGAGAGAGAGAGAGAGAGAGAGAGAGAGAGAGAGAGAGAGAGAGAGAGAGAGAGAGAGAGAGAGTTCAAAGGTTACAGATAAGCATTAATATACTTGTTGCATCCCCTTTTTCTAGGTCAATAGCCCATTTACTTTAGTTGTTTATCCATCCATCCATCCATCCATCCATAATACATACACATAGGTATATATCATAATTATATATAATATATGCATATATATATTGATTGATTGATTGATTGATTGATTGATTGATTGATTTATTGTATGAAAAATGTCACAATATTCACTCTCTTTAAGATGTCATAAGAACTTCTTTTTTTTTTTAAAGTAAATCAGTATCTAGAAACAAATAATTCATTTGATTTGATTTTAGTGTTATATATATATACTATATATATATATATCAGTGGTCAGAGCACTCCCTTTCCCCAAGCTAAGGTTAAGCGACATCGAGCGTGGTTACCAGGTGGATTGGTGACTGTTTGCGCGCCTTGGCTACAGTACAGTCCCCCAGTTCACCCAGCTATAAATGGGTATCTGCCCACTTGAGGGTCAGGGAAGGTAAAGCAGCAGGAAGAGGAGATGGGCGCCGCCCTCAATATGCTGGCGCCTAGAGAAGCCGAGGTCTCTGATGTCTCGCTCTCCTACGACCGCACAGGTTATGGGACACCTTTACATATATATTTTTCCTCTCAATTATATATAAATAGGAAGGAAGGTGGCAGGGTGGTTAATATGTTCGCCTGTAAATGGTTCGTACCCAGCCTCGCCCTTTTTTCCCAGTTTGATGAAAAAATCGAACTGAATGTCAAAGTCATTCGGATGAGACTATAAACCGGGGCCCCGTGTGCGAACACACGCAGAACATCTTGCGCACACTTTAAAACCCCGTTCCGCCTTTCGGAAGAGCAGGCCATCGAGTGCAGGTAGGAGCAGATGATAAAATTATTTTTTAAAAAACAACATGCACACTGGTGTCGTGTTTAGACACCATCCCTGAGGAAAATTCGGGCAGTTGGAGTCCCAGGGCGGCTCAGGGCTGTATATGGCAACGTTCTGGTGGCTCCTGCGAGGGCACTGGAACCATTCGTATATCGGTCATTGCCTTTCCAATGGATCATTCCAGTGGCGTGGAGAAGGGGGAGGGGGTCTGCTGCATGGGTAACAGCTTGCCCTCCATACTTACCTACCCAGGCTTTGCGCTCTAAAGACTAGAGCGCAACTCCATAGTCTTCCGAGACGGAAGGGCGCCTACTACTGCCTAGCAGTGAAATA
>CM060350.1:25709516-25714516 GCA_030674155.1 Stramonita haemastoma | reverse complement strand
CCTCCAACTGTTTCTGCTACTCCCCCTCCCCCCCCCCGCCTCCCCCCCCCCCCCCCCCCCCCCCCCCCCCCCCCCGTCTGTCATTCGAGTGATCTTAGGTGATGCAAATAATCGATAACGATCCGCATTCCGCGTCAGTCCATTTTGACTACCGATCAGCTTGCTCTGTCCAAACTTGGGGCAAGCATTGGAAGAGAGAGAGCGGGAGGTGGGAGAGTTTTGGTCAAGTGGGGGAGGAGGGACCGAGTAGGGGGAGGGGGGTGTGGTGTGAGAGAGAGAGAGAGAGAGTAGAGAGAGCAGGAGTGGGGAGTAAGAGGAGGACCGGATGTATGGGTTGTAATGGTGTGTGTGTGGTGAGAGAGAGAGAGAGAGAGAGAGAGAGAGAAGAGAGAGAGAGAGAGAGAGAGAGAGAGAGAGAGGATGTTGTGTGTGTGTGTGTGTTGTGTGTGTGTTGTGTGTGTGTGTGTGTGTGTGTGTGTGTGTGTGTGTGATGTGTGTGTGTGATGTGTGTGTGATGTGTGTGTTGTGTGTGTGTGGTGTGTTGTGTGTGTGATGTGGTGTGTGGTGTGTGTGTATGTGCTGTGTGTATGTGGGTGTGTGTGTATGTGTGTGTGTGTATGTGTGTGTGATGTGTGTGTGTGTGATGTGTGTGTGTGTGATGTGTGTTATGTGTGTGTGATGTGATGTGTGTGTGTGATGTGTGTGTATGTGTGTGATGTGTGTGTGATGTGATGTGTGTGTGTGATGTGATGTGTGTGTGTAGGAAGAGGGGTGGGTGGGTGGAAGGTGTGGGTTGGGGAGGAGGGGGGAGTGTGGAAGAACTGTAATCTCTTCTTCCCTCTCTTCCCAACTTGGCCTTCTGCTCTCCTTCAGTTTGGGTCTGGGTTTCATTTTGTCTGTCTGTCTGTCCTTCCGTCTGTCTGTCTGTCTGTCTGTCTGCTTCTCTGTTTGTCTGTCTCAGACGAACTCTATCTAATTCGAAGCTTCAGGAAAGTATTTGTCCCCACCCCCACCCCCACCCTCACCCCCTAACCCCTCACCCCCACCCCCAGCCCTGCAGGAGGAAAACCTCAGTGCTTACTCCACTCCCTCCAAAAGCCTTCTTTGGATGAGACTTTCAAATGCCAGACCCTGTTATGTGTGCGAATGAACACATAAAGAACATCTTTCATACGCGTTATACACGTTCTGCCATTTAGAAGGAAAGGCTCATTGCGTGGCGGTAGGAACCGATGATTGTTTTTTTTTTCTTTTATTTCGAGGACAGTGGGATAAGCATTTATGTGCTTTTTTTTTTTTACATCTAGTCCCTATGTGTACGCAGTTTTGTCAATTTTGTCATCCATTCCCTTCGGTGCACAATGGACTACACTTTCGCAGGTTTAACGTGTGCGCAAGATGTTCTGCGTGTGTTCGCACACAAAACCTCGGTGTATACTCTCATCGAAGGACTTTTAGGGGGAGTGAAGTCGGGACTGATGTTAACTCCAGAGGAAAAATTCCCTTGAACGAAACCAGGTTAGCAGATCACGAGCGCGTCACTCTAGCCACCAGGCTATTCTGACCCCCCCCCCCCCCCCCCCCCCCATTTTTAAAACAGGCATGTACACAGGTGTGGTGTTTCAGACAGCATCCCCAAAGACAAAATGCATTACCTTAATGGTGGGTTAAAAAAAAACAGAAAACCCACTTGTATCTTTGCCGAAATATCACTATCATTATATTGGTGATCCCTGCAGCTGTAGCTGAGAGTATTAACTTAAAAGATAGAGAGAGAGAGAGAGAGAGAGAGAGAGAGAGAGAGAGAGAGAGAGAGAGAGAGAGAGAGAGAGAGAGAGAGAGAGAGAGAGAGAGAGAGAGAGAGTGTATGTGTGTGTGTCTGTGTCTGTGTCCGTGCGTGTGTGTGTGTGTGTGTGCGCGCGCGCGCGCGTGTGTGCGCGCGCACGCGACAAATCGATGGCATCGCTCTCTTCCTGTTGTTCTTCATGTAGGTGAATGAACTCGGAATTAGCTGACCCCCCCCCCCCTTCCCTCCACACACTCTCCTCCCTCCCCCTTGTCCCCCTGCCCCCCCTCCTCTTCCTTCCCTTTAACCTTTCCTCTCTCCTCTCTCACCCCCCCCCTCCTCTCTTCTCTCTCTCACTCCTCCCCACCTCCCGCCTCCACCCCCCCTCTCTCTCTCTCTCTCTCTCTCTCTCTCTCTCTCTCTCTCTCTCTCTCCTCTCTCTCTTCTGTCCCGTCTGTCTGTCTGTCTGTCTTCTCTCTCTCTCTGTCTCTGTCTGTCTCTGTCTCTCTGTCTCTGTCTGTCTGTCTCTCTCTCTCTGTCCTCTGTCTCTCTCTGTCTCTTTTCTGTCTTCTTCTGTCCTCTGTCTGTCTTTCTGTCTCTCCTCTGTCTTTCTTGTTCCTCGCTCTCGCTGTCTGTCTTTCTCTCAGTCTTTCTCTCTCTCTTTCTCTCGTCTGTCTGTCTGTCTGTCTGTCTATCTCTGTCTGTCTGTCTGTCTGTCTGTCCTGTCTGTCTGTCTTCTGTCTGTCTGTCTGTCTGTCTCTCTCTCTCTCCTCTCCTGTCTCTCTCTCTCTCTCCTTTCTCTGTCTCTTTTCTCTCTCTCTCTCTCTCTCTGTCTCTCTTCTCTCTCTTCTCCTCTCTCATTCCTTTCTGTCTGCTCCTTCTCTGTCTCTGTTTCTGTCTGTCTTCTGTTCTGTCTCTCTGTCTGTCTTCTCGTCTTTGTCTGTCTCTCTGTCTGTTTCTCTGTCGTCTCTCTGTCTCTGTCTGTACTCTCTCTCTCTCATGTTTGCTCTTAAAGTATTGTGCTTTAATTTTTCAAATCAAAATCATCATTGATTCTGAATTCTTATCTTCGTTTCTGAAGGAGTGCCTTTTTTCTATATCATTACCTTATTATTGTATATCTGTCTTATTTCTTGTCTGTTGTTTGATACTTGGTATGGTTCCTTGCTCTTGGTATTTGGATCATTATTATTGTTGTTGTTTAGTTAGAGGTTGTTGTTTTTCTTGATGTTATCCCTGATATGGGTGGGGACTGGATGTAAACAAAGCACACGAGTGCCTATGTATTATTTTCGAATAAATGAATTTGCCTTGCCTCGCCTCTCTCTCTCTCTCTCTCTCTCTCTCTCTCTTCTCTCTCTTCTCTCCTCTCTCTCTCTCTCTCTCTCTCTCTCTCTCTCTCTCTCTCTCTCTCTCTCTTCTCTCTCTCTCTCCTCTCTCTCTCTCTCTCTCTCTCTCTCTCTCTCTCTCTCTCTCTCTCTCTCTCTCCTCTCTCTCTCTCTCTCTCTCTCCTCTCTCTCTCTCTCTCTCTTTTTTCCCCCAAAGTCTACCAGTTGACTAAAATCAAACACTTTCTTGACTTCCATTCAAGGAAACTGTTCTTTCAAGCTTATATACAATCCTCAATAGACTATGCAGCAACCCTGTGGGATTCTGCCAGTGCAAATACCATGAAACCGTTACTTAGTCTGTATAAACGTGGTCTTAAACTGGTCCGTTTGAAGAAAACGACCTTGCTAGAAGTAGACTATACTCAGTTAAATATTCTCCCCGTACACCAACGACTAAAATATAACAAAGGCATCATGATGTTTAAGATAATGACAGGAAATGTCCCCACATCCTTAAAATATAAATTCCCAATATATCACTCCAGAAGTATGGAAAAGCCAAGTGTCCCAATCCCAAGAATAGACCTGTTTAAATCTAGTTTACTATACTCAGGCCCTACACTGTGGAACTCCCTTCCTGATTCAATTAAATAACACCAATCATTAACAACCTTCAAAAACTACCTTCTAAACCACTTGATGCATTAAAAACAACAAACCACACTCCCCCCCTCCCCCCCTCTCTACCACTGTGTGGGTGTGGATGTGTGTATGTGTGTAATTCTTATCTGTGTGTCTGTATGTCTGTGTGTGAGAGTATGTGAGTGTGTGGAAATCATTATCCAATTTCTAAAAATGTTTTGCTAATTCTATAAACATCTGGGATGGTGTTTTTTTGTGTGTGGGTTTTTTTGTGTTTTTTTTTTTATTTGATAGTATATTTCTCCCCCGCCCCCTTCAAATAAGGATATCAGTTATTTTTCCCCCCTTTTATCCAAATGTATGATTTAAATGACTTGTATAACTTTAGACATATGGCCGTAGACTGATGTTTCAGTTGTTTATTATAATGTTCTCCTGCTGGCTCCTGCTGGCTGTTTATCTATTAGCGGTTTTTTTTTTTTTTTTTTTTTTTTGGGGGGGGGTGGTGTTTGTTTTTTTTGTTGTTGTTTTGTTCTGTTTGGTTGTATGTTTGTTTTTTGTTTGTTTGTTTGTTTGGATTTTTTTGTTTGTTTTTTTTTGTTTGTTTTTTTGTTTGTTTTGTTCTGGGTTTTTTTTTTTCGTTTCTTTTCTTCTTCTTTAATAATCCAAATGATTTTATTGTGACTTCTGATTTTCGTCTTCTGAATGAGTGCACCTTTCTACCCTTATTATATGTAGTGTACTGTCGCATTTCTCTTACCTTATTATATGTAGTGTACTTATTTCTTGTATGTTGTTTGGTACTGCGTATAGTTTTATTGTTTAATATCTTTTATTTTGATGTTATCCCTGAAAAGGGCGGGGACTGGATGTAAAAAAGCACATGTGTGCTTATCTATTATCCTCGAATAAAAGAATTTGCCTTGCCTTGCTTTGCTTCTCCTCCTCCTTGCCTTGCTCTCTTCTCCTCTCTCTCTCTCTCTCTTCTCTCTCTCTCTCTCCTCTCTCCTCTCTCTCCTCTCTCTCTCTCTCTCTCTCTCTCTCTCTCCTCTCTCTCTCTCTCTCTCTCTCTCTCTCTCTCTCTCTCTCTCTCTCTCTCTCCTCCTCTCTCTCTCTCTCCTCTCTTCTCTCTCTCTTCTCTCTCCTCTCTCTCTCTCTCTAACTCATCTCTTCTCTCTCTCCTCTCTCTCGTGAAACTCAACTAAACAAGAACCCCAACAACAAGAAATACTTATAATTAT
>CM060350.1:25697016-25702016 GCA_030674155.1 Stramonita haemastoma | reverse complement strand
GTTCAGGGCTCGTGTGTTAAAACACACAGTGCATCCAGACTATTACCATTGGACAGCCTCAGATTTGTTGCGTGTAGCAAATAATGATGTCCTAGGAAGCTTGTCTGCAAGAAATAACTTACATCCAGTAGTAAACGCCAAGTCTGACAGAGATTTTCCAAAGAGAGCAAAATTGATATCCTCTAATATCACACTGGGTACATATACATCCAAAACTTTGATAAATGCAGGGCTGAATTTCAATGCAAACATTGCTAAAAGAGACGAAGTATCCCCACTCCAGCTTGGGAGCTCAAAAGAGGAAAATTTGACATCGACTACACTGACCTGATAAAGAAGAGTAATATGAATTCAGTGTCTTCTCATGCACAAATTCACCTAGAAGAAAAACATTTCAACCATTTAAAAGTTTGTATGGATGGTTCAGTCTTAAACAACAAAGCGGGTGCAGCATACATTATACCAGATATAAAAACCGAACATGAATTTCATCTGGGTGAAAATAAATCCATTTTTACGGCAGAGCTGGTAGCAATACTAATGGCCCTTGATTTTTAACAGATTTTCCGAAAACCGTCTTTTAATTCCTCTTTTGTGTTGACTCAAAATCAGTAATTCAAGCCATTAGCTCTAGCTCTATGCAAACAAAAGTTAGATCTGAACTAGTCACTAAAATTTTTCATTTAATCCATTTCCTCACCTTAAAAGACTCAGACCTAACTTTGTGTTGGATTCCATCTCACTCTGGTGTATCATAATGAAAAAGTAGACATTTTAGCAAAACAGGGAGCAAAGGGTTTAGTAGATGTTGCAAAGCTGAAACTGCATTTATCACTACAATAATGCCATCAGATCGTTGAAAAAAAAGCAAAAGTTACTTCAGCTTGAGAAAAAGAGTTGGTTATCTATCGAGAAATAGTACAATTTGAATCTTGCGCTAAAAAACAAGAAACGGATCGCTACCGTATAAAACAGATTGTTTCTCTGGCTCTCAGATGGAAATTGAACTGTTTTAAGACTAAGTTTGTTGGACGTTTTCTTGCTTATGTCGTCACATCCTAACTGTTGAACATATATCATATGTCGTCACATCCTAACTGTTGAACATATATTACATGTCGTCACATCCTAACTGTTGAACATATATTACATGTCGTCACATCCTAACTGTTGAACATATATTACATGTCGTCACATCCTAACTGTTGAACATATATTACATGTCGTCACATCCTAACTGTTGAACATATATTACATGTCGTCACATCCTAACTGTTGAACATATATTACATGTCGTCACATCCTAACTGTTGAACATATATTACATGTCGTCACATCCTAACTGTTGAACATATATTACATGTCAGATGCTGACAGACTACACACCCCCTCTTACCTCATTATCTCTATCGTCATCAGCAACCTTCAGTGATCCTTTATCGATGTTTATTTTTTCAAATCATTATTACATAGTCCAGGTGGTTCCTTATGATTACAACAGACTTGAAAGACATTCTGTTTTAGTGGAGTAGTTTTCCTTTTCTTGGTTATTGTTAGACATACGGTTTTTACTGTACACTTGTTAGATCTTGTTACAGATGTAATTTTTGGTTGTTTTTTTTCTGAAATGTTGTAGTTATTGTTTCCTGTTGTACTTACATCTAGGCATTATTCAGTAGTTGTACACTGTAGCTTTCATAGTAGATACCTCATCTGATGTCCATTCATGTGTCCACCCCTATTCACACTATAGCCACCGCTGTAGCCTAGTGGTTAGGGCGTTGGACTCGTAATCGAAAGGTTGCGGGTTCCGATCCCAGCTTTCAGCTATGGCGTTGTGCCCTTGGAAAAGGCACTTTACGGCTATTTTCTCACCCCACCCAGGTGTAAAAGGGGTACCAACCTTGTGTTGGGGGTTAACCCTGCGATAGACTGGCGTCCTATCCAGGGGGGAGTCTATGACTCTCAGTCGCTTAACGCCACAGAAACCGAGATAAGCACCGGCCTGATGAGCCTTAGGCTCGGGACAGACTTTAACTTTAACTCACTTTAACATTCACACTATGTGCCATCCACCTCCAATGATCCACCCCCCACCCCCCACCCCTTTGTCCGTGTAATAATTATTACAATTCGTGAATAGACTGTCAATGAAATCGAACACACACACACACACACACACACACACACACACACACACACACACACACACACACACACACACACACACACACACACAACACAACACACATACAAACACACACACACAGATGAACAGATTGAAGGACAGACACACACATAAGACACAGACAGACAGACACACACACAGACAGGACAGACAGGACAGACAGAACACACACACACACAGACAGGACAGACAGACATACATACAGACAGACAGGACAGACAGGGCAGACGGACATACATACAGAGAGGACAGACAGACAGGACAACACACACACACACACACACACACACACACACACACACACACACACACACACACACACACAGACACACAGACAGGGCAGACAGAACAGACAGGCAG
Organism: Stramonita haemastoma; assembly: GCA_030674155.1. Taxonomy (NCBI): domain Eukaryota; kingdom Metazoa; phylum Mollusca; class Gastropoda; order Neogastropoda; family Muricidae; genus Stramonita; species Stramonita haemastoma. Next base: position 25,699,468 of record CM060350.1, on the reverse strand, counting down.
ACAGGACAGACAGACAGACACACAGACAGGACAGGACAGACAGACAGAGAACCTCACGAGACCAGCCTCTTAGAAAGGTCAAGGCCACGTCATTGATTATCTCCCCCTTCCTCCCAGTAGTAATAGGATGGAGTTATCCCCCTTTACTGAGCAGAGGCCAGACGGTATCACCTCTGGCACAGAGAGAAGCAGGAGACGTTCGTGGAGAACGGATGCTGTGGAGGGCGGAGACTTTGGTTCTCTCTCTCTCTCTCTCTCCTCTCTCTCTCTCTCTCTCTCTCTCTCTCTCTCTCTCTCTCTCTCTCTCTCTCTCTCTCTCTCTCTCTCTCTCTCTCTCTCTCTCTCTCTCTGGGACACATTAGTGATTACTTCCCTTCCTCCTACAACCAACCAGGTGTAGTTACCTTCCTTTCTTAACAGGCGACAGTCAAGCAGTTCCGGTAGAAATCTGGCAGAATCTCCTTAAGTGCAGAACGGGTGTAATGATCAGTTATTATGTTAAAGACTTCTCACCAATAAGAATTTGAGTCCTTCATTCTTTCATACACGTGTTTGGTCCCCAAAATTCTCTGAATCTTTTTGATTAAAAAAAATTCTTTACCATTTCTGGAGAACTGTTTAACATTTCTTTTCTTCGATTTTTCTTCCCTTTGGTTGTCTTGGCTTTTGAAAATCCTATAATCAGCGCCAGAATCTTTTTTGTGTGAAAAATTTACCATATTTCTGTAGTCTAAAATATCGGGGAAAAATAAACAGAATCACCAACCTCCCCCTACAAGAGAGAGAGAGGAGAGAGAGGAGAGAGAATTGAATTGAATTGAATTTGAATTGAATAATATTTATTTTTCAAGGGTACAAACAGAGTACAGCCCTTGCCCTGATTAGGGAATATATTATATTAAAAAAACGAAAAATAAAAAAGAGACCCTACCAAAACAGGAGAAAAGTCAAAAAGCAAAGATAAAACGGAAAGCAACGAAGAGAGAGACAGAGACAGACAGACAGACAGACAGACAGACGACGGACAGACAGATTTTTTTGATTTTTTAAATTTTAATTCTTTTATATCGAGGATAATGGAATAAGCAATCATATGCTTTTTTTTAACATCCAGTCCCCGTGTGTATGCAGTTTTGTAAATGTCAACTGTTCCCACCGGCACACGATGGCCTACTCTTACGAAAAGCGGAACAGGATTTAACGTGTGCGCAAGATGTTCTGCGTGCGTTCGCACACGGGGCCTCGGTTTATAGTCTCATCCGAAAGACTTTTGGGGAGAGTGGAGTCAGCACTGGTGTTAACTCCAGAGGAAAAATCCCCTCGAACGGGACTCGAACCCAGGTCGTCAAATTGCCAGCGCAATGTTCTGACCACTAGGCTATAGCCCGCCGACAGAGACAGAGGGAGACAGACGGACACAAAGATATTCTATATACCCAGAGACAGATGAGACAGACGGACACAAAGATATTCTCTATACCCAGAGACAGATAGACAGACGGACACAAAGATATTCTATATACCCAGAGACCAATGAGACAGACGGACACACAGATATTCTATATACCCAGAGACAGATAGACAGACGGACACAAAGATATTCTATATACCAGAGACAGATGAGACAGACGGACACAAAGATATTCTCTATACCCAGAGACACAGGGAGACAGACGGACACAAAGATATGCTATATACCCAGAGACAGACGAGACAGACGGACACAAAGATATTCTATATACCCAGAGACAGATAGACAGACGGACACACAGATATTCTATATACCCAGAGACACAGGGAGACAGACGGACACACAGATATTCTATATACCAGAGACAGATGAGACAGACGGACACACAGATATTCTATATACCAGAGACAGATGAGACAGACGGACACACAGATATTCTATATACCAGAGACAGATGAGACAGACGGACACACAGATATTCTATATACCAGAGACAGATGAGACAGACGGACACACAGATATTCTATATACCAGAGACAGATGAGACAGACGGACACACAGATATTCTATATACCAGAGACAGATGAGACAGACGGACACAAAGATATTCTATATACCCAGAGACACAGGGAGACAGACGGACACAAAGATATTCTATATACCCAGAGACAGATGAGACAGACGGACACAAAGTTATTCTATATACCCAGAGACACACAGGGAGACAGACGGACACAAAGATATTCTATATACCCAGAGACACAGGGAGACAGACGGACACAAAGATATTCTATATACCCAGAGACACAGGGAGACAGACGGACACAAAGATATTCTATATACCCAGAGACACAGGGAGACAGACGGACACAAAGATATTCTATATACCCAGAGACACAGGGAGACAGACGGACACAAAGATATTCTATATACCCAGAGACACAGGGAGACAGACGGACACAAAGATATTCTATATACCCA
>CM060350.1:25684516-25687016 GCA_030674155.1 Stramonita haemastoma | reverse complement strand
CTGTGTGTGAGAGATAAGGAGGGAAGCATGTGGAATGCATGGAGTCCTCAGGACCAGAAGCATGTGGAATGCATGGATTCCTCAGGACCAGAAGCTGTGGAATGCATGGAGTCCTCAGGACCAGAAGGAATGCTTCTGCAGGCACCACAGCGGTGAATGACAAGGATTTAGGGACCAGTCATTGTAATGCTGAGGTCCTCCGCCCAACTTGCTCTCCATTATTCCTCAACCCAGTAACATGTTGAATGTATTAGTACCCAGACCCGCCCTCTGGACACCACACAAACAACAACACACACCACCCACCCCCTTCCCCCAATTTAAAATCGTGAGCCCCCACCGATCGCCTCCTCGTGCACTCTGCGCTGACCCCTCTGACATCCCCCCGTTCAGTCGTGTTGAAGATTTTCCCTCCTGGAGTACACACAGTCACACACACTCACCACAACAAGTCCTCGACGAGACTTTAAACACGAGCCACGTGTACGACACGCAAGCGCGGGGGCATCTTGGAACGTAAATTGGTCGACTTTCGCTGAAATTTGGCCATTCGAGTTGTCGGTGGGAACATCAGTGGACACTAATTTAACAAAAAACGCAGACATACACAACGAGGAGGCAGCTGGATGAAAAAAAATGATCACACGATAAAAGCACTGATTGCTTATTCTGTTATCCTCGATATAAAAGAATAAATATAAAAGAATAATAAATATAAAAGAATAAATAAATAAATAAAATAAACACGAACGCACGCATGCGCGCACACACACACACACACACACACACCACACACACAACACACACGCACACACACACATATACAAACACACACACGCGCTTGCGCAAGCACTTACGAGCACAGATGCAAGTATGCACCACGACGCACGCACGCATGCACACACCACACATACACACGGCGCGCGCGCCTCGCACTTTTACCAACAGACATTGACGTGGAGACAAAACACTGAATGTGTTAATCGAATTATAGGCGTGGAAACAGAGTGTGTGTGTTTGCGCGCGCGCGCGCGCGCGCACGTGTGTGTTGTGTGTGTGTTGTGTGTGTGTGTGTGTGTGTGTGTGTGTGTGGTGTGTGTGTGTGTGTGTTGTTGTGTGTGTGTGTGTGTGTGTGTGTGTGTTGTTTGTTTTTGTTTCGATTTTGTCTTGTTCGATTTCTGTTTGTTTAGGCGAGCTGTTTGACCTTTCCAAGGTTTTGTTTATTCATCTGTTTTCTTTTCGTTTTGTTTTTGTTCGTTCGTTTTTATTCATGTGCTTGGCATGTCAAGGTTGTATGCTATCATTATGTTTATGTGTGCAGGCACCCCTCTGTTTGTCACGAAAAAGGAGCAGAGAGAGACAGAGAGAACAGAGACGAGGAGACAGAGAGACACGAGAGAGAGAGACGAGACAGGAGAGAGAGAGAGACAGAGAGACAGAGACAGACGAAGACAGAGACAGGACAAGAAGAAGAGACAGACAAGAGAAGAGACAGAGAGAGGAGAGAGAGAGAGAGAGAGAGAGAGAGAGCGTCAGACAGTTCCATGCACCAACAAACTGACAGACAGACGAACAGACGAGAAAGGACCAGGGAACAGAAGAAGGACAGACAGACAGAAGAAGACAGAAGACAGACAGAAGACAGAAGACAGAAAGAAGAGAAGAGAGAGAGAGAGAGAGAGAGAGCGAGAGAGAGGAGAGAGAGGAGAGAGGAGAGAGAGAGGAGAGGAGAGAGAGAGATGAGAGAGAGAGAGAGAGAGAGCCTGTCTTATGAAAAGCACTTTAGCGTTTGCCCCTTTCTGTTCTCACCATCACAAAATGTTCATGAATTAAAAGACTGCAAGTTAGTAGGAAGACGTTGGTTGGTGGAAGAAGGAGTGAGGAATAAAAGACTCTTCAGATGGAGGAAGAAAGAAGAAGGAAAGAAGAAGAAGAAGAAGAAGAAGAAGAAGAAGAAGAAAGAAGAAGAGAAAGAAGAAGAAGAAGAAGGAAGAAGAAAGAAGAGAAGAAGAAGAAGAATGATGAGAAGAAGAAGAAGAAGGAAGAAGAAGAAGAAGAAGAAGAAGAAGAAGAAGAGAAGAAGAAGAAGAAGAAGAAGAAGAAGAAGAACCAATAACAACAACAAAGAGCAAGAAGTAAGAGAAGGAGAAGAAGATGATGATGATGTGATGACAATGATGAATGAATGAAGGAAGAATGAAGGAAGGAACGAATGAAATGAATTTGAGTGTGCAAAGAAAGTGATGACATTTTTCAAATCCTCTTTCTCCTCCCTTCAACTCTTCTCAAGCTCACCCCCACCCCCATCCCCATTGAACTCCTAACCCTCGCCCCCCCCTCCCCCCCCCCCTAACTTTCTCAGTTGTCGCCCCTCTAACTATAAATACTCTCCATTTTGACTTCACCCTTTGCCTATAACACTGAGAAGTTTGTGTGTGCCGGGAGTTCTTTCCCCTTATTTTGTTCCGTGTTCTTCTGTTGTTTGTGTTCAGCATGATTA
>CM060350.1:25669516-25679516 GCA_030674155.1 Stramonita haemastoma | reverse complement strand
GTTCTGCGTGCGTTCGCACACGGGGCCTCGGTTTATAGCCTCATCCGAATGACTTTGACATTCAGTTCGATTTTTCGTCAAACTGGGAAGAAAGGGCGAGGCTGGGTACGAACCCAGAACCTCACGGTTTACTTGTTGGCAGGTGAACATCTTAACCATCCTGCCACCTTCCTTCTCTGATGTTTTTTTTTCCGTTTTGAAGGGAAATGTCAATAGGCAGAAGTACAGAAGGGGGAGGGGAGAGGAGGGGGGGGGAGGGATGAGAGAAAGGAACAATAATGAAAATTGAGCAACGAGAGACGAAGGGGGTGGGGGGGAGGAAATCAACAAGAAAGAAAGAAAGAAAGAAAGAAAGAAAGAAAGAAAGAAAGAAAGAAAGAAAGAAAGAAAGAAAGAAAAAAAGGAAGAAAGAAACAAAGAAAGAAACAAAGAAAGAATGAATGAATGAGTGAATAATTGAAAATAAGAGAATAGACAGAGAGAGAGAGAGAGAGAGAGAGACAGACAGACAGACAGACAGACAGACAGAGAGAAAGAGACAGAGAGAGAGAGACAGAGAGAGAAAAGAGAGAGAAAGAGACAGACAGACAGACAGACAGACAGACAGACAGACAGACAGACAGACAGACAGACAGACAGACAGACAGACAGACAGATGAAAAGCACAAAGAAAAAAAAAGACAAAAGAAAGGGGGACAACTGTAAGAAGTGAAGAAAGAAAGAAAGACAGCAAACGAAAACAAAACAATCCAAAAAAAAAGATGAAATTGAAAAGGAGAGGAGACATCAAAAAAGAACAAAGAAAGACAAAGGCAGCAAAAAACCACAACCCCCCCCACCCCCCCCCCCCAAAAAACAAAAAAAAAAAAAAAACAACAACAAAAAAAAAAACAGACAGAACTAAAAGAAGAGAAAGTGAGAAGCGAAAAGCCCAAGAGATGCAGACAGACAGCAGGACACAGCCCCTCAGCTCAGTGGTCAGCCTGGGGCTTCCCCCTGCAGGGTCCAGGGTTCCAATCTCATAGCAGTTACAGGAACTGTTTGGACTCCGGCCCCTCCTACCCACAGTGAGTGTGCTGCGGGCTCAGTGGGGAGACTGACATCAAGAACTGACATCAAGAGCTGATACAGCATCAATGAACTGACATCAACAAGAACTGACACTCATCAAGAACTGACATCAGTAATAACTGACAGCAATAACTGACATCAAGAGCTGACATCAAGAGCTGACATCAAGATAGCTGACAATCAAGAACTGACATCAAGAACTGACATCAGAGCTGACTGACATCAAGAACTGACATCAAGAGCTGACTGACATCAAGAACTGACATCAAGAGCTGATTGACATCAAGAACTGACATCAAGACGACTGACATCAAGAACTGACATCAAGAACTGACATCAGTAACTAAACTGACATCAAGAACTGACATCAAGTAATAACATAAACCATCAATAACTGACATCAAGAGCTGACTGACATCAAGAACTGACATCAAGAGCTGACATCAAGAACTACATCAAGAACTGACATCATCAAGAACTGACATCAAGAACTGACATCAGGAAAACTGACATCAAGAACTGACATCAAGAACTGACATCAAGAGCTGACATCAAGAACTGACATCAAGAACTGACATCAAGAACTGACATCAAGAGCTGACATCAATAACTGACATCAAGAACTGACATCAAGAACTGAGGGGGCGGATAGCCTAGTGGTCGAACATTGCGCTGGCAATTTGACGACCCGGGTTCGATTCCGGTCGAGATTTTTCTCCTGGAGTTAACATCAGTGCTGACTCCACTGTCCCCACAAGTCCGGATGAGACTTAAAACCGAGGCCCCGTGTGCAAACGCACCCAGAACATCTTGCACACACGTTAAATCCTGTTCCGCTTTTCGTAAGAGTAGGCCATCGTGTGCCGGTGGGAACAGATGACATTTACAAAACTGCATACACACGGGGACGGGATGTAAAAAAGCATCGAGTGCTTATTCCATTATCCTCGATATAAAAGGATAATATAAAAAAAAATGATAAGATAATAATAATAATTAATAATAATAATAATAATAATATAATAATAATAATAATAATAATAATAAATAAACAAAAGGAAAAAGAAAGAAAAAAAGAGATCAAGAACTGACACCAGTTTAGCCTGGCCCAACCGAATCCTATATTTGTATGTAGATATATTTTTTTTGTTGTATTTTGTATTTTGTACCACTTTATATCACAGCAGATTTCTCTGCGTGAAATTCGGGCTGCTCTCCCCGGGGTGAGCGCGTCGCCACATGTGCAGCGCCTACCCATTTTTTTTTCTTTTTCCTGCATGCAACTGTATTTGTTTCCCTATCAGAGTGGCTTTTTTCTACAGAATTTTGCCAGGGACAACCCCCTTGTTGCCGTGGGTTCTTTTACGTGCGCTAAATAGTGATGTGTTACACACGGGACCTCGGTTTATCGTCTCATCCGAAAGACTAGCGCCCAGACCACCACTCAGGGTCTAATGGATGGGTAAAAAGTTTTGGGTCCAAACGGGGTACGAACCCCGCACACTCCGACCCGGACTTTTTGCTTTCTAGGCAAGGCGTGTTACCACCTAGACCACCGATCCATATATATTATATGTTGTTGTTGTTGTTTGTTTGTTGTGTTGTTGTTGTTGTGTTGTTCCCCAGCTTAACACTCTGGATGGGGGTCTGTCACCCAGAACATACACTCTTGACTCACTCACTCATCCATCCCACCTGGGAATCACTGTGAGATTGAAATTGCACACTGAAGGAGAAGTTTGCCTGTAGGACTGTTGTCAACTACCTCCGCCCATATCCCTTCAGAGGAATATAGATATTTGAGATTTACCATTACTTTCTATGTAAAAATACATAATGGAGTGTAATAAAAATTCTTTTTAAAAAAAGCCATTGGACACATCTCTGAAAAATCATAACATGAGTGAACACACACAAAAACAATAGTAGACAAGCCAATATCTTTCTTTTTTAAACAACAAACAACAACAGCAACAACAGCACAACAGCAACAAATATTGAATAACTGATCAACCCGCACATCATTCAATCCTTGCTCAGAGGACCGAGTTTCCCAGATTTCTTTTTTTGCTTTGTATCTTATTTCACACCACTTTCTGTCGCAGCAGATTTCTCTGCGTGAAATTCGGGCTGCTCTCTCTCCCCGGGGAGAGCGCGTCGCCACAAGTGCAGCCTACCCTACTTTTTTTTCTTCTTTCTTTTTCCTGTCTGCAGCTGTATTTGTTTCCCTAGCAGAGTGGCTTTTCTCTAACGAATTTTGCCAGGGATAACCCTCTTGTTGCCGTGGGTTCTTTTATGTGCGCTGAAATAATAATGTGTCACACACGGGACCTCGGTTTATCGTCTCAATCGAAAGACTAGCACCCAAACCACTACTCTTGGTCTAATGGATGAGGGAAAAGTTTGGGGTCCAAACGGGATTCGAACCACCGACCCGGACTTTTCGCTTTCTAGGTAGGCACGTTACCTCTAACCTTCGTCCTTCGGATGGACTCTAAACCGAGGCCCCGTGTGCGAACGCACGCAGAACATCTTGCACACGTTAAATCTGTTCCGCTTTTCGTAAGAGTAGGCCATCGTGTGCCGGTGGGAACAGATGACAATATTTACACAACTGTATACACACAGGGACTGTATGGAAAAAAAAAGCATATAAATGCTTATTATTATCCCGTATAAAAAAAGAATACATAAATAAAGAAAATAATAGATAGATAAGATAGATAATAGTAATGATAGATAGATAGATAGATAGATAGATAAATAGATAGATAGATAATAGATAGACTACCGATGGATGAGATGGAGAAGAAATGAGCGAGAAAGAAGGAGGAGGGACTGCCACACAGCAGTTGGATTCCCTCAGTCATAGAGTCACCTTCAGCAGTCTGGGCTTTTACACTCTGCAGGCATGCACGCACGCACGCACGCACGCATGCACCACACACACACACATACACACACACAGTCACACACACACACACACAGAGTCAAGCGCACGCGCGCGCGCACGCAGACACACATACACACACGCATGCAAGCACGCACACCCCTCTAACACACACACCAACACCACCACGCATGTATGCATGCACGCACGCACGCACACACACACACAGTCACAGTCACACATACATCCACGTGCGCGCGCACGCACATACATACGCATGCACTCACGCACGTACAGACGCACGCATCCTTCCCCCCCCCTCCCCTTCCCTTCCACCAACACACTATATCGATCGCTGGTGGGCAAAGGAGGTTTTCGGGTCAATGTAATAATGGAGAAGAGAGAGAGAGAGAGGAGGAGAGAGGAGAGGGAGGAGAGAGAGAGAGATGAGAGAGAGAGAGAGAGAGAAGAGAGAGAGAGAGAGAGAGTACAAGGGAAAGCAAATGGCTTAAAACTCAAAAGGCCTGGGCCACCTTTGGAGGGAAAACACAAAGCACACACTATTATACAAGTGATACTGTACCAAGACTCGAGTCATACACACACAAAACCCAATTGTGGACAAAACATAATAGATCAGATTAATAGCTATCCTGCCTTAAAGTTTTTCAGAAAAATTCTTAGTGAGAGAGATAGAGAGTAGTGAAATTCAAACAGTTTCGGAGGAATTCGCCCACACAGACATGATATGGATAGATAGAGAAGAGAGAAGAGAGAGAGAGAGAGAGAGAGAGAGAGAGAGAGAGAGAGAGAGAGAGAGAAAGAAAAACAAACAGACACAAAAACACACACACACAAAACACTAACAACCACCACACACAGAGAGAAGACAGACAAACAGATGGACAGAGAGAGAGAGAGAGAGAGAGAGAGAGAGAGAGAGAGAGAGATTCTGTACACCCAGAGCCCCCGGCTTCACTCTCTCTCTCTCTCTCTCTCTCTCTCTCTCCAGCCTCATTTCATTCATCCCAGCAGTTAGTGCTTCCTCCTCTCCCAAACACAACAAGCGCGCACCAAGCCGAGAGACTACGGTAGCGACCTTGACCTGTTTCCCGCCAGCGCGATGTGACGGCGAGGTCACTGCCACAGTTCAACGACCTTGGGTGCTCTCCCTTCTTCCTCCTCCTCTTCCTCCTCCTCCTCCTCCTCCTCCTCCCTACTACTACACAAGCAGCCGAAAAGTGTCGTTCGCTTCTTTCGTCAAGTGCTGAAGGAAAGCAAAGTTCAGAGAGAGGGGGGGGGGTTTGAAAGGGAGGGGAGGGGAGGGACAGTTTCTAGACGGGTAAGGGAGATAAAAAGAGAGAGAGGGGGGAGGAGGGAGGGGGGGGGATCCAGTCTCGATGATTTGGGGAATCTGCGCAAGAATTCAATAGGAGAGAGACAAGGCTATACTAGCAAGATGGCGAAAAGGGGCGATTTGGGTGAGAGGGAAAGAAAGGGAGGAGGGGGTAGGGTAGGAGGGTTTGGGGTGGGGTGGGGTGGGGTAAGGTGGGGAATTTGAATCCAGAAAGGAGGAAGAATGTGAGAAAAGGGAGGGAGGGGGGAGAGAGGGAAGAGAGGGGATGGAAAGAAGGCAGGGGTGTGTGTGTGTGTGTGTGTGTGTGTGTGTGGGAGGGGGGTGGTGGTGGGGGCTGATCTGTCGCCTTGTCGGACTTTCATTGCGATTGAAATGTTATTACAAGCAATACTTTGAAAAAGAGAAGGAAAAAAAATAAGGGGGGGGGGGGAAGGGGGTGAGAAAAATCGAAGGGTTTTTTATACCAAGCTCCTTGGAGAGCTTTTAGGTGAAAGAAGGACACTGCCCGTGTTGTGTGTTGTGTGTGTGTGTGTGTGTGTGTGTGTGTGTGTGTGTTTTGTGTGTTTTGTGTGTTTTGTTTGTGGTTTTAAGGGAGGGAAGGAGAGAGATGTTTAAAAAAGAGTAGGGGGGGGGAGGAAGAAGAGAGAATTGAGGGCGGGTGTATTAAAGGAATTGGGGGAAGCCGGCAAAAAGAGTTTTGTGTTTTTCTTCTAGAGATCTTCTTGTTTTCTTTACCGTATAGTTTCCTCTCTCTCTCCCCTTTTCTCATCTCCTCTCTCTCTCCTCCCCCTCTCCTCATCCTCTCCTCCTTTTCCTCTCTCTCCTCTCTCTCAATCTCCTTTCCTCCTCTCCTCCCTCTCCTTCTTCCTCTCTCTTCCTCTCTTCTCCCCTTTCTCTCTCTCCCCAGGAGGCTTGAAAAGGTTTTTAAACTTATTATGTAGCCTTTCTCATCCTTCAAAGGCCAAATGGCCTTTCATAGCACATTTTAAAAAAGATAGCACATTTAAAAACAACAACGCGCACACACTCAAACAGAACCAACCACACACACACACTCACCACACACACAAACACAACAACACACACACACACACACACAAAACCAACAACACAACACACCAAAAAAAGAGAAGAGAGAGAGGAGAGAAGGAGGAAAGGGGAAAAGGTTATTTTGAAAAAGTAAAAAATTTTTAAAAAAAAAAGGGGTTTAAAAGCACAAAAAAAGGAAAATTTTAAAAAAAAGCAAAAAAATAAATTTTTTTAACCCAAAAGGGGGGAAAAAAAACATTGTTTAGGAAAAAGAATTTAAAAGGAAAGGGAAGAAACGGGCCTGTTCCCTGAGGATCAAACTTTTGAGGGAAAAAAAATTTAAGTTGTTGGTTTTTTTTGGGTTTTTTGGGGGGTTTTTTTTAAAAAATTCCGTCAAAAAAATTTGCTAGGAAAATTTTTTTTTTCCCCGAAGGGGGACAACTTTTAAATTTCCCCCTTTCAAGTCAATAAAACAATCAAAAAAACTTTTTAAATTCCCTAAAATTAAAAAAGACAAAAAATCAAATTTTTAAAATTAACAAAACAGAAAATCATTTTTAGTTCAAAAACCTTAATTTCTTAAAAAAAATGTCAAAAAAAACACTTTTTTCCCCCCTTTTAGGGCCCTTCCCCATACCCAAAAAACGCATAAAAACACCAATTTTTACATCAATGTCTAAAAACCTTACTATTGCAAAAATTTATTTACCTAACAAAAATTTTAAAAAAAAAAAACCAAAACAAAAAAAAAACCAATTTCCAATAATAAAAAACCCCCCAACCTACCCCCGCCAGAAAAAAAATAAAACCAACCAAAATAACAAAAACATGGAAAAAAACATTTTATAAAATTTTTTTTTTGTTTTTGGGGTTTTTTTAAAATTTTTTTTTTTAAAATTTTTTAAAAAAAAATTAAAAACCCCCCAAAAAAAAAAAAAAAAAATTAAAAAAAAAAAAAAAAACCTTTTTTAAAATTTTAAAAAAAAAACCCCCAAAAAAAAAAAAAAAAAAAAAAAAAAAAAAAAAAAAAAAAAAAATTTAATTTTAAAAAAAAAAAAAAAATTTTTTTTTTTTTTTTTAAAAAAATTTTTAAAAAAAAATTTTTAAAAAAAAAAAAAAAAAAAAAAAAAAAAAAAAAATTTTAAAAAAAAAATTTTTTTTTTTTTTTTTTTTAAAAAAAAAAAAAAAAAAAAAATAAAATTTTTTTTTTTTTTTTTTTTTTTTTTTTTTTTTTTTTGCCCCCCCCAAAAAAAAAAAAAATTTTTTTTTTTTTTTTTAAAAAAATTTTTAAATTTTTAAAAATTTTTTTTTTAAAAAAATTAAAAAATCAAATTTTTTTAAAATTTTAAAAATAAAAAACAAAACCCCCCCCCCGGGCAAAAAGGGGCCCCTCCTTTAAAAAAAAAAACCCCCCCAAACCCCCCTTTTTTTTTTTAAAAAAAACCCCCCAAAAAAAAACCCCCAAGGGCCCTTTTTTTAAAAAAAAAAAAATTCGGAAAATTTTCGGAAAAAATTTAAAAAGGGGGGAAAAAAAAAAACCCCCTCCCCCCCCCAAACCCCTTTCCCCCCAAAAAAAAAAAAGAAAAAAAAGGTCCCCAAATTTTCCCTTACCCCCTTTCCCTTTCCAATTTGGGGGGGAAAAAAACCCAAGGCCCCCCCCAAAAAAAAAAAAGGGCCCCCAAAAAAAACCCAAGGGGGGTTTGGGTAAAAAAAGGGGGGGCCCCCCAAAAACCCCCCCCCGGGGAAAACCCCCCCCCCCCCCCCTTTTTGGGGCCCCTTTAAATTTTCCCCCTTAAAAACCCCCCCCCCCCTTTTTTTTTTTTTTTCCCCCCCTTTTTTCCCCCCGGGGGCCCCCCCAAAAAAAAAAAACCCCCCCCCCAAAAAAATTTTAAAAAGGCCCCCCCAAAAATTCCCCCGGTTGGGGAAAAAAAAAAAACCCCCCCCCCCTTTAAAAGCCGGGCCCCCCAAAAAACCCCCCGGCCCCCCCGGGGGGGGAAAAAAAACCCGGGGGGGAAATTTTAAAAAAAATTTAAAAAAAATTAAATTTTTAAATTTTAACCGGGTTTTTTTTAAAAAAAAGGGCCGTTTTTTTTCCCCCCCGGAAATTTAAAAAAGGGGGGGGAAAAAAATTTTTTTTCCCCCCTTTTAGGTTTTAAAAAAAAATTTTTCCCTTTTTTTGGGAAAGGGGAATTTCCCCTTTTTAAAAAAATTTTTTCCAAAAAACCCCCCCCCCCCCTTTGGGGGCCCAAAAAAAATTTTTTTAAAAAAAATTTTTTTTTTTTGGGTTTTTTTTTTTTGGGGGGTTTTTTTTTTTTCCTTTTTTTAAAAAATTTAAAAAAAAAACAAAATTTTCCCCCAAAAAAAAAAAAATTATTTAAAAAAAAAATTTTTATTTTTTTTTATTTTTTGTTTTTTTTTTTTTAAAAATTTTTTTTTTTAAAAAAATTTTTTTTTTTTAAAAATTTTTTTTTTTATTTTTTTTTTTTTTTTTTAAAAAAAAAAATTTTTAAAAAAAGGGGGTTTTTTTTTTTCCCCCCAAAAAAGGAAAAAATTTTTCCCCCCGGGAAAATTGGGCCCCCCGGGGGGGGGGGGGTTTTTTTTTTTTTCTTATTGGGTTTTTTTAAAAAAAGGGGGGGCCCTTTTTTTTTTTCCCCCTTTTGGGCCCCAAAAAAAAAATTTTTTTTTTTTAAAAAAAAGGGGGTTTTAAAAAAAATTTTTCCCCCTTTTAAAAAATTTTTGGGGGGTTTTTCCCCCCCCAAAAGGGGGGCTTCCCCTTTTCCCCGGAAACCCCCCCCCCCCAAAAATTTTTTTTTTTTGGGGTTTTTCCCCCCCCCCTTTTTTCCCCCCCCCTTCCCCTTTTTCCCCCTTTTTTCCCCCTTTTTTTTTCCCCCCCCCCCCTCCCCCCTTTCCCCCCCCCCCCCCCCCCTCCCCCTTTTTTCCCAACCCCCCCCCATTTTTTTCCCTTTTTTTAAATTTTAAAAAAAAAACCCCCCCCCCAAAAAAAAAAACCCCGCCCCCTTTTTTTAAAAAAAATTTTTTTTTTCCCCCCCCTTCCCCTTTTTTTCCCCTTTTTTTTTTTTTTCCCCCTCTCTTTCCCCTCTCTCTCCCTTTTTTCCCCCCTCCCCTCCCCCTCTTTTCCCCCCCCCCCCCCCTTTTTCTCCTTTCCCATTTAAAAATTTTTCTTTTAAAAATTTTTTTTTTTTTTTTTTTTTTTTTTTTTCCCTTTTAGGGGTTTTTTTTTTTTCCCCCCCTTCCCCCCCCCCCAAAAAACCCCCCCCCCCCCCCTTTTTTTCCCCCCCTTTCCCAAAAATTTTTCCCCCTTTTTTTCCCCCCCCCCCCCCTTTTTTTTTTTCCCCCCCTTTAAAAATTTTTTTTTAAAAATTTTTTTTTTTTTTATTTTTTTAAAAATTTTTCCTTAAAACCCCCCCCCTTTTGGGGGGGGGGCCCCCCCCGGGTTTTTGAAAAAAAAGGGGGGGGGGTTTCCCCCCCCCTTGGGTTTTTTAAAAAAAAAATTTAAAACCCCCCCTTCCCCCAAAGGGGGCCCCCCCCCCCCTTCCCCCCCCCTTTTAAAACCCCCCCTCCCACCAAAACCCCCTTCCCCCCCCTTTTTTTTTAAAACCCCCCCTCTCCCCCCCCCTCCCCTCTTCCCCCCC
>CM060350.1:25658681-25669416 GCA_030674155.1 Stramonita haemastoma | reverse complement strand
CACACCACACACACACACACACACACACACACAACACGCCCGAGCACAGGCGTAGCACAGGCACACACACAAGCTTTTATATATATATATATATAATATATATAATATATATATATATAAATATTATATTATATCCTAAATAACACAACAACAACAACAACATCAACAACAACAACATATATATATATATATATATATATATATATATATATTATATATATTATTATATATGCATAAATTTTATTTGTTTTTATAATACATTTATATCAGTGGGATCACACACACACAGTGACCACACACACACACACAACACACACACACAACACACACACACCAACACACACACACAGTGACCACACACACACAACACACACACACACAACACACAACACACACACACCAACACACACAGTGACAACACACACAGACACACACACACACAGACACCATGTCACACACACAACAGACACAAACACACACCCCACACACAACACACACACACACACTGCAGCAGGCACATTGACCGCAGTTTGACCTTGTTCCCTGCCATACCAGCCAGTTTTTCCCTGGAGGGGTCACTACACGGGACACGCAGAGAAAGGGATTTATGGTACAATGTTTTTGTCTAAAGACCGGCCTTTTTATTACACTGCGAACACAGAAGGGTGGTTCGGTCAGGACGATTGAGGACAGAGAGGGGAAAGATGAGAATTCATCATCTTATTTTCACAGCTCCTAACATCGGTGAAAAAACACCGCAAGCTTAAGTGGTAAGGGAACGAACTGCGGAGGACCAGGGGAATGGAGGAAGCTGGCTACAAAATCGTCAGTGGTACTGGTAACCAGTTCCTCGCCGCTTCACTTGATTGGGGGAAAGCAAGTGCTCTGACCACTGAGCTACCCGCCCCTGAGATAATATTTACATTTCAAAACCATTTTCACCCAGAGAGCAGATGGGCACCATCCTCAACATGCTGGCCACCAAATAAAAGAATAAATAAAAGAATAAATAAAAAAATAAAAAAGAATAAAAAAATAACCTTATTCTCCAGCATCAGTGCTGGCTCCATCTCTCCAAAAGGCTTGATTGAGATTATAAACCAAGGCCCCCGAGTGTGAGCGCACACAGAACATCTTTTACACATGTTAAATCATGTTCCGCTTCTCGTAAGAGTAGGCCATTGTGTGCCGGTGGGAACAGATAACAAGATGTACACAACTGTATGCATACACACGGGGACTAGATGTAGAAAAAAGCGCATGAGTGCTTGTTCCATTAATGAATAATTACATAAATACACACCACAACACAACACAACACAACACAACACAACACAGACAACACACACACAACACACACAACACACACAACACACACAACACAACACCACAACACAACACACACACACACACAACACACACACACACACACACACTTCTTTTACCTCCTTTCATTCCTTTCCATTTCTCATTTTTGGACACAAAGAGGACACCATACTTTTGAACAGCCGTGTAAGCGACCTGTAGTACTTGAACTGACTGGTGGGACAGCCAATCAGAAAGAGATATGGGTGACCCTGCCCAATGAGGGCCAAGGTCAGGGCCAGACAGGGAATCCTGAGACCACGAGCAGGGTAGGGGGCTACAGGCCTAGGCTGGGCCAGGCTGCTACCAGGCTAGCGATATATGCCGGGCCCGCTATCTGTTCTGTGTGTTCTCAGAAGGTACTTTGGGGTTTCAATCTTTTCCTTTTTTTCTGTTCTGCACACAACCCCCCCCTCCCCCTAACCCCCCCCCACCCCCCCCCCCCCCATTTCGTGACTCCTATGTGCTTATTCCATTATCCTTGATGTAAAAGAATTTTTTTTTAATTGAAAAAAAAAAAGAAATGACAGTTGTCTAGGGGTGGAAACTGTGTGGGGACAGGATAGGAGGTAGGGGAGGACAACATTATATTATATATATATATAATTATATATATATATATATTATATATATATATGTATATAACCCAGCATGCACACAGGTTGTCCTGTTTAGACACCATCCCGATGAAAGAAAACAAATACTGGGTAGGCGCTGCACTTGTGGCGAAACGCCCCCCCCCCCCCCCCCCCCCCCCCCCCCCCCCCCCCCCCCCCCCCCCCCCCCCCCAAATTCAGCCCGAAATCTGCTGGACATAAAGTGGTATAAAATAAAACATAAATAAAATAGAATCTAGCTCTGGGCTCTAATGCACAAACTTAGCCTGGGTAGGTAAGTAGGGAGGGCGAGCTGTTACCCATGCAGCACCCCTCAGGTTGGGGCGGGGGGGGGGGGGAGATTGCCTTTCCAATGGACCATTCATGATGTGGGGTTGGGGGGGGGGGGTTGTCTGCTGCTGTTTGTCTCACCGAAAGACTAGCACCCAGACCACTGCCGAGTGACTTGTGACTGGAATAGGGATCAAAGGTTTGAAGAAATGATGTGGTATTTGTAATGTGTGGATTGTGTTGCATTGTGTGGTGTGGTGTGTGGTGGTGGTGTGGTGGTGTGTGTGGTGTGGTGTGGTGTGGGGGTGGTGTGGTGTGGTGTGGTGTGGTATGGTATGGTATGGTATGGTATGGCTATCGTATGTATCGTATCGTATCGTATCGTATCTTATCTAATTGTATCGTATGTATGTATGGTATGATTCGTATCTATCGTATCCTATCGTATCGTATCTATCGTATCTATCGTATCGTATACATCGGATTACGATCGTACAGCATCGCACATTATTGTATGGAATTTTTTGTATCGGATGTGTTGTATCCATCGTTGTACATCACATTGTATTGCATTGTGTTACATCGTATTGTATTGTATCGTATTGTATTGTGTTGTATTGCATTGTATTGTGTTGCATCGTATCGTACTGTATTGTGTTGTATTGCATCGTGTCGCATCGCATTACATTGTGTTATGTCATATCGTAGTGTATTGTATTATATTGCATCTTATTGTATTGTGATGTATCGCATGGTATCGTATTAATCGTGTTATATCATATCGTAATGTATCGCATTGCGTTGTTTTTGTTATGTATTTATTGCATTGCTTGTTTTGTAATGCGCTGTATTGCTTGGCATTGCATATCATTTGCATTGTATTGTGTGGCGTGGCATTTATTGCGTTGTATGCATTGCTTGTTTTATTGGGTATTGTATTATATTGTGTTGTATTGTATTGCATTGCAGTGCAGTGCAGTGCATTGTATTGCATTGTATTGTATTGTATTGTATTGTATTGTATTGTATTGTATTGTATTTATTGTATTGTATTGTATTGTATTGTATTGTATTGATTGTATTGTATTGCATTGTTTGTTTGTATTGTATTGTGTTCTATTGTATTGTATTGCATTGTATTGTATTGTGTTGTATTGTATTGTATTGTATTGTACTGTATTGTATTGTGTTGTATTGTATTGTATTGTACTGTATTGATTGATTGGATTGGATATCACCTCAAATCACGGGAGACTTCTCTAGTTAAAAGCCAGGCTGTTCTCTCAGGGGAAAGCATGTGGCCACAAGAGCAGCGCCACCCAGTGCTGTTCACACCAGCTGACTGACTATGACTGTGACTGACTGACTGACTGACTGGACTGATTACACTGTGCCGACATCCTTTTGGTTCCACAGTTATCAGGGTAGGGTGTTGTTGTTGTTGTTGTGTTGTTTTTTAACATCATTTAAAAAAATATATTCTTTTTTATATCGAAGATTATGGAATAAGCCCACGTGGGGGTTTTTCTCCATCCAGTCCCTGTGTGTATGCAGTTTTGTCAATCTTGTCAACTGTTTCCAACGGCACACAATGGTTTACTCTTACAATAAGCGGAACAGGATTTAACGCGAGCGCAACATGTTCTGCTGCGTGCTTTCGCACACGGGGCCTCGCTCGGTCTAAAGTCTCATCCGGAGGACTTTTGGGGGGAGAGGAGTCAGCACTGATGTTAACTCCAGGGGAAGAATCACATCGAACGGGAATCGAACCCAGTCGTCAGATTGCCGGCGCAATGTTCTGACCACTAGGCTATAGCCTGCCAGGAACAGGGACAACTCATCTCGAGGTTCTTAAACGTGCGTTAAATTAAAAAAAAAAAAAAAAAGGACCTGTCAATGGGTACCTGCCCTCTTTAGGGTCAGGGAAGGTAAAGCAGCGAGGGAGAGGAGATGGGCGCCGCTAGCGCTGCCTCAAATGCTGGCCCCTGGAGAAGCTGAGGTCTCTGATGCCTCCCTACCCTACGACCGCCTAGATTATGGGACACCTTTACCTTTACCTGTTTTTCACCTGAATTTGTGTTGCACATAGGATCTTGGTTCGCTTTCTCATCTGAAAGACTAGCACCCAGACCATCATTCAAAATAACAGGAGTTGGGAGAAAGGTTGGGGTTCAAACCGGGGATTGAACCGCCAGCTTCTCGCTTCTAGATGGCCCGTCACCTTTAGACCACATTTTGCGTTGGAGGGCATTTTTCTCCTGCAGTTAACATCAGTGCTGACTCCGCTCCCCCCAAAAGTCCTTCGGATGAGACTTTAAACCGAGGCCCCGTGTGCAAATGCATGCAGAACATCTTGCGCACACGTTGAATCCTGTTCCGGTTTTTGTAAAAGCAGGCCATTGTGTGCCGGTGGGAACAGATGACAAGATTTACAAAACCGCATACACACGGGGACTGGATGTAACAAAAAGAAACAAAGAGTGCTTGTTCCATTATCCTCGATATAAAGAGATAGATCAATAAATACATTGGAGTGTGACTTTTCTTTTTTAAATAGTTTTTGTTTTTAACCTGAGTTCCTGTATTCGGCTTTCAAAGTCATTAACTGAAAAGAAAGAAAGAAAGAAAGAAGAAGAAAAGGAAGAAGAAAAAAGAAAGAAACAAAAACAGATGAAGAACAGAAAGAAAGAAAGAAAGAAAGAAAGAAAGCAAAAAGACAGAAAGAAAGAAAGAAAGAAAGAAAAAAAGAAAGACAGACAGAAAGAAAGAAAGTAAGAAAGAAAGACAAAAAACCCCAAAGAAAGAACAGTAAAGCAAGAAAGAAAGAAAGACAAAAAACCCAAAGAAAGAACAGTAAAGCAAGAAAGAAAGAAAGACAAAAAACCCAAAGAAAGAACAGTAAAAGCAAGAAAGAAAGAAAGAAAGAAAGAAAGACAAAAAACCCAAAGAAAGAAAGAAAGAAAGAAAGAAAAAGAAAAAGAAAGAAAGACAAAAAAACCAAAGAAAAAACAGTAAAGAAAGAAAGAAGGGAAGAAAGAAAAAAAGAAACAAAAGAAGAAAAAACAGAGGAAAGGAGGGAGTAAACGACAGAACAGAAACAAAGCAAAGAGAGAAAGAAGAAAAAAGAAGGAGAGAAAAAAAGAAATAAGGGGGGGGGGGGGGGGGGAGAAAAAGGGAAGGAAAGAGAGAGTGACAGAAAAAAGAGGAAAAAAAAACAGAGAAAAGAAAAGAAAGGAAAAAGGCAGAAAAAGGGAAAACAAAGAAAAGAAAAAGGAGAAACAAAAGAAACAAAATCTGAACAAAAAACACAACAACAACAAAAAACAAGAGAAAAATACCCCTTCCCCCCCAAAAAAAACACAAAACAATTACAGATACATAATAATTACATACAACACAAAAACTGAACATATGAATTGCCCCGGCAGGGGATCGAACCCTGGATCTTCGGTTTACGAGACCGACGCCTTACCACTTGGCCACCGAGGCTATGATAAACTTCGCCTTGTTTTTAATCTTGACTACGTAATACTTGACAGTGATATAACTCGGGATAACCTGACCAGCCCCTGTGTTTATATATATATATTAGTCGTTTATATCGAGGATAATGGAATAAGCTCTCATGTGCTTTTTACATCCAGTCTCCGTGTGTATGAAATATTTATTCTAAATCTTGACATCTGTTCCCACCGGCTCATGATGGCCTACTCTTACGAAAAGCGGAACAGGATTTATTTGTGTGTGTGTGTGTGTGTGTGTGTGTGTGTGTGTGTGTGTGTGTGTGTGTGTGTGTGTGTGTGTGTGGTATTATGGGTACTGCAAGATCCTTTGGTGTTGGAGGCCCGCAGGCAGGCACGCACGCACCGCGCGGCGCGCGCACGCGCGCAGCACACACACACACACACACACACACAACACACACACACACGCACGCACGCACGCACACACACACATACACACACACATATAGAGAACATCTTGCGCACACGTTAAATCCTGTTCCGCTTTTCGTAAGAGTAGGCCATCGTGTTCTGGTGGAAACAGATGACATTTACAAAACTGCATACACATGGGGACTGGGTGTAAAAAAGCACAAGAGTGCTTATTCCATTGTCCTCGATAGAAAAGAATAAAATCAAATCAAGCACACACAAACACACACACGCACAGCACGCACGCACGCACGCACGCAGCACACACACACACACACACACACGCACGCACCACGCGCGCGCGCGCGCGCGCAAAGTAACGGAGATGGAAACTGATTGAGAGCGGGAACACATGTGAGGTACTGTGCAATGATAGAACATGGAACCTTTTAACTGAACACAAAAATGACCATTCCTTTACACTGTTTTTTGTTCGTTTTTATTAATTTGTTGGGGGCTTTTTTGTTTTGTTTTGTTTTTTACAAATAGTCAGATTTTGCCCCTTTTTTTCTCAACACAGAGAGATTTTAACATAATTTCTGGAATATCTTTAAAAGAAAAAAAACAAAAAAAAAACAGCAAGTTGCCCCGGCAGGGGATCGAACCTGGATCTTCGGTTTACGAGACCGACGCCTTACCACTTGGCCACCGAGGCTCTGACACCGTTAGGCCTACTTTACAAACATCATTAGATAGGGAATCCATCTGCCCACATGTTGCCAATTTGTCCTCAGAGCCAAACGCGTTGCCCCCGAAGTTAACTTCCTGACAGAGTCAGAATCAATCGGTGGTCTAGAGGTAACGCGCCTGTCTAGAAAGCGAAAAGTCCGGGTCGGAGTGTGCGGTGGTTCGAATCCCGTTTGGGCCCAGAACTTTTCCCCCATCCATTAGACCATGAGTGGTGGTCTGGGTGCTCGTCTTTCGGATGAGACGATAAACCAGGTCCCGTGTGTTGCAGATCATTATTTAACGCACGTACGTAAAAGAGCCCGCGGCAACAAGGGAGTTGACCCTGACAAAACTTTATGGGAAAAAAAAGTCACTCTGATAGGGAAACAGACACAGTTGCAGACAGGAAAAAAGAAAAAAAAAAAAGAGTGGCGCTGCACTTGTGGCGAACGCACTCCCAGGGGAGAGCAGCCCGAATTTCACGCAGAGAAATCTGCTGTGACATAAAGTGGTACAGAAAATAATATAAAAAAAAAAATAAATAAATAAATAAAGTCAGGCCCAGCGCATGGGACTTAATTAATTAAGCGTGAAGATTGGTTTGTGGAGAAAAGAGGCAGAGGGGAGAAGCAAGTAGGTGGACAAGAGAAAGGAAGGAGGGGGCCTTAGTTAGTTAATCATTTGTTTGTTTATCTATTTATTTATTGTTTGTTTGTGTGCTTATTTATTCTTTTATATCGGGGATAACGGAATAAGCACTCATCTGCTTTTTTTTTTTACCCCTAGTCCCGGTGTGTATGCAGTTTTCTAAATCCTGTCACCTGTTTTTCTTTCTTTCTTTCTTTCTTTCTTTCTTTCTCTCTCTCTTTCTTTCTTTCTCTCTTTCTTTTATATCGAGGATAATGGAATAAGCACTCATCTGCGTTTTTTTTTTTACCTTAGTCCCGGAGTGTATGCAGTTTTCTAAATCTTGTCACCTTTTTTCTTTCTTTCTTTCTTTTTCTTTTTCTTTTTCTTTCTTTCTTTCTTTATTTATTTATTTCTCGTTATTTATTCATTTTTTATTCTTTTATATCGAGGAATAATGGAATAAGCACTCGCGTATTTTTTTTGTTTTTTTTACCTCCAGTCCCTGTGTGTATGCAGTTTTGTAAATCTTGTAACCTGTTCCCACCGCGCACAATGGCCTACTCTTACAAAGCGGAACAAGATTTAAACGTGTGCGCAAGATGTTCTGCGTGCGTTCGCACTCGGGGTCTCGGTTTACAGTTCATCCGAAGGACTTTTGGGAGAGTGGAGTCGCACTGATGGTTTAACTCCAGGGAGGGAGAAATCCCTCGGACGGGAATCGAACGAGGTCGTCAAATTACGAGGGCAATGTTCTGACCACTAAGCTATCCCGTCCCCCTGGTGCCAGGAAGAAAAGGAACAAGGCAGAAAGAAAGAGAGGGATAGACAAGAGGAACTTCCTAGCACCGAATTTCCATGAGGTGGAGATGCTACCCAACTGTCTATCTATCTATCTATCTATCTATCTATCTATCTATCTATCTATCTATCTATCTATCTATCTATCTATCTATCTATCTATCTATCTGTCTGTCTGCTGTCTGTCTGTCTGTCTGTCTGTCTGTCTGTCTGTCTGTCTGTCTGTCTGTCTGTCGTCTGTCTGTCTATCCTATCTATCTATCTGTCTGTCTGTCTGTCTGTCTGTCTGTCTGTCTATCTACTATCTATCTATCTATCTATCTATCTATCTATCTATCTATCTATCTATCTATCTATCTATCTATCTATCTATCTATCATCCCATAGTCTGGCGACCGTGGGGGCACCACTGAAGACTTGACAACCCAGTTCCCTCCATTCCTCTCTCTGTTCTGCCTTTCTCGGGGTTTTGTTGAGTTCTAGGCCTGTCCATTCGCTGATGTTATCTTCCCATCTCTTCCTTGGTCTGCCTCTTTTTCTTCATCCTTGGACAGTGCCTTGCAGTATTGTTTTTGCAAGTCCTGTTGATCTTGTGACATGCCCGTGCCATTTAAGTTTAGCTTCTTTACGATTGATAGAAGATTTTCGTAGGGACCAATGGTTTGCTGGATTCTGTTATGCACGTCTTCGTTGCTTATGTGTAGGAGATGCCAAGGAGTCTCCGGAAGCATCTCATCTCTACTGCCTGTACTCTTCTCTCCAAATCAGCAGTCAGGGTCCATGACTCACAGGCATACAGGAATGTGGATAGTTATGACAAGGGAACGCATTAGTCTGATCTTGGGAGTTGTGTGAAATATTTTTATCTTTCCAGATGGTGTTCAGTTTTGACAGAGCTGTCATTGTCTTGCAGACCCCAACATCGCCACCAAAGGCAACAATGGATCCAGCTTTCCCAGGACAGCAGGGCAGCTATGGCCGTTGGTATGGATGGCCCAAACCCTCATCACCACAAATCATCCTCTTCCAGTTTCTTTGCGGGAGGGGGGGGGGGGGGGGGAACGGGATAGCCTGGCTGGTTAAAGCGTTGCGCATTGCGCTTATAATACATAATTATGTATACACTGCATACACATGGGGACTGGATGTAAAAAAAAATTTTTTAAAGCACCTGAATGCTTATTCCATTATCCTCGATATAAAAGAATAATATTATTTTATATGAATATTTTGCTGGCTTAGCCCACAATCCATTCTGTGAGTTCTGTCCCCTTCTCAGTCAGGGCTGTGGAGGATTGTTTATTTATAGTTATGGTTATTTATATTTATGTTTCTTTATATTTATGTTTATTTACATTTATGTTTATTTATGTTTATGTTTCTTTATATCTATGTTTATTTATATTTATGGTTATTTATGTTTATGGTTATTTATTCTTTTATATCGAGGGTAATGGAATAACAACTCGTCTGCGTTTTTTTTTTACATCCTGTCCCCGTGTGTAAGCAGTTTTGCGAATGTCATCTGATCCCATGGGGAACACAATGGCCTACTCTTACGAAAAGCGGAACAGGATTTAACGTGAGCGCAAGATGTTCTGCGTGCGTTTGCACACGGGGCCTGGGTTTAGAGTCTCATCCCAAGGATGCCATAGCAAGAAGCAAGCTTGGCGGGACGGGGGGGGGGGGGGGGGGGCTGTCAGTATCCCCACTTTCTAAAAACGTGCAGACCCTCATTAATACAAAATCTCCCCTTGGAGGTGAAGTCCATCACCAGTCACTCGGGCAAACTTCTAGGCCAGGAATTGTCCTCTGTTCACTCTCTCTCTGGTATTGTTTCTGGCCTTGTTCCTGTTTTCTTCCTGTCCCCAACCTTCTAGGCCAGGAATTGTCCTCTGTTCACTCTCTCTCTGGTATTGTTTCTGCCTTGTTCCTGTTTTCTTCCTGTCCCCAACCTTCTAGGCCAGGACTTGTCCTCTGTTCACTCTCTCTCTGGTATTGTTTCTGCCTTGTTCCTGTTTTCTTCCTGTCCCCAACCTTCGTGTCTAGTCTAGGCCTTCCTGGTCCTTTTTTCCTGGTCCTTTTTTCCTGGTCCTTTTTTCCTGGTCCTTTTTTCCTGTTGTTTTTTCTCCAGACCCCTTCATTTCAAAGAGATCATTTTCTCCAGACCCCTTCATTTCCAGAGATCATTCCCCCACACTGAAGTGGGGGCCTTGGGGCTGACTTGTCAGGCGCTGAATGGCAGCGCAGCTCAGTCCTTGGGATGAGACTCTAAACCCAGGCCCCGTGTGCGAACGCACGCAGAACATCTTGCGCACACGTTAATTAAATCCTGTTCCGCTTTTCGTAAGAGTAAGCCATTGTGCTTATGTGCCGTTGGGAACAGAGGACGAGATTGACAAAACTACATACACACGGGGACTGGATGTAAAAAAAAGGTACACGAGTGCT
>CM060350.1:25652307-25653581 GCA_030674155.1 Stramonita haemastoma | reverse complement strand
CAAATCAAAAACATTTTACCCAAATACAGTTATGAAAATTTTGTAAAAGATTTCATGCTATGTTAGTTAAGTGCCCCTGTGGGGGTGTTTTGGGGTTTTTTTTGTTTTTTTTTTTATTGTCAACAAACCCCATTAAAAAATAATTTTTAGTAGTACGGCCCCTTTGCAAAAGGCGGAAACCCAATCAAAAATTTTTGGGGTTCTTTTTTTTTTCTTAAGATAGGCAAATAAGGTGCGTGGTGTAAAAGTGTGTGTGTGTAATGTGTTGTGTGTGTGTGTGTGTTTTGTGTGTTTTTGTTTTGGGGTTGTGTGGTGTGTTTTGTGTGTGTGGTTTTAAAGAAATATCTATAAAATTTGAAAAGTTTGCATTGTAAAAAAAAATTTTTTTTTTTTAATTGCCAGTTTTTGAAATTATAAAAAAAAAATTAAAAATGAATTAAAAGATTGGCAATGTTTAATTTTTTTTTTATTCTGTGTTTTTTGATTAAAACCTTTCTTTTTTGTTTTCCCCCATTCTGGGTTGTTTTTGTTTTTTCTAAACCATTTTTGCCAAAGTGGAATGGCAAAGGTTTTACGCATGAAATGGTGAATTGGAACCCCATTTGTGGGTAGCATATTAAAGGGTTTTTTTTTTTTTGGTTGGGGATTTTTTTTTTTTTTGGGGGGGGGGGGGTTCCAAGTATTATCGTGGTTGCCTTTTTTTCTTCGTACACTTCATTACAAAAACACAAACCCAAAACAACTTTTTTCCTCA
Source organism: Stramonita haemastoma (assembly GCA_030674155.1). NCBI lineage: Eukaryota > Metazoa > Mollusca > Gastropoda > Neogastropoda > Muricidae > Stramonita > Stramonita haemastoma. The sequence goes on along the minus strand of CM060350.1, from coordinate 25,652,827 downwards.
TGCCCGTTAAAATTGTGCTAGAATCTCAACCCTAAAGATGCGATGGTATGGATAAATTTGCAATGCAATTGAATTATGCTATTCTTAATTATGGAGTTTGATCCAAAACTTGTCCTTTCCAACGAGTAAAGAAATGTTGCATGTTTTTTATGTTATTTTTTTAGAGTACAAACAAGATAATATTTTTGTAATAATAATTTAATAAAAAAAGGAAATTTGAGCAAAGTCCTTGTTCAAAGTTGTATTCATGAATGACGGGTTTTGCTATGTGGAGTATGTGCATAAAAACTGTGATACATGTGCACCTTTTTGTCTGTCTGTCTGTTTCTGTCTGTCTGTCTGTCTGTCTGCTGTCTGTCTGTCTGTCTGTCTGTCTGCTGTCTGTCTGTCTGTCTGTCTGTCTGTCTGTCTCTCTCTCTCTCTCTCCTCTTTTCTCTCTCTCTCTCTCTCTCTCTCTCTCTCTCTCTCTCTCTCTCTTTTCTCTCTCTCTCTCTCTCTCTCTCTCTCTCTCCCAACTTGT
>CM060350.1:25634807-25637307 GCA_030674155.1 Stramonita haemastoma | reverse complement strand
TTTAGTTCATCTGTTCCCACCAGCACACAATGGCCTACTCTTACGAAAAGCGGAACAGGATTTTTTTTTAACGTGTGCCGCAAGATTTTCTGCGTGCGTACGTTCCCACACAGGAGCTAGGTTTAAAGTCTCACCCCAAAGACTTTTTCAGGGGAGTGGAGCCGATGTAACACGCTCAAAACACTACCGTGCAATAAAGAGTACTGTAGTGGTTTGGGTCAGGCTTTCATGCCATAACCACTACCGTGCAATAAAGAGTACTGTAGTGGTTTGGGTCAGGCTTTCATGCCATAACCACTACCGTGCAATAAAGACTGCTGTAGTGGTTTGGGTCAGGCTTTCATGCCACAACCACTACCGTGCAATAAAGACTACTGTAGTGGTTTTGGCGTCAGGCTTTCATGCCATAACCACTACCGTGCAATAAAGACTACTGTAGTGGTTTTGGCGTCAGGCTTTCATGTCACAACCACTACCGTGCAATAAAGACTACTGTAGTGGTTTTGGCGTCAGGCGTTCATGCCATAACCACTACCGTGCAATAAAGACTACTGTAGTGGTTTGGGTCAGGCTTTCATGCCATAACCACTACCGTGCAATAAAGACTACTGTAGTGGTTTGGGTCAGGCTTTCATGCCACAACCACTACCGTGCAATAAAGACTACTGTAGTGGTTTGGGTCAGGCTTTCATGCCACAACCACTACCGTGCAATAAAGACTACTGTAGTGGTTTGGGTCAGGCTTTCATGCCACAACCACTACCGTGCAATAAAGACTACTGTAGTGGTTTGGGTCAGGCTTTCATGCCATAACCACTACCGTAGTGACTTTGGCACATGCTGTACACACTACCTTAGTAACTTTGGTGTAGCTATGAACACTATGACCATTATCTCTGAGCTAAACCACTACCGCTTACACACACTTTTTATATAATCAAATATTAAGGAGGAGGGTGGCAGGCTGTTTAAGATGTTCGCTTGCCAACAAGCAAATCAGGAGGTCCTGGGTTCGATTCCCAGCCTCGCGTAGTAGGAGGCGTAGGTAGCCAGAAATAGTGTTTTTGGCATAATTAGCCTGTGCTGTAAACACTACTGATAGTGCTTTCAGCATTGCCAAAATGTGGCGCTCCACCACGAAATGAGTCGCTTAGCACATTACTCAATTTTGTGCTAGGAGCCATTAAAGGCAGGTGGGGGGTCAAGGTGTCAGTTTTGAGATTTTGATTGATTATTAAACCATATCTGTTATTCTACCTGTAATGAAATATCAAGGCATAATTTTTATTCCTTTTAAATATGTGAGTACGTTCGAATTTGCTAGGACCATCGATTGTTATTAATTGCTTGTGTGATGTATAGGTTGAATGTAAGCCCTTTGATTTGTTTTTACAAGATATTGCGCTATATAAGTTCCATGTATTATTATCATATTATTATGTTTTAAAAATACCTAAGCCCTAATTCTGACAACCTGTTACAAAAATAAACTTGTCCCTTTCTCATTTTGTGGCATCTTGCAGTCTACCATTTCAATTTGTAATAACTTTGTGCAGAATTGTCCGATTTTGGATATGTTTTTTTGTATTGAATAGCCTTTTTTTTTTTAATTTCAGATTGGTAATTTGGCCATAACTAAAATTTGACCTCTGGTGCAATGCGACTCATTATGTGGTGGAGCGTCACAAATGGTAGTGTTTGTTGCATAGAGTGATTTTGGCTTATTACACTGGTACTGATGTTAACACCTGAAGGAAAATCCCCTTGAGCGGGGTGTCTAGGTAGGGGTGGGTGGATCTTGCTCCTTTCGGGTCAAGAGTGCAAGGTTGTAGATGCTGAACTCTCCCCCCCCCCCCCCTACATTACTGATAACTTTCCTCCTTGACCTTACGTTACCGATTATTCATGCGTGGTGTAGCACCCTGTCTGCCCATTTCTTTGTTGGGGGTAGTTTGCTGATCAACTGCTACAGACAGATTTTAAGCTGACTTGTCTAGCCGTTTATGTGGGGGGTTTTTGTGGTTTTTTTTGCAATCTTTGGACATGTTTGGCCTTTTGGGCATGGAGTGGGCGTTTATTTCTTTATTTTATTTCTTTTTCTTTTTCTTTTATTCTTTTATATTGAGGATAATAGAATAAGCACTCGTGCGTTTTATTTACATCCAGTCCCCTTGTGTATGCAGTTTTGTAAATGTCATCAGTTCCCACCACCGTGCCTCTGTGTGTGTGTGTGTGTGTGTGTGTGTGTGTGTGTGTGTGTGTGTGTGTGTGTGTGTGTGTGTGTGTGTGTGTGTGTGTGTGTGTGTGTGTGTGTGTGTGTGTGTGTGTTCATTTTATTTATGTATTCTTTTACATCGAGGATAATGAAATAAGCACTCATGTACTTTATCATTATTACATCCAGTCCCCGTGTGTATGCAGTTTTGTAAATCTTATCACCTGTTCCCTCAGGCACACAATGGCCTACTCTTACGAAAAGCGAAACAGGATTTAACTAGTA
>CM060350.1:25604807-25624807 GCA_030674155.1 Stramonita haemastoma | reverse complement strand
CTCTTGGCCGAGAGAGAGGGGATGTACTGTGGGCAAGGCACCTCCATTATAATCAAATTTCTGTCCAGTTTCCGAAACAGCAGCTGCTTCCTCTGCTGTCTTGGAGTTCATCGTCAAACAGGATGGACAAACAAACAACAATCTGGTTGTTCCAGTACACAGTAAGGATGTTCCCATAACCTATGCATGCAGTCGTTGGGGAGCCAGCGAGGAATCAGATACCTCAGCTTTCATACCCCTTTGCCACTTTGAGTCGCAAAAGATTGAAATTCGGGCTGCTCTCCCCAGGGAGAGCGCGTCGCCACAAGAGCAGTGCCACCCATTATTTTTTTTTTTTTTTCTGCCTGCAACTGTATTTGTTTCTCTATCAGAGTGGCTTTTTTCGACAGAATGTTGCCAGAGACAACTCCCTTGTTGCCGTGGGTTCTTTTACGTGTGCTAATTAAGGATGTGTAACACACAGGACCTTGTTATATCGTCTCATCCGAAAGACTAGCACCCAGACCACCACTGATGGACTCATGGATAGGGGAATAGCTTCGGGCCTAAATGGGGATCAAACTACCGCACACTTCCGACCCGGACTTTTCACTTTCTAGGCAGGTGCGTTACTTCTAGACCACCGATCCACTGTTTGGGTTCAGTGACTTTAGCCTGAATATGACACCTGTTCTTAAGTTTAAGGGGGTTTTGTTATTATTTTTTTTAAGCTTCTCTAGGGGCCAGCATGTTGAGGGCGGCGCCCATCTTCTCTCCCCCGCTGCTTTACCTTCCCTGACCCTAAAGAGGGCAGGTACCCATTAACAGCTGGGTGAACTGGGGGACTGTACTGAAGCCAAGGCGTACAAACGGTCACCCATCCACTTGGTAACCAGGTTCAATGCTGCTTAGCTTAAGTTTGGAGAAAGGGAATGCTTTTTGTTTTTTTTATTCGTTTATATCGAGGATAATGGAATAAGCACTCGTGTGCGGTTTTTTTTGTTTTTATTTTACATCCAGTCCCCTTGTGTATGCAGTTTTGTCAATCTTGTCATCTGTTCCCATCGGCACGTACGAAAAGTTTACAGTCTCATCCGAAAGACTTTTGGGAAGAGTGGAGTCAGCACTGATGTTAACTGCAGGGGAAATATCCCCTCGAACGGGAGTCGAACCCTGGTCGTCAAATTGCCAGCGCAATGTTCTGACCACTGGGCTACCCCGTCCCCAGTTAGGAGGATTAGCCTAGGTGGTGTCCTGCGTATGTTAGCTCAGAACAGGCACCACTGAACACCACCAAAGTGACCCAGCAGCAGTGCAGGGCCCCTCTGGCTTGTAGCCCTGCAATGACCTAACATTAACGGTGTCCTTGTGAACTTCGACCCTGATCATGTGATATACCAAATCCTGGTATGGGTAGGACGGGAAAGATCGTTATGAGGGGTGTGGGAACAGCAGGACAGAACCATGACAGAGGATAGGCCTAAAGCAACTTTTCTTTTTTTAATAAAGACAAAAAGAAAGAGAATATCTGAAGTACTTGTATGAAAGCTAAGAAGGTCCAAATCATCAGCACAACACAAAACAAGAGATATCCCCCAACATCCTCCCTCCTCTGCCCCCCCCCCCAAAAAAAAAAAAAAAAAAAAAAAAAGAAAGAAAGAAAGAAAGAAACCGGAACAAACAAAACCAACACCAAAACGAAATAAGCATAAAAAGACGAGAACTGAATTTAGAAGGGAAATAACTAGTACTTGCCGTAACTGAACAAGAGGTTGTTTCCCTTAGACCGTAAATTTCGATCACACTTTTGCTTTACGATTCCATGTGGGCCTACATTTTGACGGGTTTTGTATTTTGTTTTTTTTGTGTGTGTGTTTTTTTTTTTTTTTTGTATTTTGTACCACTTTATGTCACAGCAGATTTCTCTGCGTGAAATTCGGGCTGCTCTCCCCGGGGAGAGCGCGTCACCACATGTGCAGCACCAACCCATTTTTTTTTCTTTTTCCTCCATGCAACTGTAGTTGTTTTTTGATCTATTATTCTTGGTACTAGAATACAGACTCTGCCATTCAAACCATCAGATGTATTGCAAATGGCACAAAAAAACACATCAGCCAAGATTTCTGTGGACGTGCATTCTGTTTTACAGTCTTGTATGTGTGACAGGATATGGTCAGGGCAATTTGACAACCAGGTTGAATTCCCCGTGGAGGAGATTCTCCCCCTGGAGTTAACATCAGTGCTGACTCCCGCTCTGCCCAAAAGTCCTTCGGATGAGACTATAAACCGAGGCCCCGTGTGCGAACGCACGCACATCTTGAGCACATGTTAAATCCTGTTCCACTTTTCGTAAGAGTAGGCCATTGCGTGCGGATGGGAACAGATGACAATAATTATTTACAAAACTGCATACACACGGGGACTGGATGAAAAAAGAGCACATGAGTGCTTATTCCATTATCCTCCATATAAAACAATAAATAAATAAATGAATAAAATAAATACTGACGGTAGTATTAACTCAGTTACGAAGCCAGCCGGAGTAGGTAGGTCTATCCCAGCCAGGATGGTGACCACCACAACGTCCCTCCAACGACCCTCTTCTATAAACCTCCATCCTTAAAGGTTTGGACATAAACTCACCACGGGACAGAAATAGGACCTATAATAGCCTATGGGGAACTTGAAACTGGGATCAGAGTGTGTGTGTGTGTGTGTGTGTGTGTGTGTGTGTGTGTGTGTGTGAATTCATGTGGGTTAATATATATATATATGGGGAATAAAATAATTTTCACCGTTGTTTGTTGTTGGGTGCTAGTCAGATTATCTATTTATTTATCTCTCTATTCATTTATCCATCATTTATTTATTATCGATTTATCCATGTATCTATTTATTTATTTATCTATTTATTTATCTGTATATTCTTTTACTTATAATCAATCCCCTGGGAGTCAACCAGAAAGTGCACTATGTCTCATTCATTCTACCTGGGAATCACTGTAAGACTTCCCATGCACACAGGATAGAAAATGTGTCTATGTATCTGGTTTGTTGTTGTTTTTCTACAACTTGATCATGAGCAGTCATATTTTCCGACATCCTAAGATTGGTTGTTTTTTTTTTTGTTTTTGTTTTTTTAGTCCTTTGTTATGTTTCTCGGGGTGAAAGCAATCTCCAGATTACATTTATTTTCAAAGTACTAACAGCTTTTTACTCCACGGAGGTAGGCCCCTATTCAGTCTATTCACACTTTGCCTGTGGGAAGTCTATCGGGCAAGAATGGGGAAAGCCCAGACACTGATGCTAAGAATAAAAATCAGCGGCTGGAAACTCAGAAAAGCCCGTTTCGGAGGTTTCTTTGTTAATGTTTTCAGATACACGATCATTTTTAATAGAATGCGTAAGCGCAGCGGCATACACGCGCGGCTTTGTGCATAAGAAAATAATCGATCAAATCCTCGCCGTGTTCTGCCATAGCTGACAACCCGTGACGTCATCAACAGAAGTTGGGAAGTTGATGCTATTTCCGGTTAGGTCATCCGAGAAAAACTTTTCTGAAACATGTGCGTGTTTTCTTTATAAACCCAGGCAACGCACCTCATCGATAAAAGGAGTGCTTTGTTAACAACTTCACCGATCAACATGGAAAACCAAAGGTACTAGTGCTGTTTGGAGTGTAGCTTTAATGCGAAAACTACGTGTCAAAATCATTGGTCATTACTAGACTAACAACTGTGTCGGTTTTTTCTGACAAGTGGCATCACTGTACTGATGCTATCAGTTTGGTCAGCGATTTAACTGGGCTCTGATGTCAGTGATGGATCGTTCTAATTTCTAAAGCTCAGAAAAATGCCAAAGTTAAAGCACGTAAAATTGTTATATTTCAGATCTTTTCTTCTTTACTTGTACGTACTTGTCAGTTAGCGGTAGGCCTACAGGTTAGTGGTTTCCAGATATTTCATGCAAGAAGAAATGAAGCCCAAGTAACTGTACTTACTCAGTTAGTTCATCTTCATTCTTGCGAATGAGAGTATCGTAGTTCTTGTATAAATCTCAGAACACACAGTCAGTATTTTCAACCTAAATTGTCGAATGCGGATTGCATACATAGTGATAATATGGTATGATAATATCATTATCAGTATCATTCATGATTCATTGTTTACAAAGTTATACAAGTCATCAAGGGTCATCCACATCACAGACGATTGCTAGTCTTCTTCTAAGTGAATGATGAATGGGTGATTAGGCACACAAGACGCAGATCAGATGCCATATGAATGTGTATTCAGACACACAGGACCTAGAATATATTCATTTTCTCATCCAACAGATATTGAGATAGAGATTTGTGGGGAATGCAATCACTGAATCAGAAACCACTGTAAAGTCAAAGGGAAGAATCCCACCAAACAGATGTGACTGAAGCCTGCATCCTCATGCACTGTTACAGTAATTTGTAGTAATACTAATAGTAGTAGTAGTAGTAGTAGTAGTAGTAGTGTAGTAGTAGTAGTAGTAGTAGTAGAAGTAGTAGTAGTAGTAGTAGTAGTAGTAGTAGTAGTAGTAGTAGTAGTAGTAGGACTACTGTAGTAGTACCAGTAGAACTAGTAGTAGTAGTAGTAGTAGTAGTAGTAGTAGTAGTAGTAGTAGTAGTAGTAGTAGTAGTAGTAGTGGCATTACTACTAGTTACTAATATATACTACAGTAAAAAGGGTAAAGGTGTCCCATTATAACCTACGTGGTCGTAGGGGAGCTAGGCGTCAGAGACCTCAGCATCTCTAGGGGCCAGCATATTGAGGGCGGCACCTTTCTCTTCTCCTTTGCTGCTTGGTCTTCCCTGACCCTAAAGAGGGCAGGTACCCATTCACAGCTGGGTGAACAGGGGGACTGTACTGAAGCCAAGGCACGCAAATGGTCACCCATCCAACTGGTAACCACGCTCGACGCTGCTTAACTTGACTCGGGGAAAGTGAGCGCTCTGATCACTTAGCTTTCCTGCCCCCACTAACATAGTAATAATCATATAATGTAGCCTTTGTAGGGACTGACTCTGAAACAGTGAAAGCTTAAAATTTAAATGCCTCACAGTCACATGAGTCACAGCTTATTTAATGTCCCATCCATGATGATTATTTTCACTACATCTCTATGAATCATTGAATGCTCATAAAACAGGTGCCAGTCTCCTTGAACTAAAATTTCCATAATTTTACCTGTCAAATTATTGCTCTAGTCTAACTAATTCTGCTCTAACGCTCAGTCAAGATTATGGTTGGTTGGGGGTATATTGTAAACTACCCCGGTGCTCATCAATGTACCATCTGGAAATAAGAATTTGATTGATTGATTGATTATTAGGTTATTACTATTGCAGGGATTGTATGCTAGGTATGGTTATAAGTGCAATCCATACAGCTGGTCATCTAATTTAATGATTTATTTATTTTATACCATGTATCATTTTATGTAACAGCAGATTCCTCTGCGTGATATTTGGGCTACTTTCCCTGGGGAGAGCGTGTCACCACAAGAGCAGCGCCACCCTTTTTTTTTTTTCCTCTTTGCAACTGTCTTTGTTTCCCTATTACAGTTGCTTTTTTCTAAAAAAAAAAAAAAAAAAAATGGCCCGGGACAACTGTCTTGATGTGCCCCCAAAGTCAGAATGTGGCCACCTTAATTTTGCTGGTGGGCGGACAGTATTATAAAATAGAACTTTATACACAAAAGGAAGGTGGCAGGATGGCTAAAGCATTCGCCTGCCAACAAGTAAACCATGAGGTTCTGGGTTCGTACCCAGCCTTGCCCTTTCTTCCCAGTTTGACAAAAAAGTCAATCTGAATGTCAAAGTCATTCGGATGAGACTATAAACTGAGGTCCCATGTGTGAACACACGCAAGAACATCTTACGCACACGTTAAAACCCCGTTCCACCTTTCGGAAGGGCTGGCCTTCGTGTGCCAGTAGGAGCGGATGACAAAATTATAACAAACCAGCATACACACAGGTGTCGTGTTTAGACACCATCCCTGAGGAAAAATCGGGGAGTTGGAGTCCCCAGGGCAGCTTGGGGCTGTAGGTATATGGCAACATTCTGGTGACTCCTGCGATGGCACTGGAACCATTCGTATTGGTCATTGCCTTTCCAATAGATCATTCCAGTGGCGTGGAGATGGGGAGTCTGCTGCATGGGTAACAGTTTGCCCTCCATACTTACTTACCCAGGCTTTGCGCTCTAAAGACTAGAGCGCAACTGCATAGTCTTCCGAGGCTGATGGGTGCCTACTACTACTAATACTATGCACAAAATCTGTCTTTTTGTGATAAATCCTTGGCGTTGGAGCTCCAGTTGAGGACCAACCAAAAAAGAAGTTACACATATGATTTCTAAGTAATCTATTCAAACTTTTGATAACAATTAACACATTGACATGGCTGTTGTGTACCGTTTTACGGTAGATGGCGGTAAAAAGGTAGCGAGTAAACTTGCCAGGCCAAGTGAGTTACAGTACTAAGTCAACTTTTGCTATCTTTTTACAGTGAACTGACGAAACTGAGCGATGAGAATCTGGCCAAGCAGCCAGAGGAGGTGTTTGATGTCATCTGCAAAATTGGAAGAGGGTAAGGAGACTAGTGTAGTGTACATTTCTTTTTCCTTTTTTTTTTTGGCTTTGCTTTGGATTATTTTGGGAATAGTAATGTGTGAATGAGTGTGGGAAATTATATGTTCATTTCTGATGTCGACCTGTCTGTGTGGCAGTATAGTGTATAGTATTTGTGTACATGTACACCCTAACGCTCTACCCAGTGGTGCCCACACACTTACAGGTCGTACGGCAGCGTGTTCAAATCCATGCACAAGGAGACATGGTAGTCATTGATGGTGAAGATGTTTGTCTGGCCACCATGAAGTGGCAGTATACTTTATAGTATTCGTGTATGTGTACACACTAATGCTCTACCCACTGGTGGTACACACACACACACACACACACACACACACACACACACACACACACACACACACAACACACACACACACACACACACACACACACACACACACACAGGTAGTACGGCAGCGTGTTCAAATCCATGCACAAGGAGACAGGACAGGTACTAGAGGTAGTGACCATTGATGGTGATGATGAAGTGGCAGTATAGTATACTGTAGAGTATGAACATGAACGTGTACATTTACCCTCATGCTGTACATACCCACTGGTGTACATACACACACACACACACACACACACACACACACACACACACACACACACACACACACACACACACACACACACACACACACAGGTTGTATGGCAGCAGGTTCAAGTCGATGAAAAGGAAATGGGGCCGATAGAGGCCATTGCTGGTGATAATGAAGTGGCAGTATGCTGTAGAGTATGAACATGAACATGTATGTGTACGTGTACCCTCATACTGTATACATACCCACTGGTGCACACACACACACACACACACACACACACACACACACACACACACACACACACCACACACACACACACACACACACACACACCTAGGGTGGTTCTTTCACTCAGCCGTGACCCCATGAAAAGGAGGTGACGCCCGAAGTGCAGAGTCACAGGTGATTGACTACAGAGAGTCCGTGAAATGAAACAAACATATCAGGGCAGGACAAGACACTACTTCATGGTCAGCCATTGGCTAGACTCAAGTGCAAAACAAAAAAATAATAAAAAGTTGATGCTGGTGTGTAGAGGCATTGTAGGTAGTATAATGAGATTTTGCCGCGGCTGTAGTCTAGTGGTTAGCGCGTTAGACTCGTAATCTAAAGATTGCGGGTTCGATCCCAGCTTTCGACTATGGCGTTGTGCCCTTGGAAAAGGCACTTTACGGCTATTGTCTCACCCCACCCAGGTGTAAAAGGGGTACCAACTTTGTGTTGGGGGTTAACCCTGCGATAGACTGGCGTCCTATCCAGGGTGGAGTCTATGACTCTCAGTCGCTTAACGCCACAGAAACCGGGATAAGCACCGGCTGGATGAGCCTTAGGCTCGGGACAGACTTTAATGAGACAATCTTATTTGTTTTATTTATTCATTTGAAATTTTTTGCCTCTTTATGAAGAGTGCAAATCCAAAGTCTGACGAGACTGAAGGTTGCCAATGATACTTTTTTAAAGAGATTTTTTTCTCCGAACATCCAGTCCCTGTGTTCATGCAGTTTTGTCAATTTTGCCCCTATGGCAGAGGGCACAGATGAAGTCTGACGCTGGTCTGTCTGTCTGCCTGGTCTGCAGCCTTGCTTCTCGTTCTCTTTGCCTTACTCGTGCTGCTGAACAAGTGTCTCTTCGAAATTGGAGAGACCTTTCTGCACAGTCTGTCTCCAGGCTGACCGTTCAATGGCTGTTGCTTCCCGGTTGTTCTGGTCAATGTTCAGGGCTTTAAAGTCCCTCTAGCACACGTCTTTGAATCGCAGCTGTGGTCTGCCTGTGGGACGTTTTCCCTGCCCAAGTTCTGCATAGAGGAGGTCTGTCCATTGTTCATGTGCACCACATGGCCGATCCAGCCTATAGTCTCTGTTTCAGCAGCGTGTACATGATGATGATAGGAGTGTGTGACCGAGAGAAGTGGGCCACACTTGCATTGATATTTGTGACGCTCCACCACATAAGGAGTCGCATTGCACCAGAGGTCAATTTTTCGATATTCACAAGTTATCAAACTGCAATAAAAAAGGCTATTCAATACAAAAAACAGATTGAAAATCGGACAATTCTGTGCAAAGTTATTACAAATTGAAATGATATACTGCAGGATGTGATAAAATGAGAAACGGGCAAGTTTATTTTCGTAACAGGTTGTCAGAATGAGGGTTTAGGTATTTTCAAAACACATTTAAAAGCAAAAGGAATTTTTAAAAAATGCCTTGATATTTCATTACAGCGTAGGATAACGGATATTGCTTAATAGTGGATCAAAGTCTCAAAATTGACAACTTGACCCCCACCTGCCTTTAATGGCTCCTTGCCCAAAATTAGGCAATGTGCTAAGTGACTCATTTTGTGGTGGAGCGTCACATTTTTGTCCCGTGGTACCCCAACTTTGCGGCCGTGGTGTCGCCACAAGAACACTGCCACCTGCTAGGGAGGGCGGAGGACGGTGGGGAGTGGAGGAGGCTGGTTGCAGAATCTTCAGTTGTGCCCCCACGGTCCACGGGACCACGGGACAGGTGAAGGGGAAGGAAGACCTCAACTTTGGCACTGTAACAGAGCCCACAGCACCAAGACAGTGCTCTGATGTATGCATACACACTTTATTAGCATCGTTAATATGGGTGGCGGTGTTCTTGTGGCGAAACCACAGCCACGAACAGGACAACGTGGCTCAAAAAGAAAAAGTGTGTCGGAACAAATGTTGGTACAGTGTGTGCAAACTGTACAAAGTAATGCACATCATAATTATCACACACAAAGAAACGCAGAAACGAAGTCGAGCGCCCATGGATTCCCGTGTGCGTGTACACCACCTAGACTAAGGCATAATTCTATCGAGAAGACTTGACAAAAAGGTGCGATGAGTCCCCTCCTACCCAGACTTTTGCGCAGTTATAGAGCCCACGGCACTATGAAAGTGTTCTACTGTAGGCAGACTTTGTTAGAATCTTTGATATGGGCGGCGCTGCTCCTGTGGCGATACTACATCCCCGAAGAAAACAGCCTGGTTTGAATGCAGTGTCTGTCGGAAGGAAGGTAATGATGATGATGATGATGATGATGATGATGATGATGATGATGATGATGATGATGATGATAATAATAATAATAATAATAATAATAATAATAATAATAATAATAATAATGATGATGATAATAATAATAATAATAATAATAATAATAATAATAATAATAATAATAATGATGCTGATGCTGATGCTGATGCTGATGATGATGATGATGATGATAATGACACCACGGCCACCAAATAATGCCACAACAGCAAAACAAACCGAAAAAGGAATTCCTTTGTGCCAGTAGCTATCCGAGTTCCAAACTCATAGAACACTGACTGAGGTTGTTTGTTTTTGTTTGTTTGTTTGTTTGTTTGTTTGTTTGTTGTTTGTTTTTTGTTTGTTTGTTTTTGTTTGTTTGTGTGTTTTATTTCTTTCTTTCTTTCTTTCTTTATTTATTCTTTTATATTCTTTTATATCGAGGATAACAGAATAAGCATTCATGTGCTTTTTTTCATCCGGTCCCCGTGTGTATGCAGTTTTGTAAATATTGTCATCTGTTCCCACCGGCACACGATGGCCTACTCTTACGAAAAGCGGAACAGGATTTAACGCGTGCGCAAGATGTTCTGCGTGCGTTCGCACACGGGGCCTCGGTTTAAAGTCTCATCCGAAGGACTAATGTGTGTGTGTGTGTGTGTGTGTGTGTGTGTGTGTGTGTGTGTGTGTGTGTGTGTGTGTGTGTGTGTGTGTGTGTGTGTGTGTGTGTGTGTGTGTGTGTGAACTTCTCTGAATTACTTACCTGACTGCCACTGTCATGTATGTAGCCAATGCATACAGGTGTGCACGTACATGCTTATGTACCCATGGAATAAGTATGTCTTATTTCTGGCTTTGTTGACTTTTTGAATTTGAATTGAATTGCTTGTAAATTCATATGCCTTTCTACCAACGGTTTTAAAACATTGCATTTATTGGTGAGCCTGTGTGTGTGTGTGTGGGGGGGGGGGGGGGGGGTGAGCGTGAGTGTGTGTGTAAATGTGAGTGTGTCACTGTGTATGTGCTTGTGTGTGGGGGGGGGGGGGGGGGGGCGGGGGTGGGTGTGGATGGTGTGTATGTGTAAGGGGGGGGGGGGGACCGTATGTGTGTGCGTATGTGTGCGTGTGGGGGTGAGTGGGGGTGAGTGGGGGTGGATGGTGTGGGGAGGGGGGAGAGCGTGTGTGTGTGTGTGTGTGTGTGTGTGTGTGTGTGTGTGTGTGTGTGTGTATGTGTGTGTGTGTGTGTGTGTGTGTGTGTGTGTGTGTGTGTGCATGCATGTATACGTGCGTGTGCGATCGCGCGCGTACAATGCGTAAATAATGGTGATTATATGTCTGTTCTAGTCAATGTTTCTTTTTTTCATTTTTTTAAGAACATTGTATCTAAATATTGGTGTGTGTGTATGCGTGTGTTTGCGTGTTGGCGAGCGCGCGCGCGTAAAGTGTGAGTGTTTGTTACATTTTTTGTAAGTGGACAGGTACTTTCGAATTGTGCTAATACGCTGTAGTTGATAGTAGCATGACTGACAGGTCTGGGTGATGAATTTTTGCATGGAGAGAGTGTTGTCAACAACGACTCCTAGATACTTCACAGAAGTGGATAGCGGAACTGAGGTATTACCAAATTCTATTGAAGTTGTTCGAATGGAGGAGAGTTTGTGTTTGGTGGCTACAAGCATGGCTTCGGTTTTATCTGCATTTAGTTGTAATTTATTTTGTATCATCCAGTGTTGGATATCTGGAAGGCAGCTGGTCATATTTGTCAAGAGAGAAGGAAGATTTTCAGGTGTGTCACTGCTTTGAATCTGCAAATCGTCAGCATAAAAGTGATAATTGATATGATGACGGTCTATTATATGTGCCGTGGAGCAGTATAGAGGGAAAAAGAAGAGGGCCCAGAACTGATCCCTGAGGGACACCACATTCCAGTTTGGCAGGCGCTGATTGAATCTTGTTTACTGCAACTGTATGGACTCGGTCTGTCAGGTACGAAGTAAACCAGGTGAGGGCTGTGCCTTTAATGCCAAACATGTTCTGGAGACGGGAGAGAAGAATTAAATGATCGATAGTGTCAAAGGCAGCAGATAAGTCGAGAAGAGTAAGAAGGGAGATTTTCCCTGAGTCAGAAGCATGGAGAAGCGTGTTTAAGGTATGGACCAGGCTGGTTTCAGTGCTGTGGTTGATGCAATAGGCAGATTGGAAAGGGGGAAAGAGATTATTGGAAAGAAGATGGCTATTGAGTTGTTTCAGAACAACTTTTTCAAGGACTTTAGAGATAAAAGGCAGATTAGAAACAGGTCTATAGTTCTTCAGGATGTTAGCATGAAGGTCATGCTTTTTGAGTAGAGGTGTGACTATCGCAGTTTTGAGAGCTGATGAAAATTTTCTCAAAGAAAAGATGAGTTTACTATTTTTGTGATAGTAGGGATAAGCTGTGGAATGCACTGAGAGAAAAGAGAAGCAGATACAGGATCGAGATCGCATGATTTTATTGTCATTTCTTTCAGGATGTTCTTGATTTCTTTCTCGCTTGTTGGGTGAAAGACAAGGAGAGGAGTGCCAGTGAATTGGGGATCAAGGGGTGCAGGTTGGAAAGAAGTCTGATCCAGTTTGGAGCGGATGTTGTGGACTTTCGAATAGACATATGGTTCAGTTCTGTCCATTTGACAAGATCATTACAGCTTTGTTGTAATATGGTTGCAAGAGAGTCAATGTCGTTATGGCTTGTATGTATGGTTGTATCATCAGCAAATAGTTCACATTTAGATTTGATAAGTAGAGGAAGGTCATTTATGTATAAGGAAAAGAGAATAGGTCCTAGTATAGATCCCTGTTGCACTCCATAATGAATGGGTTTTAGATTGGATGTGGATGTAGTTGTTGAGACACATTGTTGTCTGTTCTTAAGATAAGAAGCGAGTAGTTCTAGACTCTTTGATGATAGATTGTACAGGTCTAGCTTTCTGATGAGAAGTGTGTGGTCAATTGTATCAAATGCTTTTTTGAAATCTACAAATAATACTCCACAAAATTTGTTTTCATTAATGTTTGATAGCCAATTGTCTATGAGACTAGTCAGTGCAGTATGACATGAGTGATTTTGTCTGAATCCTGATTGATTAGGGGAAGTAGGTCGTTAGTGTCTATATGACGTACTAAGTGTTTATTTATGTTTTTTCCAGGGGGTTTGAAAGGAGGGATATAATAGAGATTGGCCTATAATTTGAGGGATCTGAAGTGTCACCAGATTTGTGGATGGGGATTACTTTAGCAGTTTTGAAGGCATTGGGGAAATAGTTATTTTCAAGACATTGGTTATATATATATGTTAGGGTATCTGTGATAACTGGAGCTGACAGTTTCAGAATTCTGCTGTCTATTCCATCGAGACCTCATGTCCTTGATTGTTTGAGGTGAATTAGGTAATTATAGACCTAAAAAACTGAAATGAATGGTATGTGAAGTTTTGATGGAATATGTTTGTCTTGGCAGTATTGTCTTAATGTGTTGAGGTTATTGGATTTTGAATCATCATTGTTAACAACGTTAGTAGAGACGTTTATGAAGTGATTGTTGAGTTGTTCAGCAGTAACATCTTTGATTACATTTGATTTGGAAGATGATTGTTTATTTGTTATTTGATTTATCGCCCTCCAAATAATTTTTGAGTTTTGTTTGGAAGATAGTAAATCTTGGAAATATTTCTTTTTTTCTTGACGTTTCTGTGAATTTATGGTGTTTCGTAATCTTTTTGACTCTTCATGATATTTATGTGTTTTTTTTTAAATCTCTATGATAGCATGCTTCTTCTAGTTCTTCTGTAATCCAAGGCGGTTTGGGGACATGTTTGACCCTAATGGTTTTAAGTGGAGCATGTTTGTTGTAGATTTCAGTTTAAGTTTTTATCCAGAATTCGATGGCCAAGTCTGGATCAGTAATGTTTAATGTTTCTGAGAGCATAGAATTACTTAGATCAAAAAGGAAAAGCTGTCCATTAAATTTTGCAAAAGAACGATATGTTATGGCTTTATGGCCAGGTTTGGGAATTTTTGCTCCATATTTTGACCATGTAGTACAGACTAGGTAGTGATCGCTGCAGTTATAGACAGGGACACATGTTTCTATGATGTTTTTGGGATTTGATACGTAGATGTGATCAATATTGTGCTTGAATTTAGTGCGACTCTCGTGGGTAAACTAACTAGTTGGTGAAATTTGAATGAATTAGTAATTTGCGTCCATGTATTATTTACTTTTGTTAGATCAATATTAAAATCACCTAGTAGTATTACTTCCCTGGATTCTAATAGAATACATTTATCATTTTGTCAAACTTGTCTATCCATTTTTTCTTTCTACCGGATTCCTATAGCAGAATCCCATTGCAATAGGTGGTGAACCTTTCATGGAGATTTCAAACCAGACAAATTCTACATCATAATGTTTGAGATGAATGAGACGCTTAAATGTAATAGATTCACTAATATATATGATGATTCCTGTTTCTTTTTGCCTTTGTGGATCATTCCGTATGACTTTATATCCTGGGATATATAAATCAGTGTCTACTATGTGCTTCAATAGTCTTGATTCAGATAGCCCTAGTATGGGAAATGGTTTGCCATGGTTTCTAATAAGTGTTGATATGTCTTCAATTTTATTGACTGCTTGATTTATATTTAAGTGGCAAATTCGTAGGCCTTCCTTAGAGGGCAAGGCGTTGTGTCTTGACTGCATCAATTGTGTTGGTTTTTGCTGGAGATGTGATAATGTGTCTTAAGACAGGAAAAGGTGAAAATCAATTACAGATGAATAGGAATAAAGGGTAGTGGGCACTCAATAAGGGTAAGGATGAAAGTAAGAGAAAAAACAAAAAGTGAAAAAATACTGACTTTAAGTTGCTCAATGTGATAATGTGGGTACAAACTGGAAAAGGTGAAAATCAATGAGAGATAATTAGGAATAAAGGGGATTGGGCACTCACTAGGGGGAAGGATGAAATGTAAGAAAGAAAGAAAGAAAAAAAGAAAAAAAAGACTGCTTTCAAGTTGCTTAAAAAAATACACATACAGTGTATATAGATATAGATCTATAACCCAATCCAACCAACAATGTAATGTAGCAACAGAAAAGGTGAAAAATGTATTTTAGATGGAATAAAGGGGATGGGAGTGGGGCACTCAATTAGGGGTATGATGTAATGTAAGAAAAAAAAGAAAAGATTTCCATTGTTACTCAAAAGACACACAGACACAACCAAACTAACAACAATATAAAATGACCAATATAAGAGAAGAAAACAAACAAAAAACAAAACAAAAATGTATATGGTAGTGGGTGGTCCAATAATACCCCTTATCCCCCTGCTGCGCCCATTAGCACCCCTTTATAACCTAACCCTGTAGCACCCATTAGCGCCCTCAGTTTTTTGTGTATTGACAATCGAAAGTTGTACAAATTACTTCCCTTTGACACAAGTTTCACAGTGAATGAACTGTGTGACCCCAGGGGTATAAGGGATACACACACTTCTGAAGGTGACTTATTTTGTTTCACTGGTGATTTGGTGATAAAAGTCACAAAGATGTCAAGAGAGAGAGAGAGAGAGAGAGAGAGAGAGAGAGAGAGAGAGAGAGAGAGAGAGAGAGAGAGACTCGAAAACTCGATTTTAATTGAAAGGCCACAAGACTGTATACAAGGGGGTACACATTTTAACAGAAGACTAAAAGCAAAACATTAAACAAACAGCAGAATTTTGGCATTGTCATGAGTTAATTTCCAAAGAGACATAAACTACATCAACGTTGTGTACACCAGTTGTACTTAACTGAGTTCTCTGGATTTCAGAGCATAAAATATATACATACCCAAATGTCTCAACTGACAAACATTTTCACTATTCAGAATAGTTTGGAGGCAATTGTTTTTTTTTTTTTTTTTTAAACGTTTTTAATGTTCATTTTTCAAATGCAAACAACAGAGGCAAATGTTTCAAATCAAAACAAAAATAAATCCAAAAAAGTAAGAATGCAAGTTTGTTTCATAAACAAGTTACATTAATTGTTTTTCAAATGATTATCCAAAAGGCACACACGTTCATATCCCTATCAGTATGCTTGCCTGCACGCATGCACCCATTCATGAAACAGACACGCATATACATACACACGCATGCTTGCACACACACGCTAAATTCAATATATCATGTCACACATGCAAACAACAGTCACAAACTAACAAACAAACAAAAATATAAAAAAAATAAAATAAAAAAAAAACAAAAAAACAAACAAAAAAAAAAAAAGCAAAAAAAAGCAAAACACAACAAACAAACAA
Organism: Stramonita haemastoma; assembly: GCA_030674155.1. Classification (NCBI taxonomy): domain Eukaryota; kingdom Metazoa; phylum Mollusca; class Gastropoda; order Neogastropoda; family Muricidae; genus Stramonita; species Stramonita haemastoma. The sequence goes on along the minus strand of CM060350.1, from coordinate 25,608,731 downwards.
ACAAAAAAGCCCACACACACACTCACACAAAAACTCCAAAAAGTATCTCGTTCAATTTTGTCTACCTACGCCATTTTACATGTTTTATCCACAAGAAAAAAGCACGCTGAGTCAGTGTCAGCTCAAAATAATGTCTATTACACATACAAGTCCTTTTCCGGTATCACCTATTTGCTATTCAGCAAAAAAAAAAAAAAAAAAAAAAAAAAAAAAAAAAAAAAAAAAAAAAAACCAGACACGTTTCACCTATATGTATGTGCACATATACACATATACGTACACATACACACATATATACACCCAAACATATATACAGATATACATACATACATACATACATACATACATACATACATACATACATACATACATACATACATACATACATACATACATACCCACATACATATACATATATATACACATATATATATATATATATATATATATACACCCACACATACATACACACACATATACATACATATATATATCTAGTCTGTACAATCAAACAATGGTTTATAATGATTCCATTCAAAGGTGAATCTACTCAAATTGTTTGCAATTGTCGCGTTGTATTGTTCAATTTGAAACCTGTATTTCAACTGTTTTAAAAAAACTTTTATTACCGGCGAATGGTTTTCAATTCTACATCTGTAAATATACCATTTGGCTTGTAGAATGATGAAATCGAAAACAGCATCTGTTTTCATACAATTATCTACTCCAAAAAGAACAATCTGACGTGAAATTTTCACATTCGACGCATGTTCACAATTGTCGTTAATATATTTTTCTAATTTTGTCCAAATAGCTCTTGCATAGTTACAATCCCAAAAGAAATGTTCGACCGAGTCTTTTGCATTACTGCACAGGGCACAATTTGTTGTGTTTGTTACACCCGTTGCACACAGAACAACATTAGTAGCAACAATTCTATGGAGGATTTTTATCTGTAACCATTGTAGTCTAATATCTTTAATCTTGTGTAATTTTCCAAATACCATTCTCCAGTTAATTTCTTCATTAAGTTTATGTGTCCATTTTTTACAACATTTCGGTTCTATGTTATTTGACATCAAACACTCATAATACCTTTTTGAACCCCTGTGCACACTATCAATTATTTGTACTGTTTTGGGTGTATCTGTACAACAATTCACATTGTTATCGATTCTGATTCCTGCTTTATTTGCAAAATGTTTGATTGATGAAATTAGTCCATTAAAAGTTACAAAGTCAATACAGTTACCATTTGTTTTAGAAAAATCTCCATAGTTCAAAAACTCACCATTTTTTTTGACAAGATGTTTTATTAGATATATCCCCTTTTCTGCTAAAATGTTTTTACCAATGACTCTATTTCCTATGGTAATGTTATTATTATACAAGACAGGTTCTGTTAGAAATTCATTTTCATTTTGTGGAGTGATGCAAGCACAGAAAGATTCATAAGCCTTAAAAACATGTGTCCAAAAATGATTAACCCTCAGGTGTTTGCATGCTACTGATGGTCCATAATATTCTAAATTCTGAAGAAATGGGTATAACATTTCTGCAATACTGACCCATTTGTGATTAGTTTTTCTAAGTTTTCGTACCCATGAAAGCTTCAAAGCATATATATAATTTCTTATATCCGGTATATTTAGTCCACCTTGCTTGATAGTCTTAACCGCTGTCTGTCTACTTATCTTGTCTTGCTTATCATTCCAGACAAATCGAAAACATAGTTTCTGTAACTGTTTCAAAAATTGGTCTGGTGGGTCTGGTAGTAATATCCATAGATGTATAAGTTTTGAAAGAATAAGTGACTTTAGTACTGCTAGTCTACCTAGTGGGGTAATAGATCTCTGTGACCATATTTTAAAAAGCAATTTAACCTCTGAAAATTTATCATTATAATTTATCATTTCACAATCTGTCAGTGTCTGGGTAAACCAAAACACCCAATATCTTAAATCTGGAGGGGTTCCAAATCATTTTCAAATTAGGGCAAAATATTTTGCCTGAATTTTTCTTACTTCCTAGCCATATGACATGAGTTTTATCTTCATTCATGAGTAGTCCTGAAACTCTACCAAATTGTTCAATAATGTGTATGGACTGTTCAAACGAGTTCCCATCTCCAGCGTTTAAGAGCAGGGTGTCATCAGCATACTGAGAAATTTTGTGTTCTTCGTTTCCAATATTGATTCCTTTTATCACTTTATCTTCTTTTATCATTAAGGCCAAAATATCTGCACAGAGAATAAACAAATAGGGTGAAATCGGATCACCCTGCCTGCATCCTCTTTCAATGCTAAACCATTGGTTAGTACTACCATTAACAAGAACAGTCGATTTGATATTGTTATAGAAAGTTTTAATCCAGTGCGTTAAACTATTTCCAAACCCAAATGCCTTTAACACTTTAAACATAAAATTCCAATTAAGCGAGTCAAAAGCTTTTTCAAAGTCGATACTAATGAGTAGCCCTGGTTGATTTTTTATATTCAAATAATTGATCAAATCATAAATCAACCTTACATTGTCACCAATGTATCTATTTGTCATAAATCCCGTTTGGTCCCCCACTGATTAATTTTGGAAGTACACCTTTGATTCTATTGGCTATACAGGAGGATCCTATCTTATAGACTACATTTAGCAGGGTAATGGGACGCCAATTTTTTATATATTCTTTAGGTATGTCACCTTTAGGGAGACAAGTAATCAGTCCCTCTTTTTGCGTGGTTGACAGTTCACCACATTTGTAGCTCTCATTTAATGATCTCACTATAAAAGGTCCAATTTGCTTCCAGAAGAATTTAAAGAAATCGACTGTGAATCCATCTGTGCCAGGACTTTTCCCGTTTTTCATGTTTTTCAAAGCTAGACCTGCTTCCTCTAATGTAATTTTCCCGTTTAATGACTCACTTTCCTCCTTTGATAGTTTGGGCATTGTTTTTACTAAGTTTTCAATCTCACATTCTTCCCTATTTCTTTTCTTATATAAGTTTTCATAGAACACACTTACTTCTTTTTCAATATCTGTCTGATTTTCAACAGTAGTGCCTTCTTTGGTGACTAGTTTTGTCATTTGTTTACTTACAAAATTTCTTTTCTCTAAGTTACAGAAGTACATTGAAATCTTTTCCCCATCTGCTATCCATCGTGCTTGAGATCTTAGCAGTACTCCTTCCATTCTTTTATAACGTATTGTCTCCAGTTCTTTATTTTTCTCCTTTATTTGTAGAACTATATTTCCAGTTTTATTTTCTGTATTTTCAAGAGTATATATATCTTTTTCAAGTGCCTTTTCCTTTTCCTGCATCTTTCTTTTTTTCATAGTTGCATAACTTATAGTTTTGGTTCTTATTTTCATCAGTAAGACGTCTAGAAAGAGCTTATCTGAAATTTTGAAATCTATATCTGTTTTTGGTATATCTTCCAAGTTACTTTCATTATATTTATCATGTGCATATTCCTTAATTACATCTGAAATTCTGAATGAATTTCTTCTACAAAGTTATTATCTCTCAGCAAGGAAGAGTTAAATTTCCAAAAATTCTTACCCTTTTTATTTTTGCCAAATTTTAAGGTTAATGTTACCATCGAGTGTCAAACGATATCCAGGCAAGATATCCGCATTGTCGTAATACCAGTACAAAGAGTCCGATAGCAAAAAGAATCTAATCTACTCTGTTTAAGTGGTGTTGGTTTTCGCCATGTATACTGCCTTCTCTCTGGGTTATTTTCTCTCCAAATGTCTGCTAAACCAAGCTCTTCAGTTACTCTTTCTAAAGCCTCTCTAGCTCTGGGATTATTGATGTGTGTGTAGTGATGACAATCTAGGTTAGGATCCAATGCAATATTCCAGTCTCCTACAGCAATAATGTTATTTATTTTGTATTTCTGGATTGTATCTTTTAGTGAATAGTA
>CM060350.1:25594807-25597307 GCA_030674155.1 Stramonita haemastoma | reverse complement strand
GCCGCCCCTGCCGCCCCACTCACTCCACTCCCCGGCTCCCTTGCTCTGCCCCGGTAACTGCATACCAGTGTCTGTTGGTTGGAAGAAGTGGCTGCCCCTGCTGTGACGTCACGGGAAACCCCTCTCTCCTTACTGGGTGAGCCAAGACAGGTGGGGAGGAATGCGGAGAGCTCCCCTCTGACGCGTGAGGGTTTCCCCGCCACGTTGCGTCACGTCGTGTAGTGGGGAGTCAGAGTTGTTCACATGTAGCTTGCCTCTGACGAAGTAGCCGGTCTTCCCCTCCTCCCTCAGCTCCCTCAGCTGTGCCGACTGTCTGCGGGTCAGGTCCTGTGCCACTGTCAGCCCCTTCTCCTTCATCTGAGACCGTGCAGCATGGTCAGTCATAACATGCATCACGTCTCCCCACCTTTGAAATTTCACGATCATAGGTCGTGGTCTTCTGCTAGGGCCGCCAGGGGTAAGTTTTCCTAAAGGGTGGGCACGTTCGATGACGTCATCAGCCCAGTGCTAGTCAGGTATGTGGTGTGTAGTATTTCACGCACAGTCTCTACACAAGTGACACCATCCTCCCTCCTTTCAATGTCTGGGATACCAAGTATTTTCATGTTGTTTCTTTTTGAGAAACTCTCTAGCGGTCTAGTTCATCATGGAGCCCGCAGATTGTCTCGTGCAACTGTTCCTGCTCTGACTGTACACTTTCAATAGCTGCACTGTTTTCGTTTACAGTATTGCCTATCTCCGTCACATCAACGGCACAGCTGGGTGATGGTTCCCTGCATGGTAGACTGGCTTTCCTCAATCTTTTTCAGGCTCTCCCCATGTCCCTGCACTGCCTGCAGAAGTTGGGAGATCTGCCCCTGCAGGGATTTTTCTAGAGAAGAGAATTGTTGGGTCAGTTTGTCGTCTAGTTTGTTAAAGAAAAGTTCCATCTTCTCATCCATGTGGTTGGGTCCAGGGTTGTCTCCACGTCTCCTTTAAGCGCTACTTTCCGACAGGCGAAAAGAAAATTGGCCACAAGCAGCAGTGCTAGGGTACCGTTACTGGTTATAAGTGTTCCCAATGGTACATCATGTACCCACACATCTCCCACTGCAAAAACATCATCAGTGACAGTTCTGACTGATCAGCCTACATGTCTTGGCAACAAGTCTTGGCTGGTGGGTGGTAAGTAGGTAGATGTAACAGTCTTGGTCAAACAGGACACCACAGCCAGGAGAAAGCAGGCACACTTGCTGGCCGTATTTTTTAAAAATGTTTTTATTCAATCCAACAGAATATGCATACTATAAGCAAATAAGGAGAAATTTTGTATCATCATGGAATTTTTTTTTTTTCAATCAAAAATAGAAAAAATATAAATGCATATACTTTGTTTCAATCAATAAAATATAAAAGGGAAAAAAAAGCTTTTTCTACACGTTGACATAAAAAAAGAAAATGCTTTTCTATGACACACACACGAATGTGCATGATGCTAATGCACAAGATCAAGCTCACGTTAACAGTGAATGTCCAGGATCTAATATATATTCATGCTTATTCACAGACAACATAACACACGACACACACAAGACACAGACACACACAGAGACCACAACACACACACACAACACACACACAACACACACACACACACACCACACACACACACACACACACACACACACACACACACACACACACACACACACACACACACACACACACACACCCTAAACCGACGCACTCGCACAGCCATCAGCAGCTTATTGAGCATCACCTGTAAACATGGTTGACATCATCCTCACTTAACAAACGTTATAACATATTTAAACACGAGTTTTTACATCAGCCTTCCAAAACAGGAGTTGCAAAAACTAATGTTTCTACAGACAAGACTGCAGGCTAATGCAATACAAAACATCTGCTCTTTTTGTAGTGTATACATGAGTTTATAAGTACAAACACAAGGGAATATGCACATGTAACAGTGATTGTGCAATTGCAAAATACAGCTGACAAACAACTCCATGTCTGTTAAAAATATAATAATGATAACTCCAAGTCTGTTGTCCCTTTCAAAAGCAGCGGTCACTTTGTCTTCAAAATTGTTAATGCTATTTTTAAGTGACAAAAAAAAAACCCAACAAGCAAAAGCATTGCCTGGCAACAAAAAAAAATGATATAGCAAGTCTTGATGAACTCCACCAATGTCTTTTCACTGATTTAGTAATCCAGTATATGGAAGCCACATTTTTGAAAATCAAAGTAGTTCATTTCTAATTGATATGTGTACTTTTCCATCTTGTATCTGTGATTTAGTTCAATCAAGAAAACCTGAACATCTGGTTTCGTTTTGTTTATTCTATTTCTATATAAAAATGCTTTCCCAGTAGAATGATCAAGTCTGTCACTCTGTCTGTCTTGATATCCTCTGTTGTACCAAAAAGTATTAATTCACAATTAAAAGACAGTCTGTGACAATTATCACATTTTTCTTTCAAAATATTTCCCAGTTGAA
>CM060350.1:25562307-25587307 GCA_030674155.1 Stramonita haemastoma | reverse complement strand
GGATGCCCACACGCTTTTTGATTTCTTCTTTCACATAGTTATTGGTCTTGTGTTCTTTGTATGATATTTTGAGGAGTCTTCTGTGGCACTTGTTCTCGAATGCTTGGATTCTCCTCTCTAACTCTGCTGTCAGAGTCCATGATTCACAGCCATATAGGAGGATAGATATCACGAGGGATTTGTAAAGGTGGTATTTGGTGCAGAAGCTGATGTTGTTGCTTCTGATGATCTTCTCGAGTCTGACTAGAGCAGATGTTGCTGTTGCAATGCGAGCTTTCACTTCATTGTTTGATGTGCCATCTTTTGTTAGGATGGAGCCTAAGTATTTGAATTGGCTCACCTCTTCTAGTGTTTCTCCATTCATCTTTATTTCCGTGCTGTCATTACTCGCGCTGTTGACCATGATCTTTGATTTCTCTGTACTGACCTCCATGCCGTATGCGCTCGCTCGATCTGTTAAATTGTCTGTGAGGATTTGCAGTTCTTGTTTGCTTCTGCCCATGAGGTCAATGTCATCTGCAAATCTGAGGTTGCAAAGGGGTCTTCCACCAATGGAGATGGAAGTGTGGTGGTTTTGCAGTGACTCTGTCATGATGTTTTCGAGGAAGAGGTTGAAGAGTACAGGTGAGAGAAAGCAGCCCTGGCGAACCCCAACCGTGGTCTTGAAGAACTTGCCCACGTGATTATTCATAAAAACTGCACTTTCTGCGTTCTCGAACAGAGCTTTGATGACTTCAATTAGGCAGCTGTCAATGTTGAAGTGCCTGAGTACTTGCCAGAGGCCGTCATGCCATACCCTGTCAAAGGCCTTTTTGAAGTCTATGAAATTGTGGTACAAGTCTTTTTGGTGTTGGAGATGCTTCTCTATCAGAATTCTCAGATTGAAAATTTGTTCCATTGTGCTGCGTTTTGGTCTAAAGCCCGCTTGTTCTTCTGCCAGGAGTTTTTCTGCTTGGTTTTTCAGTCTGTTGAGGACTACCTGCAGCATGATCTTGCTAGGATGACTTATGAGGCTGATGGTTCTGTAGTTCTGGCATTGTTTGAGGTTTCCTTTCTTTGGCAGGGGTATTACAAGAGACTGTGTCCATTCTTTTGGCCATTCTTTGGTGTCGTGGATCTTCTGACAAAGTTCTGTGAATCGCCTTGCTGTTTCATTCCCTCCATTTTTTATGAGTTCAGCTGGGATGTTATCGATTCCAGGGGACTTCCCCTTCTTCAATTGTCTAATAGCTGCATCTACTTCACACCTTAGTATTGGTGGGTCTTTATCTTGGTGTTCAGGGGGTTTGTCAGAAACTATGTTGGTATCTGGGCGTAGTGGGTAGTTGTACAATCCCTCACAGTATTCTGTCCAGCGTTGGAGGATGGCATTGTTTTCCGTTAAAAGATTTCCTTCTTTGTCTTCAATAACAGAGGCTTTAGGCTGTGTGGTTTTCGTTAGTGCTTTCAAAGTGTCGTAAGCTGTTTTGCTGTTTCCCTTGGTCATTCCAGCTTCGATGTTGTTGCATTGTTCTTCTATCCACGCTTCTTTGGCTTCTCTCATCTTTTTCCTCACTTCTCTGTGGCTATCCATGTACTTGTTGTTGGCTTCTTGACTTGTGAACTTTTGCTTCTTAAGTTCTCTTCTTTTGTCGCAGAGCTCAAGAACCTCATTTGTCACCCAAGGTTGTTTCTTTGTTCTGCTTCTTCCTAATGTTTCTTCTGCTGCTGTTGTTAGCACTTCTTTGATGTTGTTGGCCAATGTGTCCACCTCATTGTCGATGGCTGTGAGTGCGGCGAACTTTCCTCCAATGTTGGCTTGGAAGATCTCAACCACTGTTGGATCTTTCAGTTTTTCCAGGTCGAATCTTATGCGTGGGCTTTTTGGCTGTTGTTTTGCTTTCAGTTTCAGCCTGATGGTGGTAAGTACAAGGTCGTGGTCACTGCCAATGTCAGCTCCTGGGAATGTTCTTGTGTTTGCCTTGTTTATGCTGGATTTGAATCTTTGGGGTGACAGAATGTAATCAATTTGATTATGAATCAGACCATTTGGTGAGTGCCAGGTTGATGTTCTGGATGGCTTGTGAGGGTGGAGTGTGTTAGCCAAAGTCAGTTTGTGCTTCTTTGCGAATTCCAGCAGCCGCTGTCCTCTGTCATTTGTTTCTCCCAGTCCAAATCGTCCTGTGGTTCCTGCCCAGGTGTCATAGGCATCAGGTCCCACCTTAGCATTCCAGTCGCCTTCCACAATAAGGATGTCTTTTTTGGGCGTTTTGGAGATGACGTTTTCAAGTTCTTCATAGAATTCTTCTATCTGATCGTCATCGTAGTCAGATGTTGGAGCATACACTTGGATGATGGTGAGATTCTGGGGTTTTGCAGAAACTCTGATTGAGATGAGTCTGCTGGATACTGGTGTGCAGCTGATGATGCTTGACACAATCTCTTTCCTGACAATAAAGCCTACTCCATGTTGATATAATTTCTCTTCTCCGCTGTACCATATTTTGTGGCCGTCTTGCGTGGTTGTTTCTCCAAAGCCAATCCATCTGACTTCCGCAAGCCCTACTATGTCCCATTTATACCTCTGTAATTCATGTGTAAGTTCCTGTACTCTTCCTGTTTGGTACAGAGTCCTTACATTCCATGTACCAATGGTTGCCCCTTTATCTGGAAGCTTTAGAGCTGATTCTGCCCCAGTAGCACACTTGTCGCTCCCACCCTGGAGACTTGCAGTGGGTAGCGCGGTCGTTGTTGATCCGGGCCTCGACCGATCCGGCATGTCTTTCTGTTTTGTTTTACTCATCATGTCCTTGCAGTGGGCTTGAGGAAGCTTGGTGGCGCCCATCTCCTCTCCAAGACTCCTACTGGTGGGTAAGAATGCACCAGCCCCTCACAACGTTTCGCCCGCCAGTAGAAGCGGTTACCGGGGTGTGGGTGGGTTAAGGACCCGGACCCAGAAGTGAGAGTTGAGTGCCAAGTGAGGACCAGTGCTCCCGTCCATCCCGAAGGATGCTACTGCCAGGTTTACAAAGGTACCACCTCTCCTTAAGCACCCCATACACCCAAAAAAAAAAAACAACCCCAAAATCCCACATAAAACAGACACGGCAGTATCGGTCAAGTAGTTCCAGCAACATTCTCAAAAATGACATCGTGAAGTGGATGAAGCTTGACTGTGTGGTCCCAGTCTTCCCTTTGAGCCCACAGCAAACTCATTCTGGGCAGGAGCCAGCTGCATGAAATAGAATAAAATAGAATAAATCTCAGCAAGGCGTCAGTATCCATCAGCTAATCCACAAGAAAACATCCCATTCATATCGCACACAGTCATGTTTCCTCTGCCAACCAGTAAACGTGAGGTTCTGGGTTCGATTCCCAGCCTCACCCTTTCTTCTCAGTTTGATGAAAAAATCGAACTGAATGTCAAAGTCATTCGGATGAGACTATAAACCGAGGCCCCGTGTGCGAACGCACGCAGAACATCTCGCTCACACGTTAAAACCCCCGTTCCACCTTTCAGAAGAGCAGGCCATTGTGTGCAGGTAGGAGCGGATGACAATTTTATTTTTTTTTAAAGAATAGCATGCACACAGGTGTCGTGTTTACACACCATCCCTGAGGAAAATTCGGGCAGTTGGAGTCCCCAGGGCGGCTCGGGGCTGTATATGGCAACGTTCCGGTGGCTCCTGCGACGGTACTGGAACCATTCGTATCGGTCATTGCCTTTCCAATGGATCATTCCAGAGGCGTGGAGAGGGGGGGGGGGGTCTGCTGCATGGGTAATAGCTTGCCCTCCATACTTACTTACCCAGGCTTTGTGTTCGAAAGACTAGAGTGCAACTCCATAGACTGATGGGTGCCTACTAGCTAACAATGTTTCCTCAGGCTCAGGAATCACTTTGAAGTAAAAGTGACCATACTGCCTCTTTCAGCCTGTACCTCTTCTTTGTCGCCATTTTTAGAAGGAAAAATTGTGGACTCAAAGGTATGTTAAAAAACAACAACAAAAAACCCTCAAACCCAAGCATGCACAAAACGGTTGACAGTTAAAGGGAGGAAACTCATTGGGAAAGAGACTGATTCGGCACTGTAGTTTCCCTTAGATTGAACGTACGTAAAGGTGTTTTGATTCTGTTCCCTGCCCCTTCTTCATATAGCCTGATACGTGATGTTGATGCCTTATCCAGTTATTGTCTCATTTTCCAACCAGTTATGCAACTTTTTGTTGTTACTCTCTTTAACCACTTCAGATACCAGTGCATAGGAAAGTACACATGTAATTTGCCATCTATATATGGCGCATTGGCCATAACAGTATATAACCATGTCTATTTCATTTTCATAGATATTGTCTATTGTGTACTTTTGTTTTGCTCTTCCTCTTTATACCCGTCATTCATTTATGATATGCATGCTTTTTGTTTCTCTATATCTCAAAAGAGTTAATGGGAATAAACTATTGTGAATTGAATTGAATTGTGAATTGGTAAAAGTGTCCCAGAACCTATGTGGTCGTAGGGGAGCAAGGCGTCAGAGACCTCAGCTTCTCTAGGGGCCAGCATGTTGAGGGCGGCACCCATCTTCTCTTCCTCAATGCTTTACCTTCCCTGACCCTAAAGAGGGCATGTTCCCATTTACAGCTGGGTGAACTGGGGGAACTGTACTGTAGCCAAGGCACGCAAACAGTCACCCATTCAACTGGCAACCACGCTTGACGCTGCTTAACTTGACTGGGGGAAAGCTAGCACTCTGACCACTGAGCTATCCAGTCCCCCAATACGTGGTTTAATGTTGAAAGAAAACTCCTGTTTTGTAAATAGTTAGGACATATTGTTTTTGAGGTGTAAAATGATTGTAGTTTGAGCTGTCACACAGTGTCAATGCTCCTCTGAAGCCAGAGTATGGCTGCCTATATGGCGAGGTACTTGACAACTTAATGACAATAATGTTATCAAAGTGGAAAGAGAGAAATGAAAGAAAGGAGGGAGGATGTGGATTTGGCGCACTTTTAAATAGGTTTATATGGCAGAGCAGGTTGCAAGACAAAGCTTTTATAGACAGTGGCAGCTTTGTGTTGGTGGAAGGCAGTTCTGACTGGTGATTATGTCGGTACACCAGCATGTGGCTGAGGCCTGCACACTCCAGGGGTGCAGCATTTTCTTTCCGCTTTCCTTGCCACAAACTTGCTAGATTCAGGCCGGGCCGGGCCTCTCGGGAGGAGTGGCGTCGCCACAAGTCCCGCGCCACGCATATCAAAGATACTGGTAAGGTGTGTATGCATACAGTACGGCACTCTCTTGGTGCCGTGGGCTCTGCTGCTGGGCAAAAATCGGGGACAGGACGGGACTCAAACCGGCCCGTTTTGTGGCATCTTTCAAGAAAAGGCGCTTTATATTTTGGGAGGGGGGGGGGGGGGATGTATGCGCGTGCGTTCCCATGCTTACTTTTGATTTATTTGATTTGATTGAGTGATTCTTTTATATCGAGGATAATGGAATAAGCACTCTTGTGCTTTTTTTTTACATCCAATCCCCGTGTGTATGCAGTTTTGTAAATGTCATCTGTTCCCACCGGCACACGATGGCCTACTTTTACGAAAAGCGTAGCAGGATTTAACGTGTGCGCAAGATGTTCTGTGTGCGTTAGCACACGTGGCCTCGGTTTATAGTCTCATCCGAAAGACATTTTGGGGGAGTGGAGTCAGCACTGATGTTAACTCCAGGGGAAAAATCCCCTCGACTGGGAATCGAACTCGGGTCGTCAAATTACGAGGGCAATGTTCTGACCACTAGGCTATACCCCGCCCCCATGTGTGTGTGTGTGTGTGTGTGTGTGTGTGTGTGTGTGTGTGTGTGTGTGTGTGTGTGTGTGTGTGTGTGTTCGTATGTGCGCGTGTGGGGGGGGGGGGAGGGGGTTTGGGTGTGTGTGCGCGCGTGTGTATGTATGTGCGCGCATGTGTACGTGTGTGTATGTGTTTATGTAAGTGTGTCTTTGTGCGCGCTAGAATGTGCGTGTACGTGCTTGCATGCATGCGTGCGTGTGTGTGAGCGTGTGTGTGTGTGTGTACGCGTTTGCGCATGTGTGTGTATGTGTGTGTGTGCGCGTGTGTGCGTGCATGCGTATGTGAGACTGTTTCTCTATGTTTCTGTCTCTTTATGAGTCAGAATAATGTTTGCCTTGAATAGTGTTTTAGCTCTCTCTCTCTCTCTCTCTCTCTCTCTCTCTCTCTCTCTCTCTCTCTCTCTCTCTCTCTCTCTGTGAAACAACCAACCAACCAACCAAACAAATAAATAAAAAAAAACACACAAAGTGGAATGTTGTATCTATGAAAGCTTTATTTTCGTACACACAAAGACATCTAACACATCAGCCTTGAAGTGAGATAAGCAATACTAAAGACTGTCATATATATATTAAACTGAAATGAAACCATTACTAAAGACTGTCATACATATTGAACTGAAATGAAATCTTTACTAAAGATGTCATACATCTTGAAGTGAATTGAGCCATTAAAAACACTGCTACACATTGAAGTGAAATGAAGCTATAAACAAAGACTGTTATATATATTGAAGTGAATTGAAGCCATTAATGTACACTGATGATACATTTTGAGAAACAATGTGTGTAAGCATATACGATCTTAACACCTGGTTTACACACACAACAAGGATCATTTGATTCACTTTTACTGGGTCAGTGGTCAAGAGGTAAGGCGCCTGCCTAGAAAGTGAAAAGTCTGGGTCGGAAGTGTGGGTGGTTTGAACCCTGTTTGGACCCCAAACTTTCCCCCATCCATTAGACCATGAGCGCTGGTCTGGCTGTTATTATTTTGGATGAGACGATAAAACGAGGTCCTGTATCTTACAAAAAAATACTTAATGTACGTAAAAGAACCCACAGCAAAAAGAGAGTTGAACCTGGCAAAAATTCTGCAGAAAAAGCCACTCTGATAGGGAAATAAATAAAGATGCAGACATGAAAAAAATAATGAGTGGCGCTGCTCTTGTGGCGACGCGCTTTTCTAGAGGACAGCAGCCCTAATTTCACGCAGAGAAATTTGTCGCGACTTGAAGTGATGTAAAGATAAAGTAAAAAATCATAACGATCATCATAAGTCATTTATATACAGTCATAATAACAGATTCACACAAAATCATAACAACAGTTCCTACAGTTATGTTACGTCCTCTTGGGTGAGAATTATATGAAACCCTCCTTCCCGCCTATCACATTTAAATTTGGACGAGAGTAACCAAAGACAAAATTTATGTATACAAAATTTATTACGCAAAAATCACCATTTAATGAAACATAAAAACAACAAAAAATCACTCACACGCTACTACAAACACAATCTACAAACATCAGCTTCAAATCCAATAATAAAAATAATCACAATTTATTCCAATATCTTCCCAACACCACCCCAAGTCAAACCTCTGTGTCAGCACCAACACAGCACAAATTCAAGCCTCTGCATCAATCCACACAGTTCAATGTTCCAGGTAAACCCTCTGGGTTTGATCCCCTGACTCAAACGGACATTTCATAACACTGGTACACTCAGGGACACGGTTCATAATTTACTGCCAGCCAGTTATGAAGAAGAAGAAAATAACCAGATAAAAAAATAGATACACTGAAAACAGGTAAGGAGAAATAGCCCCGGAGAGGAGGCTATACCAGACTTGTGCACATCACTAAGAATTCTTGGTGAAAGCAAACCACAGAATTATGTTGATAGGAAACAAAGGAAAGACCAAATCGAAAATGATGACATCAACTTATGCAAAAAGATAAAACCTGATTCTGTCACCAGGCATATATCTGTAACACAACGGAAGTAAATGGAGGAAAAACGAACACCGCTTACTCCATTAACAGTCCTCCTTCTTCACCCATCACTCCAATACAACACCAACCGTTATGCCAACACACTGGCGATGTTCACCTCCTCCAAATGACAGAGTCCTCCACACACACACACACACACACACACACACACACACACACACACACACACACACACACACACACACACAACACACACACACAAACCACCAACCACTACCACCACTGTGTGTTCTAAAACAGGACTCACAGTGACAGACCACAGTGCTGTGACAAAGTCCAGGAGCACAACACAGGGGAAGAGACTTCAAGTCCTGGGAAGTATCAGTCACAAAGAAGAAGCGTGGATCCAAAGGAACAGGATTCCACATCATAAAACTGTCACCACAGGTGAAGGTAAAGTTCCAATGACAACATCAGTCACAAATAACGTTCATTCAGAGGAACAGGTTTCTCTTCTGTTTCTCAGTCCTAACCAGTCAGATATTCTGTCACAATCAGAATCACCCAGTAACACAAGCACACCAACTCTCACTCCACCCACAAAAAACTAGTACCAATCAATCATCAATCATTCAATCGATCAATGAATCACTTACTCACTCAATCAATCATCATCACTCACTCACTCACTCACTCACATCAATCAGTCATCAATCAATCAATCAATCAATCAAAGAAAGAATCACACCGGCAAACACACAGATACACCAAGTTATCCAACAATTGATGAACCACTGATCTGGTTTCAAAATGGTGAAGTTCAGTTTAGATCTGAAAATACAGTTTGATTTAGATCTAAGGCGTTTTATTTTTTAAGAGAGAGAGAGAGAGAGAGAGAGAGAGAGAGAGAGAGAGAGAGAGAGAGAGAGAGAAAAGAAGAGGAGAGACAGACAGACAGACAGACAGACAGACAGACAGACAGACAGACAACAGACAGACAGACAAGACATGATGGCACATTGAAGTAAAGAGGGGGAAAAAGAATGGAGGAGGGGGAGAGATGGCACACTAGCTGTGCTTCAGTCAATGCAGTACAGGGCACTGCAGGTCCTGGAGAGGGCAGAAGGAAGTACAGACCCGTCCCACCTGTGTCAGCGCTATCACACCCTCCTCTCCAGTCCCTGTACTACATCGACTGTTGCCACAGTTATGGCGTCAGTAACAGCCAGGGCCATCTCCTCCACGTCAGCATCAGTGGGGGGTCAGAGGTCACCGCCCTGACTGGCAGACCACGCTCCTGTAGCCTCTGAATAAGGCGTGACCAGCTTGTGGAAACATCAACCAAGACCATAGAGGATGAACACGTCTCGGTGTTGCAGTTCTTCACCTGTCAACACCATGAGGATGACCGTTAACATCATCACTGCGCACTGTCACACACGCACACACCACACACACACGCACGCACGCATGCACGCACCAGCGCGCACAACGCACGCACGCACGCGCGCGCACACAACACACACCGACGCGCGCGCGCACGCACGCACGCGCACACTTACACACGCACGCACGCACATACGCACGCACGCACGCGCGCACACACACACACACGCACGCACCACGCACACACACACCTCTCTCACACACACAACACACATACACACGCACGCACGCACACGCCACACCACACGCACGCACGCACGCACGCACGCACACACACAACACACACACCACACACACACACACACACACACACACACACACACACACACTCCACACACACAGAGGTCTGTTGTGCACTACAATATCTATCTATCTATCTATCTATCTATCTATCTATCTATCTATCTATCTATCTATCTATCTATCTATCTATCTGTCTGTCTGTCTGTCTGTCTGTCTGTCTGTGTTTTTCTATGACAGACAGACAAATAAACAGTCAGACAGACAGACAGACAGACAGACAGACAGACAGAAGCATATCCAGTCTCAGCATAATTATTTTATTTTTGTCTAATAATAATATATCATTTTTTAAAGACGTAAACTTGAAGAACCGGGCTCAAGTTAAAATGACATTACAAACGTTGCACAATGACGTTTTATGAAAATGACGTCAATAAAATACGTCATCAGCAGACACAAGACAGCTAAGGACGAAAAAACACAAAAAACTCTCAAAATCTATTCGATTTTTTTTCTCCCTATGAATGGCTAGATAGATCTACATTGTGTGTGTGTGTGTGTGTGTGTGTGTGTGTGTGTGTGTGTGTGTGTGTGTGTGTGTGTGTGTGTGTGTGTGTGTGGTGTGTGCGTGTGTGTATGTGTGTGCGTGCGTACGTGCGTGCGTGTGTGCGTACGTGTGTGTGTATGTGTGCGTCGTGGTATTCGTGCGTGGTGTGCGTGTGTGTGTGTTCTGTATTGCATGGAATTATATTGTTTTGTAATATGACGGCAATGACAATGACAACGATAATGATGAGAAGGAAGAGGAGGAGGAAGAGGAAGAAGAGGAGGAAGAGGAGAAGAGGAGGAGGCAGTTTCTACCTGGCTGTCCCACACGCAGCTGACAGGTGATGATATCATAGACATCATCAGCACACCTGACACAGTCCCAAGGATAAAATACCGCTGTGACCTGGCTGACCTTCATGCTGCATCTGCTTCACTGGGGGGCCCTGTGTGGCCACTGGGTGCTGGGGGCAGTGTACGGGAGGGTGGTGTTGTGTGTATATCACTGACTGCTGCAGGATGTGGTCACTGTGGGCGGACAGCGCAGAGACTCCTGCATGTCTGCACCTCCAGCCAGGGTGACAGTTGTTTTTGTTGTTGTTGACGTGTCAGGTCATCACTGTCATCACTGTCATCACTGTCATCACTGTCTTCCCTGTCAATGTCCAGACACCAGCCATCCACACAGTGACGTCAGGTAACGGGACACGGACCTCTGTCAGCCACGCGATGTGACTGTCTTTCACTGCAACAGAGAAGACAAGGCGTGACTGCAGGTGAAGAAAGCGTCATCACTGACAGAGATCTCTCTGTCTCTCTCTTGTCTACAGGGTCAGTGAGGTCTGCTGCATACAGCACACAGCTTGGGTTCTGTAGCACTGCACTGACGGTCTGCTCTCTCTCTCTCTTCTCTCTCTCTCTCTCTCTCTCTCTCTCTCTCTCTCTCTCTCTCTCTCTCCTGTTGTCACATGGAATAACCAATCATACACATAACAACAAAAACAACATCAACATCAATCACCACCGCCACAACCACCACAACCGCAACCGCCACCATCACCACCACCAACGCAACTGCCACCATCACCACCACCACCACAACTACAACAACAACTACAACAGCAACTCTCATAGTCTGCTCTCTTCACCATGTTATCATTACAGGCAGTATGACATAAAACAACATAATTTACATAATGAACAGTCAGTCCTGTCTTTCCACTCACAGCAGAGGAGGTGCACACTTCACAGTGACCACATCCCTACAGTCAGTCCTGTCTTCCACTCCGCCCACCACACAGACCATAGCTGGTCATTCTGTTGATGTACAAGATTCTGCGATATAGATCCGTACATTGCATACATCATCATGATCATCATCATGATTATTAGTATTAGTATTAGTATTACCGTAAAATCCCTAGCATACCCCCCCCCCCCCCCCCCCCCCCCCTGTGCACTGATTTAGGGCAAAATTGGGGGTGGGCGTTTGCTAGGGATAGACCCCTTTGCACAAAATAATTTTTGTGCTCAACCGTTTAATTGAGTGAATACAAACCCCAAAAGCATGTAAGTTAGGTCGTGTGAGTAGAAGTGAAGGAAAAAGATAAAAAAAATAAGGATTTTGAGGCAAAGAAGGCCAACGAGTTCCATGGCTTTCAGTTTGTAGGTCCTTGTTTCGCAATACCCTGCCTTCAGATCTTCCATCTTCCAGATAATGCAGCACACCTTGGTCGACATGTTCAGATCTAACTGCTGGTTCTTTTGACAGTTTCCGTTTTTGTTTGTCTTTTCCGTACTGCTGTTCAAGTCTATCTCTGTTTTCACTCCATTCCCTGATCCTCTTCCTATCCACAGAAAATTCACGGGCACACTCAGAAACATTCCCACCTGCCTTGTTATCCAAATACTGGAGGGCTTCCAATTTGAAAGACACAATGTAAGACTGTCGCGGGAGTGAGGAGAGGGGACAAAGAATAAGAAAAAGGAAAGAAACAAAAAGGTAAAGAAGGGGAAAAAGATGACTTTTAGAACAGTCTGCACAAATTCTAGTGAAAGTGAGCATAGTCTCTTTGAAAAAAGCAGGGTGGGCGTTTGCTAGGTAGTTACCCCTGTGCACAACTTTTGGCCCAAAGTTGGGGGTGGGCGTTTGCTAGATGGTGGGCTTATGCTAGGGATTTTACGGTTATTATTATATTATTATTATTATTATTATTATTTATATTATTATTATTATATTATTATCGTCATCATCATCATCATCATCATCATTCATATCGTCATCATCATCATCATCTTCATCATCATCACTATTATAAGAAGTAGTAGATCATCACTCTTATCACCCTTCTTATCAATATCGTTGTTATAATTCTTTGTCTCTCTCTCTATCTCTCTCTGTCTGTCTGTCTCTCACTTACACACACACACACACACACACACACACACACACACACACACACACACACACACACACACACACACACACACACACTCACACACACACACACACTTAGTAATAAAATCAGTAAACCATCCAGAGAACAGAACTGACCTGATATCTCCAAACTCATCCACAATGACGGAGAACGGGCCCTGGCCCATCTGCTGCTGGAGTCTCCTCACTTCTGCCGCAGCATCCAAACCCCTGACACGGAGGTCACAGCAGTAGCGATCAATGGTGGCGGCTGCTGGCCCCGCCGTCCTCACCAGCTGTTCCTGCAGCAACCGGCTCACAGCACGGCTCTCCACACCTCCACTCACCAGCACCACCCGCCGGCCTTGCTGGAGCCACAGCAGGGCCTTGAGGTAGAGGCACACCGTCTTCCCCGTCCCTGGAGGACCATGCAGGAAGAGGTATTGTGCCTCCGGCTGTCTGCTCAGCAAGGTCACCTGGGCGGGCGTCAGCACCAGTGATGAGAACCGGAGCCCCGTCTCCGCCACAGCCTGCCCCTGGGACCTCAGCACCTTTCGTGGGGGGCCGGCTGTGGGGACGTCTACTGTGGTGGCCGGGCCACAGAACCTGACCACACAGATACACAGGTCATAGAGCCACATGTCTCTATCTGACCACACAGATACACGGTTCATAGAGCCACATATCTGTATCTGACCACACAGATACACAGTTCATAGAGCCATATGTCTGTATCTGACCACACAGATACACAGTTCATAGAGCCACATGTCTACAGTCTGTATCTGACCACACAGATACACAGTTCATAGAGCCACTGTCTGTTTGTTGTCTGAATCTGACCACACAGATACACAGGTCATAGAGCCACATGTCTATCTGTCGTTTGTCTTATCTGACCACATAGATACACAGTTCATAGAGCCACACGACTATCTGTTGTCTGTCTGTATCTGTCTGTCTGCTCTCCCATTCCTCACTCTCTCTTTAGCTTTGCGTCAGCAGGTCCGTGTATTGTTGTTGTTTCCAACTTTACGTCTGTTCACTTCTAGTAATAACCGCCGTTGTAGTCTAGTGGTTAGGGCGTTGGACTCGTAATCTAAAGGTTGCGGGTTCGATCCCAGCTTTCAGCCATGGCGTTGTGCCCTTTGAAAAGGCATTCACGGCTATTTTCTCACCCCACCCAGGTGTAAAAGGGGTACCAACCTTGTGTTGGGGGTTAACCCTGGGATAGACTGGCGTCCTATCCAGGGGGGAGTCTATGACTCTCAGTTGCTTAACGCCACAGAAACCGGGATAAGCACCGGCCTGATGAGCCTTAGGCTCGGGACAGACTTTAACTTTAACCTATCAGAGTGGCTTTTTTCTACAGAATTTTTCAGCGTCAACCCCTTTGTTGCCGTGGGTTATTTTACGTGCGCTAAATAGTAATGTGTAACACATGGGACATCGGTTAATCCTCTCATCCGAAAGACTACCGCCCAGACCACCACTCAGGGTCTAATGGGTGGGGGGTAAGTTTTGGGGCCCAAACGGGGTACAACCCACCGCACACTCCGACCCGGACTTTTTGCTTTCTAGCAAGGCGCGTTACCACCTAGACTACCGATCCACCACAGTTTCAAATGCCAAATTAAAACTATTGGATATACTGGTGAGGGAGTTTTCAGAAAAATGGGGCATGAAAGACTTTACACTCTTGCAGTCACAAAATTATCACAAAATTCTGTAAAAATGTGAGATGTTTATGTGGAGATCATATTTCTTCGGACTCGAAGTCAGCCTGAAGAAGACAGAGGTTCTCTACCAGCCCGCACCTCAGGTAGCGTACCACCCACCTCACATTACAATTGGTGAGACAGAACTGAAGACAGTCCAGCAGTTTACCTACCTGTGATGCACAATCTCCTCTGACGCAAAGATTGATAAAGATGTAGACAACAGACTGGCAAAGGCAAACAGTGCTTTCGGCAGACTCTACCACCGTGTCTGGAAAAAACCAACATCTGAAGAAAGACACCAAGATCAGTGTCTACAGAGCCGTGGTACTGACCACCCTCCTGTACGGCTCTGAGTCATGGGTCACATACAGACACCACCTGCGAATTCTAGAACGCTTCCACCAACGCTGTCTCCGCTCCATCCTCGACATCCACTGGAGCGACTTCACCACGAATGCTGAGGTGCTGGAGCAAGCAGGGATCACCAGCATTGAGGCCATGTTGCTGAAAACGCAGCTACGCTGGGCAGGGCATGTCTCTAGAATGGAGGACCATCGCCTACCGAAGATGGTTCTCTACGGTGAACTTTCCACCGGACACCGCTACAGAGGCGCACCAAAGAAGAGATTTAAAGACTCTCTGAAGAAATCTCTGTCAGCCTGCCTCATAGACCATAACCAGTGGTCAGTCCTTGCTGCTGACCGGCAGGCCTGGCGACACACTGTGCGTCAATCGGTCTCCTCCTTTGAGGACAATCGCAGAGCAGTCCTTGAGGAGAGGCGAATGAGGAGGAAGAACCGCGTCCCCCCTACATCAACCCTAGAATCGACTTTCCCCTGCAGCCGCTGCGGCCGGGTTTGTTTGTCGACGCATTGGACTGAACAGCCACCAGCGAGCCTGCACCAGACGTGGACAGTGCCCTTAATCTTCGTTCGCGAAGCCAAGCCATATGATATTTCCAATACTCATCGTATTTGAGTGTCCTGTTGTAAAACCCTTTTACCTACATTTTCTGAGCTGTCTCTTGAAAATGTATTTGAAAATTCAAAGTTAGCCTTTCCCATTGCTAGATGTTTACTGCACAGTCCACTTGAATATTTGTTGTAGTTTTTTTTAATTTAAATTGTTGTTTCATGTTCACACTTTGTGGGCTTTAAACTTTGCTCATGTTTCAGATAACTTCCTTTTTATCATTATACATTGTTTCTAGTCTCAAGGCACAAAAACACCAACACACATCCATTCTGTTTGTTTATTCTCTTTCTAGCCTGTACTTTCCTTTCTTGGTCTTCCACAACACTTCCTATCGTCTTCGTCCATTTACTTTTTTTATTCTTTTATATCGAGGATAATGGAAAAAGCTCTGATGTGCTTTTTTACAAACAGTTCCCGTGTGTGTGCAGTTTTGTAAATGGTGTCATCTGTCCTCACCGGCACACGATGGCCTACTCTTACGGAAAGTGGAACAGGATTTAACGTGTGCGCAAGATAAACAACAGATCTAAGGCTGATGATTTGTGACTAGCAATGTCTAGAATTCTGGTGACACTGCCATCATTTAGCAAGCAAAGGCAGGAATCAACTATATTTTCTACAAATGGATTATGAGATATTTTTTCACATTCTTTAACCTAGAAAGAAGCATGTGCATTAAAACATTCTGCTATGACCCACTTTTCTTCATCTTGAAGGTTGTGTATTCACTCAGTATTCAGATCATTTGGTCCCTTAGGTAGATACACAGACACAGCTTTTATTTATTATCAGATGTTTTCCCTAAATTTACTCGTGCTGCACATGCATGTATATCTGAGGCCTGGTTAGGCACTGGTGAAGGACATAATATGCAGTAATCCACCCCTTCTTGAATGTCTATGGCTGCACTGACTTTAGTTACAGCATCAACTTGCTGATGGACAGGTGGATAGTAATAGCCAGGCAGCTTCGGCAGCTTATTTCTATCTACTTTGAGTGATTGTAACGTCACAACTTGATAACGATTTTCAGCAAGGTGCTGGATCAAATAGAACAGATCAGTGGAAATAGATCTGGCATTACACTGCATGACAGAAAACGCACTTTGTTGTTTGAAAGGCATAATATAGAACAATGATATTAACTAAATAATTAAAAACTAAACAAACCCAACCCAGAAAAAGATTTTACCGACAAAAAATGATATATAACTTTAAAGTGACTAAAGAATGTTAACAACTTAAGACAAACTACTCTTTGAAGAATGTTCACACTGGAATAAGTAAGACAGCTACTACAGATGTTCATATTCACAAATTGTGATATTAGACGGGAGGGGGGGGGGGGGGGGGAGAAGGTGGGTGTATGAGTGTCAGGAAAAGAGGGTGTAGTTGGCAATGTATGGGATAAAGAATTTCAGGGGGGTCAACACTTGCCAAGTAAATTTAAAAAAAGAATGAAAAAAAAAAGACCTTTTCGTTACTAACCTATTGAACTACAGTCAACAAAATCGGGAAATGCAGTTCTAACAATCTCTAACGAAATCAGTAATTCCAATGAAAAATATAACTAAATAGTTACTTAATTTCACATAAGAAAACACGAAAGACCCCTCCCAGAAAAAGAAAGGGAACCACCAACAACAACTGTGAAAAATCTGGGAAAATCAGCAACATCTCCTAGCCCTCACCGCCAAAACCCAGACAAACTAAACAACAATAGGAATACAAATACCAAGTATAGGAAAAATACTGCCCCCCCCCCCCTCCCCCCTAAAAAAAAACCCAAACAAACAAAAAAACACCCTTAAAAAACATGAAAAAAAATCGATTAGAGCATCTTTAGAGTCCAAAGCAATCACAATAACAAATCAACTGGACTAGGAATCAGGATATAAAAAAGTCATACATAAGTGACAGATTGTTAAAGATAGCTGATGGAGAATATACCATCAAAACGGGAATATGCCCTTTTACGCTACTACATGTTAGTATATGATCTACTGTTATATTATTACGGCACATGCAAAAAACATTTCCAGCATATTTTGTCTTAAAGAGATTCAATTTCCATCCACAAGCTAAGGAAACAATCTGCTTTGAACAATATACATCACGTTCTCGTGTTTTAACAAAAGACAAATTTACGTAGTTCTTTGTGAACATCTAGGCAGCCGAGCCTCATTTCCTCGCACCCAAATAACTTTTCTTGTGATTTTATCACAATATGATAACACTCCTGTAGTGAAAGTGGGAGTACTAAATGTGACACCTCCAATGAACCCTTTGCTCCTTTTTTTGCTAGGATGTCCACTTTTTCATTGTAGTAAAAACCACTGTGGGATGGAATCCAACAGAAGGCTAGTTCCGAGCCCTTTAAAGATTTCAATAACGACTTCAGATCTAACTTTTGTTTGCAACGAATTAATGGCATGATTTACAGATTTAGAATCTACACAAAACAGAATCTGAAAGATTATTTTAGGAAAACTAACCAAAGACATTTAGAGCCATCAATATTGCGATTAGTTCCGCTGTAAATATCGAGATATCTTTTCCAAGATGAAATTGCTTTTCAGTGTTTAGATCTGGTATAATATAAGCAGCACCAGCGTTATTGTTTAATATTGATCTGTCTGTGAACACTTTTAAGTGATTGGGATAATTGTCTTCCAAATAAATTGTGGCATGAGAAGACACTAAACTGATATTGTCTTTTTTCGCTAGATCAAAATAATCGATGTCAAACTTTGCTCTGTTGAGTTCCCAGAATGGAACTGGGGGCACTACATCCCGCTGTGCTATATTACCTGTTGGATTCAACCTAGACTTTGTCAAAATGTCTGATGCGTATGTTCTCAATGTGTTATGTGATGATATAGATCTACAGATGTGAGCAAAGCTGAATAACACTACAGCTAGTGCACTGCAAACTGATGTACATGACGTACCAGTCTGTGTTTCTCAACACATTGTATGTTTGTGTGTGATTGTGTGTGTAGTAGTAGTAGTCTTCAATTTTACGTTCTTCCACATAGGGATACTGGAATTGTGTGTGCGTGTGTGTGTGTGTGTGTGTGTGTGTGTGTGTGTGTGTGTGTGTGTGTGTGTGTGTGTGAAAGAGAGAGAGAGAGAGAGAGAGAGAGAGAGAGAGAGAGAGAGAGAGAGAGAGAGAGAGAGAGAGAGAGAGAGAGAGAGAGGAGAGAGTGTAGTAGTAGTAGTTCCTCAGTTTAACATCCTTCCACTAAATAGTGATATCAGACGGAAAGTAGTACATGTATGTGTGGATCTGTGCGCGCGCGCGCGTGTGTGTGTGTGTGTGTGTGTGTGTGTGTGTGTGTTTGGTGAGGGAGGGGGGTGTGGTACACAGGTACATAAAGCTAATCATCCTCAATAAACAAATATAAACAGATAAAGCATAAACAAGAACTTTGGGGAATTAAAAAAAAAAAGTAACAGCTCAAACACTAACTTTGCAATTTCCACAACTAATAAACTTCAGTGTACTAAAGGTATCTGATAATTGGACTATGAGTTAATGACATCAAGAATTTGCTCTAGGCAACAAACTGGGAAGACAGGCAAAATTGTTTTTAGATCTTGACATTGAAAAAGAATATGAGCATTGGTAATAGCTTCGACACTGATACATGTTGCTGTTTTTGAAAATTTAGATCTAAAAGCATTGAGCTTAAACCTGTAGATAAGAGATGGAACATTTCTATCTTCAATAGAGCTACGGCATTTAATATTATCAAAAGATAATAAATGAGTTTTATCATCATTCCAGCAAAGACCTATATCTTGTATTTTCTTTTTAAAGTGTTTCCAGCATGCATTTTGTAACATGCTATAGCCTCCAGGGGCGGACAAAGAAACATCTATGCTGTATGACCATTGTCATGCTTTGCTCCACATTTTGCCATTCTGTCTACTTTTTCATTGAAGTAGATACCACAATGAGAGGGAATCCAGCATTGTATGTTTGTGTGTGATTGTGTGTGTGTAGTAGTAGTAGTAGTCGTCTTCAATTTTACGTTCTTCCACATAGGGATACTGGAATTGTGTGTGTGTGTGTGTGTGTGTGTGTGTGTGTGTGTGTGTGTGTGTGTGTGTGTGTGTGTGTGTGTGTGTGTGTGTGTGTGTGTGTGTGTGTGAGAGAGAGAGAGAGAGAGAGAGAGAGAGAGAGAGAGAGAGAGGAGTGTGTGTGTGTGTGTGTGTGTGTGTGTGTGTGTGTGCGTGCGTGCGTGCGTACATGCGTGTGTGTGTGTGTGTGTGTGTGTGTGTGTGTGTGTGTGTGTGTGTGTGTGTGTGTGTGTGTGTGTTGATTGTATGTGCGATTGTTTGTGTGTGTGTGATTGTATGTGTGTGTCTTTGATTTTACTTTGTACACTTAAATTGACATTAGACGAAAGAAGGATGGGAGGGGGGGGGGGGAGGAAGAAGGAGATGAGGGTTTAAAAACAAAAAGGTAAAAAAAACAAAAAGTGTTTTGGTAATTATGTGCATAAGAAGACTGATTACAAACCTATAAAACTAGAATGTCGCAAAACATGGCATAAGAAACACAAATAATAACAAAAACATCGAATAACAAACAACTTTAAAATCTAAAACTGTTAGATGAACAATTGCAAACTACATGTGATGGCTGCCGTGAATAAAGCAAAAAGTACATTGCCACAGTAGGGTGTTATAATTTCACAGTCTTCACAGTCGTACTTTATAAAAAAGAGAATACTGGGGATCGCATCAGAGACAATGCTATCTCACACAGTAACTTTGGATTGATTAACACGTCTTGTAGAGACTTATCTTGAAATGGTGGTAGGAAATGTTTTAAACCTTGACAATGATACAAAACATAAACATTGGAAAGTTTTTCACCAAAAAGGCGGCAAAACATTCTAGTTGTTCAAATGTTTTAGACATTGCTCTTTCTCTTCATGAGGGTTATGCTTTGCTTCAAAATGTTTGCTTGAAACCTGTAAACAAGAAACATGAAGAGGCTGGCTATCCCCAGCATACTTGTTCAGTTCTGGATATTGAGAACATACTTTGTACTCAGTACGCGTACGGCTTTCAAAAATCCAGCACTAGAAATATTGTTTCTCTAATTCACAGATTGAAATTAAATGCATTTCGAGCAAAATTTGCCAAAAATATAAAATGCATATGTGGTGATTGTTTGTGTGTGTATGTATGTATGTATGTATGTATGTATGTATGTATGTGTGTGTGTGTGTGTGTGTGTGTGTGTGTGTGTGTGTGTGTGTGTGTGTGTGTGTGTGTGTGTGTGTGTGTGTGTGTGTGTGTGTGTATGTATGTGTTGCAGGAATTTGGGGAGTGTGTGTGTGTGTGTGTGTGTGTGTGTAATAATTATGCGTGCGTGTGATTGTATGTGTGATATTGTGAGTGTGTGTGTGTGTGTGTGTGTGTGTGTGTGTGTGTGTGTGTGTGTGTGTGTGTGTGTGTGTGTGTGTGTGTGTGTGTGTGCGCGCGCTTTTGTGTGTGTGTGCGTTTGTGTCTGTGTGTGTGTGTGTATGTATGTGTGTGTGTGTGTGTGTGTGTGTGTGTGTGTGTGTGTGTGTGTGTGTGTGTGTGTGTGTGTGTGTGTGTGTGTGTGTGTGTGTGTGTTTCTTCAATTTAACATTTCTTCATTCATAGTGATATTCAACAAGAAACAAAAGTGAAATAAAGTAAACTGAGTCACTTTTGTGCGTGAGTGTGTATACATGTGTAAGTGTGGGGGTATTTTTGTCAGTGTGCCTGCCTACATGTGCATTTGATCCCCCCCCCCCCCCCACGAATTGTGCTCTGTGTGTGTGTGTGTGTGTGTGTGTGTGTGTGTGTGTGTGTGTGTGTGTGTGTGTGTGTGTGTGTGTGTGTGTGTGTGTGGACAAGAATGAAGATAAAACACATCCCGAAATAACAAAGAACATTTCCAGTGTAACACAAGAAGAATGAAATAAACTATAGGAACAGCTAACAACAATCAAGGGTTGATTCTAACTCGACTATCATGAGGACCAACAGGAAAATCGCGAAGAAGCTAAAAGTCATTCAATATGTGCTCTAGAAAAAAAGGGGTTGTTTGAAGGATGGCAATGGCCCATTTTTTTTCTAAAACTGAGCACCCTGTCAATAGGCAGTGCTACAGTAAATGATTCACTATGATTTGTACACTGCTTAAGCATTAACAGTTTTTGCAATATTTCTTGCCGAGAGCGTTCAAACAAAACTGATATATTAAGCTGATGATGTGTCTAGGACTTGAAGACAAATTATCAAACAAGAGGGTATTGGTCTTACTTGTAGTAGTGCTTTTTATGCTGTTATTGGAATATTGACAATTTGAACTCTGAAAAGAGTTTTGGAATCGATCAGAAGATAGATTATTCTCTATGAGACTGTAACAGCCCTAGAGATCTGATGGAATGGAAAGACTGATAGTACTGTCAGAATTGTAAGCTGCTTTTCTGGCAGCTTCGTCCACCCTTTCAATGGGAATGATCCCACAGTGTGAAGGTACCCAGAGGAATGTTACTAATATATCTTTAGCTGAAAAAGACGCACAAGTTGTTTTATGTCAGACGTCATTTCGCATTTTCTCTTTTGACTTAAAGTTCTAAG
The DNA here is from genome assembly GCA_030674155.1 of Stramonita haemastoma. Classification (NCBI taxonomy): domain Eukaryota; kingdom Metazoa; phylum Mollusca; class Gastropoda; order Neogastropoda; family Muricidae; genus Stramonita; species Stramonita haemastoma. The sequence goes on along the minus strand of CM060350.1, from coordinate 25,565,549 downwards.
GGCATATAACACCGATTTTGAATCTACACATAATAATATTTGACAGGCATTCATGGGCAGAGTAGACATGATTTAAAGCCATGAGGATGGCTACGAGTTCAGCAGTAAAAATATATACATGACTACCCAGTGATAGTTATTGTTTTACACATGTTAGTGCAGGAATTACAACAGCAGCACCTGCTCTACCATCATAGAGAACAGATCCGTCTGTGAACAAATGTGACGCTCCACCATTAAATGAGTCGTTTAGCACATAACACACTTTTCCGCAAGAAGCCATTAAAGGCAGGTGGGGTAAACTTTGCATTTTCAGATTTTGAATGATTATAAAACTGTGGCCATTAGTCTACCTTGTAATGAAATATCAATCCATAATTTTGCATCATTTTGCTTTAAAATTTGCTTCTAAAAAGCCCGAGCCCTCATTCTGACCATTTATTATGATGCTAAATTTGTCCATATCTCGTTTTGTCATTTCCTGCAGTCTATCATTTCAACTTATAGAAACTGTTCATAGAATTGTCGGATTTTCAATCTGTTTTTTTCTATTGTATAGCCATTTCATTGCAAATTTATGAAATCTCAATAACTAAAAATTAACCTCAGATGCAATGCGACGCCTCATGTGGTAGAGCGTCCCATATGTAAATAGTTATTATAGTGACTATGGGCATACCAGTTACTTGAGCTTTTGAGCAAGTTTGGCCAATTTTGATATTTTTGATAAAGTGAGGGTTGCCTGTCAGAACTGGCTATTGACCACTTTTTCACTTTTCGGCAAATAAGGACTATTCATAGCATATTTTTTACTTCTACAAGAAGCAATGGGGCTGTGGTTGATTTTAAAGTAGTTATTCACAAAAACCATACCGGTTTATAACAGTTCTCACCCATCCCAACCTTGCCAGAAATGACCAGAAAAGGATAGCCATTTCTCGCAGGGCAAGATTACTTCTCCTATTGATTCCGTTTACAGCCAGACCTGGCCACACAAGGAAGGCTGCTACTGGCAATGCAAGTTCATCTACTATTCTGATTTCACTTTCCTGCCCTACCTGTCCATCTGGGGATGGTCAAAGCAGGTAGAAGCAAAGCGGCTACAGGCTACTTTGTTTTGACCCTGCACAAACTGGCCAGTTGTACATGGTTACATCTGGGTTTGTGGAAAGTGTGAGTTTCTGTTAATCCTCCTCAGTCATCTAATAACAGAGGGATGTGGCAGCAACATCCTTGTTAATATGGGAACTATACAGGGAGACAGGAACTTCTAGACTTTCATTTCCATCTACGTTTGTACAGAAAGAAGACCGCAAATAAAGTTTAATATTAAGGATTTTGAATACCGTAGTTTTGGGTGTTTTTTTTAAATGTTCTTTATCATACAAGCAAAAATGGAAATATAATAATAGTTATCGTTAGAGTGTGCACTTTGTGCAGAAGAATGTTTGAATTAATGTCATTTGGACTAAATTAACTATTGGCTGTTATTAATCATGTCTATGATGGAGATAATCAACAGTTTAGATAGAAGCCTTGTTGGCAAATCTTTGTATTTTTTTCTTGTTTTAGTTTGAGATGTTCAGTTTCCCCTCCCTGATAAATGCATATGGGTTTGCAACTGGGCTTAAGACTGACAAGGGACAGGTAAAACTAGAGAGATACCGTGGGCTTCTTTCAGATTTTTTATTACCTGAGGGGGGGGGGGGTGATTCTTGTTGTATCTTCGTTCGTTTTGTCGTGCATCAATTGTGGAAAACCCAGAAGAGGAACACGTGCAGGCATACGTCATGGCCTGCAGTGCATTCAGCCTGCACGTGTCTCCCCCCTCACCTCTGACCTCACTTCCTCAACAACTGCCGTAACCACTGACCACACTGCCTCAACTCCCGTGACATTCTTCCCTCTACCATCGATTTCTGTGACTCTGACAATGTTTTTCCTGTTCACAATGTGTTTAATAATGTGTGCCAAGATTCAAATCCCCTTTCTGACCCAGTTCCTTCACCACCCTCCACACCTGACTCACCATCCAAACTTTTATCTGTTCTTCCTCTGTCCACTTCACCATCACCGCTTTCATCCTCATCCTCTGATCCTCTTCCCAACACACCACTTTCAACCTCAACCTCTCTGCCTCCTTCAAATCTTCTTAACATCTGTCTGTACAATGTGCAATCTGTCTGCCCAGATGGAAAGGCCGATTTTCTTTCTGATTTCTTCTCTCAAGAAAACATAGATTTAGCTTTTCTCACTGAAACATGGTTAAAACCAGTAGGCAACGAACCAAAAATAAAACAGCTGACACCACCTGGCTATAAAACTCGCTCTTTCCCTAGACTCTCTCGTGGAGGTGGCATTGCCATCACCTACAAAGACACTCTGCACCCAGCTCTTTCTTTCTGTCACTCCCTCCCCTTCTCACCTGCATCCTTGAAGTCTCTGAACTCACCCTCAGCTTACCCGGCCACTCTATCACTTTCTGCTGTCTGTACCGTCCACCTCCTAGCCGTAAAAACAACCTGACATCTTCCCTTTTTCATCAAGAATTCCAGTCACTTCTGGATCATTACAGCCTCTCTCCAAAGAAACTTATCATTCTCGGCGACTTCAACTTTCACTTTGACAACCAGTCCTGTCCTGATGTCAAGCGTCTTTCTCTTTCTCTGTCTAACCACTCTCTTTCCCAGATGGTCAACGAGCCAACACACAGGTCAGGTCACATCTTAGACTGGCTCATTACTGATCTTTCACTTAATCTCGTCACATCTGTGTCCGTCACTAATGAACTGCTTTCCGATCATTCCGCCATTCTCTTATCTCTCAACATCACTAGGCCTATCAAAAAGAAAAAGCGCGTCACCCGTCGTAATCTCAAGGCAATTGACATTCAAACTTTCTCTTCTCAAGCTGCCAAACACCTATCGCAATCCCATGAACATACCGACCCTTCTGAACATTACAATACTGTTTTAAGCCAACTGCTCGATGGGCACGCACCTCCCACTGATGTTACTCTGCCTGATAGGCCCTGTGCCCCATGGTATACCCATGACATTCTGGTTGCAAAGCGCAAACGCCGACAACTTGAGCGAAAATGGCGAAAAACAAAAACAGAAATCAACAAACAGCTCTTCCAGAAACAAATAAACAAAGTCAAAACCTTAATCCACTCAGCGAAGACAAACTATTACTCTGCTCAAGTTCTTTATGCCACGTCCATGAAATCTCTTTTTTCCCTC